>CAJNDS010000658.1:0-96747 GCA_905221605.1 Symbiodinium natans
TCCCCCCGCCCCCCCTGTGGTTCATGGTCTGTGGTTCATGGGTTTAGGGTTTAGGGGTTTAGGGTTAGGCTGTAGAGTTCAGGATTCTCACTCTGGTCTATTGGTTCACTGTGGGTTTAGGGTTTATTTCGGGTTCAAGGTTTGGGGTAATGGTAGGTTTACGGGTTTCCCTCTCCCCCTGTGGTTCGTGCTGGGTTTACGGTTCAGAGTTCAGGGTTAAAGCCGCCCTTCTCACGTTCATTGGTGGGTTTAGGTTTTAGGGCTTGGGGCTCAGGGTTTGGGGTTTAGGTTGAGGTTTCTTTGTCCGCCGTGGTCCGTGGTGTTTTTAGATACCATGGGGGGGGGGGGGGGGGGGTTGTCGATTACGCGGAACGCTGTCGCAGATAATCCCTTAAAGGGTATATAGCCCCTTAAAGGGACTGCCAGGAAATGCCTCCAATGCTTTTTGTTTTGAGGAACGTGTCGCGTTGGCCTCGGTGCTGAACAGACTTGGCGATGCCAAGAGTGCCGCAGGCGTGGGGCGCTGAGATAGAGATACAGTGGTAGCCTGAATGCGTCGAGTTCAGAGGTGAGATGATGAAAGCTAGATATGTGAAAAGTTATTTGGTATTTTCTATCCTCAACATAAAGCAAGTAGTGTTAAAAAGGGCCAAACAAACGTAGACTAAAAAGCATCCTGAAAAGGAAAAACATGGTACGGGGCCGCCCTCACCTTTTTGCTTTTGTGTTACCTTGTTTTTCACTTTGTGTTACCTCTTTTGCCTTGTTTTACCTTTTCTGCCATCTTCTCATGTTTCTTTTGTGTTGTTACCTTTTCCTAGGTCTAGGTAAAAGCCCAGCTTTTCAGGATCCTTTTTGCTGCTTTTTTACAGAATATACCGGCTAGATGTATGTTTGCAGCGAAACTCACGACAAGCCAGGGACTCTGACTCCTGCTTGAGTCATGAGCATTACATTTGCCCAGGTAATCCGATTCTACACATCTGCGGCGCTTTGCATCTCGTGCCTGGCAGCATTCTGCAACCTGGCATGGGAATTGTGGCAGTATCTCCGGGTTCCTCGGTAGGTCGACCCATTGTTCTTAGACAGGCTACGTTGGCTTGGGAGATCACACTTTGGATCTGAAGTCCGAGGCCACTGCAAGCGACTCTACTCGGGGCTCTTCTTCGAGGACGGCAAGCCCCCCTGGTTCTTAGTAGGGAATGAAGGAATTAGGGCCTTCTACATATACATATAGATATATATATATATATACCCTCTAAGGGATTGTATAAGGTACCTCATTCCCTCATTCCCTACTAAGAACCAGCCAGAAAGGTCATAAGCTTACTCGACACAATCTACCCCTTCTGATGCCCAAGCGCGGCCCACAGCCCCAGCTCCGACTGAGCTCCCTCTCAGATCAGCTGGGACTCCGCCGACGAATCGCAGCGCTGGCGGACAGATCGTTTGGAAAAGAAGCGTCCCAAGGTTGCAGGGATTCGGGCTCGGCAAGAAGTTGTAGTGCGGCAATCCACCGGGCGCCGCCTTAAAGAATTCAAAGACCAAGTCTAGGCAAGTCAGACCGAATGGGGGGTTCGGAGTCTTTCTCGATCCGTATTTGGCAGCTCACAGACAAGAAGTCGCGACTACATGGTGCAGATGCAGTGTAGTGCTAATGCGTTGCAATCGCCTGACGCGCATCTGACCTTGGTGGTTTTCTTTCAGGATCTTCAGGACTGAAACAGACTGAAACCATACACGACGCTGCAGTTCAGATCTGTAAGCTAACACGTCTAAGTCCACGTCGCTTGTGGCATCGAGTACTTGTCAGTAGCTTGTAGCTTCGCCTCGCGCAGTGCCGAAAATGGCACGTGCCCCAGGGGATGATAAGGGAGGTGCATCTGTGCATCTGTGCACAATTAGGGGGTTTAGGGTTTAGGGTCTAGGGTTTAGGGTTTAGGGAAGAGCGGAGAGGCCGGGTGGGCAAAGCTCACAACGAGGTGACACCGTTGGAAGTTGGCTGCGGCAGCGCAGGCCTGCTGGGCCTGGGCGCTGCCATCATGAGAGCGCGAGCCTTAAGCTGCTCGTTGGAGCATGATGCCCGAGCTTCCATGAGGTTCCTGTGCGGAAAGCTTATAACCCTAACTTTCAACCCTCAACTCACCTTTGATGAGTTGGCGGGCGCCGTCGAGCGTGCAGCGAGAACATGGCAGGGTTAAAGTGTAGGGTTTAGGGTTTAGGGTTTAAGGTTTAGGGTTCAGGGTTTAGGGTTTAGGGCTTGGCCACCCGGCTCGGTCTCGGAGGGTTTCCGGAAAAAAGGGCCCTCCGGCTTAGAAGGCCGCCAATAAGGCTAAACTTGACTTCCAGAAACAGTTTTCAAAACACGATTCTGGACCAGAAGTTTTTGGAGGCCCTTCTGCCAAGAACCTTTCCGACCGGAATTGTTGGCTGCCTGGTTGCGATTCTAGACCCGAACATCTTCGATGAGAAGGGCCTGTCGGCCTAGAATTCCCTGGCCGGAAGCCTTGAGTTTGATTTCCAGACAATTTGTTGACCCAAAATCCTCGCTGGGAAAAGCCAGTCGGCATAGAACACCCGCAGCTACAACCTTAACTCGGACACGATTCTGAACCTGCAAATTTGATAGGTTCGATGTGTGAGTTTGGTCTGGCTAGCTCTGGCTTTGGCTGGCTTTGCTTTGGCTCGTTTTGCGTAGCATTCGGGTGGACCCTAAACTCCAGATCCTAACTCCTAGGAGCCCAGATCCGAAGCTCAAAAATGGAGGCCTGGGACTCTTGGTCCTTCCGACGCGGCACCGCCGCCGCCCTGGCGGATCACTCCCCGCCTCTCGGAGACCAATGCGTTCCTCAGGAGTTTCAGAACGGTTTTTAGGGGGGGGGGGGGGGGCCTTCGCATCTGGGGTGGGCTACTATGGGGGGTCAAGCTTCACTTCAGGTGCTGGAAAACCATGGAAAACCCATAGGATCCATCGCCATCTGAAGTTTTCAGGGTGCCGCTGGCCTCGCCTGCGATGAAGTCGCGTTGTCAGCACTGAGAGGATTGACTTGTTGAGCTCTGCAGTGGTGTTCTGTGGCTAGCTAGCATCTGTGCTTAGCTCTGTTGATCAAGGTACATGACCAACCCGGCCCGTCACATCCATCGTGAGTCGCAACCGACACAGCCTCAGTCATGTGCAGTGCTTTCCCTGCGGTCTGCCTTTACCGTGGCTCACAGCTGTCTCGTACATGTGTTTCGAAGCACCGATCATCAGGAGCTACAGCCCCACGAACAAGGTGTCAGCTGAAGCCTGGCGCTGAGTTTGAGTCTGTTCAGGCAGGCTGAAGAACGTAGCCGATGCCCAAGGCCAGCATGGTGTGTGTGTGGACACTCATGCCATGACCATGTTTGTGTTTTCCAGCTCTAGCGAAACTTTCCTCCTGGCTTGAAAAAAGAAATCGTGCGTCAAATGACAAGGCATCCTTGACGATGACAGAGGCAGATCTCTCCAAGCTGCCGGGCATTACTCAGGCCTGTCCTGTTCATCCCCTTCCCTAAGCCCGAAGCCCTAAGCCCTAAGCCCTAAACCCTCAACCCATTGAAAGTGAGGGACCTTGCGGCTTCAAGAAGTCCACCTTGGCCCACGTTGCATCCCCCACAGGCCATGGACAAAAGCGAGTTCTTGGACGTGTTGAGAAAGCTCGGCCCACGGAGTGCATGATCAAAGGGTTTAGGGTTTAGGGTCCAGGGTCCAGGGTCTAGGGTTTTAGGGTTTAGGGTTTAGAAGTTTAGGGTTTAGGGTTTAGGGTTTAGGGTTTAGGGTGTACAGATAGCACAAAAACTCTGCTGCCCTGAGGTTAATCGCAGAGTCAAAGCACCTGCAGAACAATCCACGTCTGGGCATACATCCAGAGGACTGCTGGACAGGTGCCCCTTTTCCTCCCCTATAAGCGACCTTGCAGGTACACTGGTGGCATATTAAAATATTAGGTGCTCTTTCAGAGGTGCTTTTAGTATCAACACGGGCAGGGGGAGTGCCAATAACCAGCATTCAGCCCGTGGGAGAGGAGAAGCGCGCCGCGAGCGTCGTCATGAAGGAGCTGGAGGCAACCTCGTTTGCGGTTGCTGCTGCTATTAAATGGTAGGACCACCTAATCCTAGAAAGCACCGGGAGTTTCGCAGGGGCTCCGGAGGTTCGCAAGTTCCCTGAGTTAAATGGTCCGGAATTCTGGGTAGAGTCCTTCCGGAAGGGCAAGTTTGCATAAGAGGGCTTTGTGAGGGTTTCGGGGGGGGGGGGGTCCCTATTTGCCTCTAGCTACGGCCTCCAGAAAACGTACTGGCGTTCCGGCCTTCAGGGCCTCTTCGAGGTGCTAAGGGAGCCGGTAGCTGCTTGTTGAGTCCCTAGAAAGTCCCTCTTCACTAATTAATAAATCCCCTAAGCTGTTCCGGCACAGCAGGCCTTCTCTACTCGTGCTGGCGGTCCCCTGGTGGTGGAGGCCACGATGTGGTACGGATGCCCTCGTTCGCGCGAAATTCGTGTCCGGACCGCAGGAGCTGGAGTACGTCCCCGGCCGATCCAATGTCAAGGCCACACCATGGAACCTAGGTCCTAGGTGTTGTGCTGGGGCGAGTACCCGGCGTTTTTCGCCCAGGTTCCATCGCAGTCTTGCAAGATGCGTGGGTCACACATTGGCATCAGGTCACATACCCTGGCTCTGGATCCGAAACCACGGCGTTCGTTCCGAGCCCAGCCACAAGAGGAAGCATCACGCCTCCGCGGAGAGCAGCTTAGGGTCCGAGAGCACCCGTACAGCTCATGACTATCTCCCCTCGAATCGCGAGGTGGGGAGCCACTTCGATGTTGTTCCAGCAGACCCAGAGGTCTGGTCTAAGGACTGCGATGGGCACTGGCAGGGAGCCTCTGAGATCCCTTTTGGGGTCCGGCTTTGCCATTGGTCTTATTCTCTCCAGCTGCATTTCTGCACAGATTTTTTTTCCGAGAGGACCCCTTCCAGCTCACGGTGGAGGGCGACCAGCTTTTCGGCAGAGGAACCACCGACTGCCTAGGCCAGAAGCTTGCAGGCTTCAGAGCTCCCGCAATGGAGGTGCTTCGAAGCTGTGGAAAGTTGCATCCGCAGGTCACGTTGCGCTTTTGACCTGCTTCCTGCGCGAGCTGGGGCGCACGAAGCCGCCTTTAAAACGGGGCCATGGCCTCAGGCGATGGAATTCAAGACTTAAACACGAGTTTCAAGCCGAGGCAGGAGCTTAAGTCTATAGGAGGCAACAAAGGAGCAAGGCAGGGCCTAAAGCTCGTGGCAGAGGTATTGTGGTGGTCTTCATCGCTGCCGAAGAAGGTGGCGAGAAGGGAATCGGAGTGGATGCGGTGCTGAAGAATGGAAAGCTAGAGGATGCCCTTCGGCCGAGTGAGTTGCAACAACCACAATAACATACATACATCTAGGGTTTAGGGTTTAGGGTTTGGGGTTTGGGGTTTAGGGTTTAGGGTTTAGGGATCTCTGCAAACCTGGAGCCACTTCAGGCCAAGAAGGGCCCCGTGTACTGGGCGTCTCGGCACCGCAAGAGTAGGGGCACGTTGATGCAATGTGGTGGTGCTTGTTGCATGGAGCTGCGCGATGGAGCTGGGTCCATGACATCATGCATGTCGCGCGCAGGTCGACTCTGCAGATTCAAATCCTTGCTGCGGCACTGCGGGAGCATTGTCATGGCGCGCCGCGCAAAGCCATCCCTAGTTGTGACTACGATGCTTGTAACCTGCCTGTAGTGCCTGGCTCATGCTCTGCTTTTTCTAGAGCTGCCCACACCTGCAGCAGGTCTCTGAAATGCAGGGGGCGCTTATTCCACAGCGGCGTCTCGGCTAACATACGAGAGCAAGAGAGCCCGCTATAGGGGGGGCCACCTACATTCTGGACATTCACGGGCCATATAGTCTGCCGAACACGAACGTTCCTTGAATCTTGGGGTCCCAAAATTTTGCCCAGGGAATTAGGGCATCTCCCATGTGTTGCGTCTTAGTGCCGAGCACGAGGCTTCCCAAACAAGGCGATCAACTCCATCGAGCTTGCCAATGAGGCTTGCTTGTGCAGGGGGGGCTCTTAAGACACAGGGCAGCTCTGTATCTGTAGAAAGCTGAAGGGTGGCACCCTAAGCTACCCCCTCTCAACTCAGAGTGGGCATGGGCGCGCAGGCCATCGCCTTTCTTCAAGAGCGTTTCTACAACGACTTCAAGCCGCTGCCAGAGGAGGAGCTTTACTCCTTCGTCACAGGGTGTGGGTGCTCAAATGGGGGGTTTTACGATATTTGGGGTAACTCACTCATTGGGGTCCCTAGCACAAGTTTTTCTTCCCTGCTTGCAGCGCCAAGGTCGCACATGAAGCCCACTCAAATCGAGTGCAGCAAGGGCTCCTTCAACCAAATTCCTGCAGAGACCACCGTCCATGGCGACATCAGGCGGGGCATGGCGGGCCCACCCGATGCTCACTGATCATAATCCTTTTAGAAGTTTCATGTCGGACTTTTGCTGGGATCTGAGACAAACATAGACAAACTGCAGCGGATGTGCATGATAGGAGTGTCTGCTTCCAGGCTGTCTCCCTTCTACGAGGTGGAGGATGTTGTGGAGCACATCGAGCGGTACGTCCAGGATCTAGATTTCCGCATGGACAGTGATATTGCATGCATAACCTGCATAACCATGTGCAGAAACCTCAAGATGAAGAACAGGAGCTGAATGACGACATGGAGTGTCTGATCAGTGCGGCTCGAGGCCGAGCCGGGCATGCATGTCCGCAGATCTTGCAGCTTCGCATAAAAACCATCCTGGCGCGGCGCAGGTCCTTGGAGCAAGTTTGTTCTCCCAAAGGGGGTGCAGGCAGGACACATACGCAACTGTAACTGTGAAGCCTCGAAACGTTAAAGTCTCATGATGTATCATGTATTATAAAAATCTTTGCGCTACGCGACGGCCGGGGCCTGCCCAGCAGAAGGGCAACGTAAACCGGAGATCGCGCGTGCTGTTGTTGGAGAGGCTCCGTGCAATCATTCTGTTTTGGGTTTTGGCAGTAATGGGTTTAGGGTTTAGGGTTTGTAGGGTTTAGGGTTTAGGAGATTTGGTGACCGTCCGCTTGCAGATGCCTGTCGGCGCGGCGGGGTGCAAATTCCACGGGGTGCAGTTGGGGATCAGAGGTGAAGTACCCTTTGTACCCCTACGGCCCGAGGCGTCGGCGGATTATATAATTTTCGTTTATACATAAGAAATGTATATATATATATATATATATATATAGATATGTATATATCTAATATGTATACATACATATATATATATATATATGTGTATGTTGTGTGTATACATATATATATATATATACATTTGTTTTTCTCATCCTCACCTCAGCGGCTGGGATCAGGTGCAGGATGGCGAAGTCAGCCGCGCGAAGGCAGGCTCTAGCATGGCTTTTAGGTTGCTTTGATGTGGTTTGGGGTTTGGGGTTTGGTTTAGGGTTTAGGGTTTAGGGTTTAGGGTTTCGGTTTAGGGTTTAGGGTTTAGGGTTTAGGGGGCACTTCTTATGGCAGAATTCCTTCAAATACAGGGCGCCCAGAAGAGGCCGAAGCTGAGAATGCATCGGCACACACACACCTCGAGCCAGCACAGCAAAAGCCTCTACAACCTCTAACATGACTCCTACTCGTGCCCTTAGTTAGGTGAAGGGTTTAGGGCTGGTTGGGTGTAGGGTGTCCGTCGTGTGTAGGGTGTTGGGATCAATTTCTGGCCAAAGGTGGAGCTGAAATGGATGGGCGACATGGACACCTTTCGGCTTTATGCTGGCTTGGCTGTCAAGCTGGAGTCTGATGGTCACAAGGCTCCGGATTCTTGCGTGGCCTTAAGCCCCTCGAACTTTTTAAGGGGTTCGATGGGGTACCTAGTTCCCTAAGTCCCTACTAAGAACCAGTAGGGACTGCTCCAGAACGCGGGAAGCCCCAGCAACCCTTGAATTGCAGGGGGGGGGGGGGGGGGTTACCTTGAACTGCATAGGCTTTAGGTTGTCGAGGCAGATTCCTAATCCAGGAAATTGTCACCATTGGGTATAGATGGCCTGCCTGATCCTGCCTGTGGATGAGGCCCTGGTGCAGGCCTTCCGCGAGAGCAACAAAGGCAGCGTGTTTTTCTTTGAAGCTTGTAGAAGACACCGGAGAGGCGGCGAAACATCTCAAGTTTCCTTCTGAATCTCATCGGTTTTTGGCATTGTCTTTGTCATGAGCGGAAAGCAGCTAGCTCGGAAATGCGTCCGAGATCGTTCTGCAGTCGAGCGTGGCTGTGGCTACGCAAGCAGGTGTGCAGCCCTTCAGCATCAACGGCTCGCTCCCGCCTGGGCCCAGAGTCTCCCGATCTATCGGCTGCCAGAGACAGCATGGCTTGGTTCCAGGTTGGTCAAGATGATGCAGAAGGCTGGCAGATCGAAGACGACGGTGTGGTTTGGAAACATTGAACAGCCCGCAGGCTGGCTTCGACATACAGATGTGCGGCTTTGGCAAGATGTCCGTCTATCACGGCGTCAACGAGTGCCCCATAGCCTCATTTTCTTGTGGCTTGCAACTCGTTGTCGGATGGGAAGGTACTGCACACTGTCGGAGATGATGAAGGCACACGAGGTCATCGTTCGCCTGGTGTGTCTTCTGGACCGGGGTTTTGCTTCGAGCCAAAATGCACCAAGACCTCAAAACTTCTAAAAGAAAGTTCTCATGTGCCCCCACTAGTTCGGCTTTGACCCCTAGTCAGCACAGCAATGAGAACAAGAGAACGATGCCACACCACGTCACCTAAAGGCGAAATCGAATGGCTGCTCCCCTCAAAGCAAGCCATAGACCCAAACCCAAATTTTCGGTGTTGCATGCAGGAGAGCGTTGCAAAGTGAGCCAGTTCCTGGACCGTTTATCTTTAGACTTCCTTGGGATTCTACGAGAGTCGTGGTCACAGACAAGCTGAGCATTGCGGTATATAGATTTGAGAGAGCGGTTGCAGTCCAAGTTGTTCTTCGAATCCCGAGGATGTAAGTAGGATCCACCGGGAGTGCGTCCCAAGCCGCTTTTTGCAGGCGGCCTGCACGCCTGGTCTTATGTCCATGTTCTTTTGTATGGATGGTTGAGGGCTAAGCACCTGATCACAGTGTGGAGAGCCTTGTATGAAGGGAGCTGCGTCAGAGGAATAGCGGCTAGCGGCTCAGCATCTTTCGGCCCAGTTGGTGAAGCTGTCCATGAGAACCGCACCCAAACTTGTGAGTTTGGAAGCTGCACATTCGGGCAAAGGGCCCAAGAAGTCCATGAAGCCCACTGATGCTGTAAAGAGCTTTCGACAGATGGTTCCTTTCACAGCCGGCTTCATCGGCAGGCGTGTTGACATGACATTGTGAGCCTAGCTTAACAGAGCCTGCAACCAACAAGGCAAACACCAGCCTCTCATGTACATGTATCCGACTAGCAGTGGGAGACATTGCTGTTTGAATGCGTTCGGTTGCCGGCAAGTCCATGCGAGATTGAGATGCAAGTACTGTGACTTTTCCCGCGCGGAGAATGCCCGCATACACTGGTCCCGGCCAGATGCCATGGAGGGATAGACGTTTGTGAGTGCGCCTTGATGAATGGTTCGCCATTGCAGCCAAAGCCTTATTGATTGCTGTCGATCATGTGATGTGTGTGTTTCAGAGCTCGGGGGGGGGGGGGGGGGGAGACCCACGGAGTACCCCTCCCAGGAATTTTTCGAGCACATCTCAAGCCGCATCTCCTGCATCGTCACCAACAAAATGCTCAGGCGGACTCAGACCGTTAAGGCGTTAAGCCTTCGGACACTTTTGACTGTTTCAGTGCGAAGGAGCAGAGTGTGCAAGCAGCTGCGCGGTCGTAATTTGGACGTCTGCATGTTGGACATGGCTAGTTTGTGCTAAATTCGGGTCCCTTTTTGGGGACCCATAATCAGGCGGCACCCTTTAAAACGGAATCCCAAAAAGGGACCCTAATTTTAAGAACTATCCGCATGAGTTTCCTGAACATTGGGCGGGGAGGGGCAGAAGACGCTCCTGACGCAGGTGGTTTTCGTGCTACGACGCAGTCTGCACCCTCCAAGTTAATGGACGGACAGCTCACTTTGTTGAGGACTGGGTTGCCCAAAGACTGTACACCTCCCTTCAATACCCAATGACCAAGTTTCAGGGTGCAGGTACCCTATATACTCCCTTAAACGGTATAATATATATAAATATATAAATATAAATACATAAATAAGTAAATAAATATGTATATACATATATATATATATAGGGTCCCTTAAAGCCTTAAAGGGTATGTATATATCTATCTATATATATATATATATATATATTTGTACTATATAGGGTCCCTTCTCATTCCCCCATTCCCTACTAACCAACAGTAAGTAGGAAGACGCTTCGAGAAAGACGGGGCTCCAATCGCCCGGCTGCGCTGAGCCCACTGCCTCCATCACCGCGCCTGGACATGTTTGGGGATTAGGGGCTCAGGGGGGTTTAGGGGGGTTTAGGGGGGTTTTAGGGGGTTTTCGGGGTTGTCAGGTTTCTGCTGGTTTAGGGGCTAGGGGGTTTTGGGGTTTTTGGGGTTTTGGGGTTTTGGGTTTTGGGGCTTTGGGGCTTTGGGGCTTTGGGGTTTTGGGGTTTTGGGGTATTGGGGTATTGGGGCATATGAATTGTCGCAGCCTGGCCTAATTCGAGTTTGAGTCTGCACCCTAAACCCCAAAACCCAAAACCCTAAACCCTAAACCCTAAACCCTAAACCCTAAACCCTAAACCCTAAACCCTGTTTGTTTCTGCAGGGTTGGGGTTTTTTTTGGCAGAAGCTGGCAGCCGACCCAGGCCTCGGTCGCCACTCTCGCTGAGCCGCGGCACATCATGCCCGCCACAGGGGCCCGGAACCCGGCCCCCATTTGGGTGTGTTACGACAGTAGTTATTGGGGGATATTAGGGGATATTACGGGATATTACGGGATATTAGGGGTACCTTCTTGGGGTCCTATTGTAAGGAGATCCTACGATTTGGTGGGTCTCCCCATTTTTTCGTAAACCTCCATTTCTGAAGGGCTAGTATCGCTTAAATTTCAGCCCTTCTGCCAAGTGCCGTGCTTCAAAATTTTGGAGAGGAGGTTGACAGTTGGAGCATGGATGATTGTCATCGAATTCGAGTGGACGAGCACTGCTCAAACTCGCGAGCCCAGCAGCACCTACTTAGTTTTTCTGTTCGCAGCTGGGACCCCTTTCTGATCGAGGGGTGATGCCTTCGGCTTCAGGCATTGCCCCACACGCCAAGGGGACAATGGTCGAGTTAGCGCAGCCGGAAGGGCACCAGCCAAATGTTTGGACTTGCTTTTGCCCTTAGTTCCGCTGCCGGTGACTCGATCGGTTACTGCCCTCCTGCCTGTCTTGCTCGGGCTTGGATTCAAGAAGTGGGTTTGGTAGGTTTCGCCCCTTGACCTAGCGGCAACATTGTGCCAAAGCCCCGATGACGCCGGCGGAGGGGCAGAGACGGACCGTTACCGTAGGCCGGAGACCCTCATTTTCACTCACTCATTATTTAGCAGTCGGAAGTACTACATGTTACATATATGTTCGAAGGCCACGTGTGCATGATGGAGCTGCGCCATGAAAGGCATCCCCTTGAAGGAACGCTGGGTTCCTGGAACCCCTAAACCGCAAAACCGAGGTCCCTCCAAGCCCGGCGCGCGGCTTCACCGGCTGATCGGCCCCCTTTTCAGTCGGCCAGCGCGAGGCACATTGGAGCTGCCGATAATCTCAGTGACGTCAATTCAGTAAATTCATAAAATTTCCTAGATTATTTAAATCAATTAAAGTCCTTATATTACTTATATGAATTAGCTTGCGTAAATATAAATAAAATTAGCAACTAATTAGATTAGTTAAATTAGTTAAGTTAACTAAAATTAAGCAAACATCGCAACGAATCCCTCAACCCTAAACCCTAAACCCACCCCTCCCCCCCAAATACCAAAAACAAAACAGAACATCTAACCATCCATCATTCCGGCCTCATAGACGCTAAGGGCCCCCCTAAGTGATCATGTAGACTGCTTGAAGTATCCGTTCTATTTGCGTAGGCCCCTACGATACGACCTTATGATATAACCCTATCAAGTATGGCACATCAGTACATAAAGAGGTATACATCTTTTTGGCCACTATGATATATATATATATATACACATACATACACACACACATATATGCACATGTGTATATGTAAGCCCTAAGCCCGAAACCCTAAACCCTATTATGCCGTACTATCCTTTAGCAGAAGCCCTGAGCCCAACCAACCCACCAGGGCCGAGACCCGAAGTGCGGCCTGGCAAGCGCGTGGGGAAGGCAGCAGATGGGCAGAAGATCTACGAGGGTTTCGGGGTTTAGGGGTATAGGGTTTGGGGTGTAAGGTTTAGGGTTTAGGGTAGAGGGTTTGGGGTTTAAGGCTTCGGGTTTGAGGTATCGGGTTTGGGGGTTTAAGGTTTAGGGTTTGGGGTTAGGGTTTGGGGTTTGGGGATTGGTTTAGGGTTTGGGGTTCATGGGGCTTCGGGAAGTATTGGGAAGTAAAGATGGGTTTTGGGCTCAGAGGCCATAGGGAAGCGAGGGATTAGGCTTGATGGTTTGCATTAAAGGGCTTAGGAAGAAGGGGCTTAGGGTATCAAGGGCATAGGGAAGTAAGGGTTTAGTGTTCAAGGGCTTAGGTTGTGCAGCGGCTTCCCAGATGCACCGTCATGCGTAGGCCACGCGCACATGTAGCCGCACACAGCACGAAAAGCCAGCTACCGAGATCCGACAAACGAGCCCTGAGAGTTGAGAGTTTGGTGGATGTACGGAAAGCCGCTGTCTATGTAAGCCACAAGCCCTTCCTGCCTGCAGGCGGCGAGTCTACACCCAAGGCGCAAGAGCTCCGCTCACCAGTTCCCAAGCGCAGGCTGCCAGCTTTGCCAGTACCCTTCGGGTCTTGAGTTTTGCTGTGAACGGCTTCTTCTATTTAGGGAGTCCTTGTTTCTTCGCGCCAAAGCTTCGGCTGCTTGTGTGACAAGGTTCATGGAAGGTCCGAAAGCTGCGCCTCAACCTTATGCCGGACACTGGCCGTTGGCCAGTTTGACAAAGCCTGTCCTGTCTGCACAGATGGCAAAGAAGCTTCCTCCCCCGAATACAACCGCTTCGCCCCCAAAGCAGGCACCGCGCCGGTCGGCGAATAGTATGCTAGTAGTGGGTAGTATGAGAGGGCCCAAACCCTAAACCCTAAACCCGAGACCCATACTTGGGCTTCAAAAACCCTGTCATGATGCCCTAGGTCCGCAAGCCCGCGCAATATGCGCCTTCCACGAGGCAGTGGAGGAGGAGGCGGCGGAGGAGGCAAGCGCCGTAGTCTCTTGTAAGTAGTGGATAAAAAACACTACTTACCAAAACAACACAGCATTAATTGTAGCTATAATATAGCTACAATAGTTGTTATGTTGTTTTGGTTTAGGGCTTAGGCTGGCTTAGGTGGTTTAGGATTTTATGTTGTGGCCCGAACGCACGACAAACGCATGCGCTTGCGCTGTAGTTGCCACCGCAGCTGTCACTAATACAACTCAACCAACCAGTCCGTCAGTCCTTCCTGACCACCACCACCACCACCGCCACCGCCACCACCACCACCACCACCACCACCACCACCGCCGCCGCCGCCGCACTTTCCGCGCTTGTCGAGGACCGTATGGCCGCTACAGGTCGAACAAGTCCTCGAGAGTGTGTTAGTTCCACTATGTTCCACTGGTTCTTGCCGGATCCTGACGAGGCTCGCTGCAGCCACGAAGCGAATTGCCAAAGCAGCAAGCTTAGACGCTGGCAGTTCTGCATTGACATCCCCAAGTCTCCGCTCAGCTTGAAGGAACATGCAGCAGTCATGCTTGGCCGTCGCTTGGAGACCAGTCATACTCCAATCGGCTGCAGGTATGTGGAACTTGCCAAGAATCGGATCCCCGTGCCTTTGCTGCTGCGCATCGTTGGAATGCTGCCTGTGGCGTCCCTGCCGGCCATTCGAAGGAGCCCTCCTGTATTCAGCATGAGACATTGTAAGAGGCCGGGCAGCGGGACGAGGCTGTTCTTGGTGTAAGGCCTCACCAAGGCATCTCTCCAAAGTTTGGTATTTGGGTGATGAGCTTTGGCGGATTTGGGTTTCAGAGGTGATTCTCAGCTGCTCATGTGCAGGACATCGGCAGGATTCTATCGTGCTACCCACGTGAGACTGTCCGAGGACCTGGGATCTCAAACCTAGGAGGTCAACCGGTCAGGCATGCCACGTTCGTTGTGAAGGTTTGTAGCTCTTGTCCAGGACCCTGCACAGATCACGGCACTGGCTGCCCATCTAGAAACCAAACGCGTGGAGCCTGGTTTTCCGTGAGACTTTCGTGGCGTCTCATGCTCTTTCACGGCACCTGTGTCTGTCGGTCCATGGAAAATGCATGATTTGAGAGGTGAGGAGTCTCACAAACTGCAAACTGTAGACAGTATCGCCCAGATGCATGGACACCAGGTGTAGCAAGATCATCTGGTAGCGAGATCTGTGAACAAAGCCTGCACAAGCACTGTAACGGTTTACCACAAGGAGCCATGAAGATTGAGGTGTCTCTCCTCAGTGGTCAGTCTACGCCAGTTCTGGTGGGCGAAACCTCAACAGTGAGCGAGCTGAGGGAGCGCGTGCAGGTTGAACTCAGTCGAGGCATCGCCAACCTTATTCACCCAAATGGCCAGCTGCTCGACGATGCAACGAAGCTGGCCGATGCCGGCCTCCATGACAACGATATTGTCACAGCCACTTTCGGACGTGCTAGCATCGTTTCCAGCAGGCGTTCCGTCGCTTTTGCTCTGGTCCGGGGCGATGGCGCACTGGTCATGTGGGGGGACGTCTCCTCCGGCGGATGGTGTGGCCGTGACGTGCGAGAGGAGTTACAGGATGTTCGAGAAGTCTGTGCCTCTGGCGACGCCTTTGCGGCGCTGCGAGCAGACGGGCAGGTCGTCACGTGGGGCAATCGCAATTCCGGCGGCGATAGTGCAAAGGTCCAGACTTGGCTACATGACGTTGTAAAAATCAGTGCCACTAGTCGGGCATTTGCTGCTGTTCGTGCTGATGGCAGGGTGGTGACCTGGGGCGCTAACGACGCGGGAGGCGACAGTAGGTGGGTTCAGCATTTCTTGCGACATGTAAAGGACGTCTGGGCTACTGAAAGGGCCTTTGCTGCCGTCCACAGCGATGGATCAGTCACAACCTGGGGAGATCCTTCCTCTGGTGGCAACAGCAAGCCGGTGCGAAAGCTGCTGCAGAAGGTACGGGAAATCTCCGCCACGGACACAGCCTTCGCTGCCATACTGGAGAGCGGGCACGTGGTCACCTGGGGCAATGCTGAATCGGGTGGTGACAGTCGGCACGTGCAGCAACGGCTGGAGAATGTGCAGTCGATCTCCTCAACAGGAGATGCTTTTGCTGCCATCCGCGTAGATGGAACAGTTGTGACGTGGGGCCTTGCTTTCTGCGGCGGTGACAGCAGCCACGTGCAGAAGGATTTGAGGCATGTTCGCCAGATATGTGGAGCTGCCAACACGTTTGCCGCTCGAACGGATGAGGGCGTTGTGTGTTGGGGTGGTCACAGCTGTACGGTTTGGCTGAGTGGAGTGCAACAGATATGTGCCACGGCCTGCGCGTTCGCAGCTATTCTCCCGAGTGGCAATTTGCTAACATGGGGGAACCCGGAGTATGGTGGGAGCACGCCCACGGACCACAAGGCTGTCCAGCAGATCAGTGCATCAGCAAGCGCCTTTGCTGCGCTCCAGGTTGATGGTAGTGTGTTGACTTGGGGTCATCCGTTTGGAGGTGGCCATCTGCCAGACAGAGTCCAGCGACATTTGCAGCACGTTTTCCGCACCACCGGCACACAGCCTACAATAGATATGTCAGATGACGACGAAATCGAATACTGGCAGCAGTGATTCCGACGCTTGGGGCATAGGAGGCCTGAAGATTAGCTTCACGTCAAACTTCCTTGCCTTCGCCCGGTGTACAGTGTACAGTGCGACCGAGACGTCGTCGGGCAACACGGTGCGTGAAGAAGAGTACGAGCCACAATGAGGGCTGGGTGGAGGAACGCCGGCAGTTCCACGCCATGGGAAAAGTCTGGTCATGCATCAAAAGAAGCATCATACAATGCCACTGCTTGCAAGTCGCCAGCTTTCATCAACCCGACGGTGTCCCCCACAAACATTCATGCTCGTACGAAAGTTCTGTAAGTTCTGTATTACGTAGCCGCAGCAGCAGCGGGAGGAACCTAAGATCTGAGCATCCAGAATGGAGGTGCTACCCCAAGGCGAGACGGTGGGAAACCGCCTTGGATTGTACTTGGGCGGTTCCCGATGCGCATGGGCCAACTTAACTCCTCTTTGCATGTACCAGAGACACACTTCCTTGTTCGAAAGAGCTACCCAACAGGTTCACCTGCAAGCCCCCAACCCCTCTAACCATGAACCTAAGACTCCCTAAGCCCTGAAGCCCAACCTGCTTGAGATTCAATGCCCCCCCAAGCCTGGCGCTTATCCCTGGTGACGCTTGAGACGAGGTGGTTGTTGAGGGTTGTTTTCATGCCCTTGGTTTCCAAGAGTTCAAGCTCTCCGTAACTCTCCTCTCTGTTGCGGTGTTTTTAAAGTTTTGGGATGTTTTGGGCTTGAGGGCTTAGAGGGCTTGGGATCCGTGAGCCCTGACCCTGGACCGGCCTCTGCTCCCCTTTCGGCCACATCAAATTCAGATGGGGAGGTCTCCGAAGACAAGGGCACCTTTTTGGGGGGTTCCTATTTTGAGCATGATCGTATTTTGGGGTATATGAGGGGTACCCCTATTCTGGGAAATAGCCATATTCAATCCTTGTTTAAAGGCCCTGCCCTTGGAGATCCTCCTCTGAGAAAGGTCTCATTCGTTTTACAGTTTAATTAGAAATCGAAATTCAAAGGCCACACTGTAACAAATCCTCTTCCGGGCCTCGTTCGGAGATAGACTTGCCTAGATGGCTATATTAATCGGCCACACCGTATGAAATCCTCTTCTGGAGCCTGCCTGTTCGTATTCCAATCTCTTTAGAACTTCAGAGGATACGGCCTAAGAAGTAAGCAAACGGGCTACTTGTTTTAGGTATCATCTTCTCAGCCTCATTCAGAAGTAAGTCTACGTATATTCAAAAGGCAAACCCACACATATACATATAGACATACACATATATACATATACGTATACATATACATACACATATACGTATACGTATACGTATACGTATACATACATACATACATACATACATACATACATACATACATACATACATACATACATACATACATACATACATACATACATACATACATACACACATATATGTATATATATGTTACATATATACAGATATACAGATATACATATATACATATATACATATATACATATATACATATATGCATATATACGTGTATACATATATACATATATACATATGTACATGTATACATGTATACATATGTACATATATACATATATACATATATACATACATGCATACATACATATATACATATTCACATATATACATATGTACATTTTTCATATAGACGTATATACGTATATACGCATATACACATGTATATAGTATCTCGAAACTATCAATAGCATTGGAAGTCCGAAGAAAGCGAATTCCGCACCCTGAGGTTTTAAGTTCCGGGCTTAAGGCCAGGCCCTCTGTGTATACAAAGCACACCACCCCTTCCGATTCTTTAAAGTTGCCCACACGGGTTTAGGGTTTACCGGTTCGGTTGAAAGGTCACTAGGCCCATAAGCCAAAACCGCTGAAGCCGCTATTGAACCCTGTACCTAACAATCTTTAGACCTTTCTTAGCCATGTGCGTCTTGCGAACTGTACCTCTTTCTCCGGAACCGAGCTTTTGACTCGTTCGAGGCCTGAAGAGCAAGCGCGTATGGGTGTTGGTGAGAGCCCGTCCCATCTCGGACAGCATCAGCTGCATAGTGATCGAAGCTTGGCGCGAAGAGACAGGCTAGCCAGGCTGATGCCCCCTAGGCCCGGTTTTCGGAAGTTGTTCATTGAACAAAGGCACTTAGAGTCCCAAAAAGTGTGCCGCAGACCTGCATGGCTGGCCTAGGACAGGAACAAGGTGAACGTCAGCAACAACAACGGTGCTCCGACGTCCTTCTTCTTCGACCAGGCGCGGCTCAAGGTGGGTCATGGTTTCGTGTTTAGGACGCTTGGTTCTGTAGTTGCTGCCAGGCTTTCGATGCCTCCGCTACCCAGGCAGGCGAAGTCGGGCAGCACCGGTCAGCAACATGTTGTCTGAAGGGCGAGTCGCGTGTTTGCCGTTGACCTGGTGGTCCTTGCTGGTGCAGGAACAGGTGTGTGACTACGTCAGCGAGCAGGTGCTGCCACATGCGATCAATGGAGAACACATCTGTGGCCAGGCTTTTTCGAATCACGTTCTTCGACATGTTGTGATCTGGCGTCTCTGTTTGTACTTTCTCGCCATGCCAGTGGCAGCCGAGGCATCTTGGCGTATGGCCAGACTGGCAGTGGCACCGTGGCAGCAGTCATCCTAAACGGTCCTAAACCCCTCTCCCGCGTGATCCTGAAGCACACTAGGCCGAAGCATCCGCATGTCTCCTGGCGCGTGACTGAGGCAAGACTTACACTATGTTCGGTGATTTTGCTCCTGGACCTTCTCCGCGGGACGGCGCAGCGGCCAACCAGAAGCAGGCCTCAAAAGCGTGTGTCACTCGGGCACATACAGCCCAAACTCTCGGTCAACGAGTTTTTTGACTTTTGAAGATCGCAGATGTCAGGGATGTCGAAAATCCACCGCTGATCAGGGGGTGGCATTTCGAGCCATGAGCCGTCTGGCGGAGATGATGCGGTCCAAGGCCCCGCAAAAACTTCTTACTGGTGCTGAAAGGGGAGTATGAGAACATGGGATAATATGGGGGCGTGCGATATGAAGGGGTACCTTGTGGGGGTCCGAATTCCAAGGGGATCCAAGTTGTTTCAGGGGACCCCTATCTTCGTAAACCCCATATCGCTGTGGGTCGCATACTCTACATCATATTGGTATGTTAAAGGTCTTCAATAGGGACCTAAGGCTGCACTGCACTTCTTTTGCGAGGCCCTGTCTGGGTAACCCGTTTGTAAGGCCCGGCACGAAAAAACAGGGTCCCCAAAGCGGGACCCTTGTTTGGAGAATTTCTTAAACCCTAAACCTTAAACCCTAAACCCTAAAAACCCTAAACCATGTGTGCCTTTCTCGAGGGCCTGGATGCATCAAGCGCACCGACGGTGGAGCTCAGCTTTCTGGAGGTGCATGGGGCACCTACTGAAAATAACAGGCATGTATGTATACACACGCACAGATACATGTATACATATACGTATATATATATATCTCTCTGTCTGATCTATTTCCAATATATGTATGTATGTATGTATGTATGTATGTATGTATGTATGTATGTATGTATGTATGTATGTATGTATGTATGTATGTATGTATGCATAGAGTTCATAGTACTACTGTAGGAGTACTCATCGTGCGAATGCAAGTTTCTAAAAAGTCATTGCTGATGAGAATTCACACAGATGCACCATGATGCACCTGCTTTGCTTGGCATTTCACAGGTGTACAACGACAATCTGTATGACCTGCTTGACGGCTCACGCCAGGCAAGCTCGCACAGAAGTTGACAATGAACGACGAGCTCCTAAACCAGTTGTCCCTGTCAGTTGCCGCGCTTGCGCTCCAGCGAGAAGCACGTGGTGCCACAGGGCCTGACCAGAAGGCCACATTCTCAGAACACTTCAAAACCTGCGGAGCTCTGCATCTACCGCCGAGCGATCTGCATGAAGGCGGTGTGAGCTCAACGAGATGGAGCAGCAGGTTCACAGTTGGCTGCGCGAGGCTAGGAATCCAGGAAGCTGAGATTCGGTGACTGGTGATCTAGTACGTACTCTGTGGACCAGTGTGCATGTCGCATCAGACGGGTTTGCCGGGGACATGGTGGGAGTTTCTGCAGGGCGCCGCAACCCGCATGGTGGGCAAGACCGTCTTCAACCCGCGATCCAGCCGAAGCCACGCCGTGGTCATGCTGCTGGGAGGCAAACTTGAGGCAAAACTAATCATAGTAGCAATAATTATCACAATAAGAACGCTCACAACAATAACAATAACAATAACTATACAGACTGTTACAGACTCTTCCAGCGATCATGTGTCCGTGGCTTTGCTTTTGTCGTGCCGGCTCGCTAACCTCATGGCATCTGAGGCTGCATCTGTGCTGGTCTCAGCAGGCCTGAAACGAATCCATTGCGAATGATTCACAGCCATGGTGCCCAAACTCTCACATGATGTGCTCATGAGCCTCGTGAGCTGCTCATGTCCCTTGCAAGATTGAGTACCCATAAAGCTCCTGCAAGCAGCTGCAGATGCATTCTAACCGGCATAACCTAAGGGCAGCATTGCCCGCACAGTGCCGGGGGTTGTGCTTGTGCTGCTGCTTCTGCGGCAGACCTCATCCTCGCGGCTTCGCCATCTTCCTGGCTCCACAACACGCGAGACGCGCGTGTATCTGGTGGACTTGGCAGGCCGAACACATCGTCCCAACACGTTGTAAGCTGCTACTGAGCACCTCGTGACCACTCTCACGTCGTGTCCTGCTCATGTCGTCTTAGAGGACAACACAGGTCAAGGCAGCATTTCTCATTGCTGCCGACCGGCTAAAGTAGGAGCCCTCACATGGGAAATAGATCATGGCGTTCAAATTCCCTGCTGTGCGGATGCGAAGACCAGGCAGTGAGAGAGCCGGACTCCACGCACTGGGCCCTGAGCAGCTCAAGGAGGGCGAGCACATCAACCTCAGCCTCGGGCCCAGGAAGGACGAAAGCTGTCGCCATAGTTCAGGCGTCGATCCGCGCAGCATCCAAGAGGGACATATGCAGAGTTGGACTTCGAGCTGCCCATCGCTGTGGTAGCTTGTCGGTCACCTACGGCCTAAGGCCTATCTGCCTTGGGTCGCGCCCGGTGCTCAGGTCTTTGATTTCCTTGGCCTGTCTCGAAGTTGGCAGGGAAGATGTAAAGTACCAAGGTGGTCGGAGCGTTGGCCAGCGGCAAGTGCGAGCATGTGCCGTGACCAAGGCTGCAAATAGCAGTTAAATAGCATGGTTGTATCGTTCTTCTGCAGCTGCTGTACGGTCCATACAGTGGTGGTGACAGTTGCAATCTGTTGGTGAATGACAGAAAAGGGTCCTGTGCAGCTCGAAGGCTGTTATCGTTGTTTCCTGGCAGAGCACAGCACCGAGGTACCGGGACTCTGCGCTGACATGGCTCCTGAAGGACCCCGGAAGTGGACTGAGCCCGACCGATGTTCATGCAGTATGTCTTAGAGCAGACCTCGAACGTATCTGCCTGTCAGGATGCCATTACTGGCAGCAGTGCTCGGGTGTGCATGGTTGCAGCGGTTCATCCGTCACATCCCGTGGAGACAGCCGCTCACCTATTTTACTGTACCAGTTGCTCTCGATGTGGACGGCTGGCGCTGCTTCCCCTCGCTAGGCCAGCACCTTGCGATATGCACGCCAGTATTCCGCGCTGCAGAACACTACTGGCAGCCACGCCTCGCAGCTGTCTTCGCAGGCCAGGCAGCAGGAAGTGCCAGAGTCAAATCGGCACAGCGCCTGCGTGTTGCCAACCAGCTAGCACAGTTTCGAAGATAATTGTCCGTAGCGCCGTCGTGATGACTTGTGCCCTGAAGTTTACGCTGTTGTGAAAGGTTAGAGACCTTCAGCGTCGCGTTGATTCCCTCCGGCACGCTTTCGAGAAGGCCGGCATGAATGGTGGGGTGCAGGAAATAGATACATGTGGCATATGGGGGTTTACGAAAATAGGGGACACCCCAATATAGTTTTTAGACCGCCAAGTTCCCTTATTATAAAGACCACAATAAGGTCCCTACTCTCGGAAACGCCCATGTTGTGGGTTCTGGCCTCGAATCTGGTGGGTATTTATTTGGTCGACTGTCCTGCCTCACGCTTTCTCCCGCTCATGAAGCTTGTGGGTTGCCACATCAGTCTGCCCATTTATGTACCGCCATATATATCATCATGCATATATTATCATATATTTTAAGGGGCTGCGCCCATGGGCGGGCAGCGCAGGCAGAAGCGCGGGGCGAGCAGTTTCTAAGCATTTTGAGGCCCCTAAACTCCCTTAAAATCTCTAAGCGTTTGAGGCTCCTCAACCCCCTCAAAGTTTCCAAGCATTTTCAGGCCCCTAAACTCCCTTCAAATCTCTAAGCGTTTGAGGCTCCTAGACTCCCTTAAAGTTTCTAAGCACTTTAATAAGGCCCCTAAACTCCCCTTTTCCTAGCCCCGGGCTTAGACACGTCGCTTATGCCCGCCCTTTGGGGGGCATCATGCTCCTGATGCGCCCCCGGGGTCCCGCCCCGGGAGCCGCTGATGCTCCTGATGCGCGCCTGGGGGTCCCGGGCTGGACCCGCTGATGCTCATGATGCGCGGGGGCTGCGCCCATGGGCGGGCAGCGCAGGCAGAAGCGTGGGGCGAGCAGTTTCTAAGCATTTTGAGGCCAATAAACTCCCTTAAAATCTCTAAGCGTTTGAGGCTCCTCAACCCCCTTAAAGTTTCCAAGCATTTTCAGGCCCCTAAACTCCCTTCAAATCTCTAAGCGTTTGAGGCTCCTAGAGACTCCCTTAAAAGTTTCTAAGCACTTTATAAGGCCCCTAAACTCCCCTTTTCCTAGCCCCGGGCTCAGACACGTCGCTTATGCGCCCTTTGGGGGGCATCATGCTCCTGATGCGCCCCCGGGGTCCCGCCCCGGGAGCCGCTGATGCTCCTGATGCGCGCCTGGGGGTCCCGGGCTGGACCCGCTGATGCTCATGATGCGCGCCCTCCGGAGGCCTCCGTGGCGATGCAAAAACCACGAAAAAAAACCGTTCACCGGCGGCACGCGGGGCGGCACTGGCGTCCGGCCTAATTCTGCTTCGCAGAAGGCCAGAGGCCAGCAAGGCTATTCCCGGGACGACCCGGGTTAAAAGGTCCGCATTTGCTCGGTCCTTTGGGGACCTCGCGCTGCCCGATTTTAAGGGGCTGCGCCCCTCGACCCTATCAGCTCACTTTATAAAGGCCCCCAATGCCTGCCCGCCCCCTCGGCCCGTTGCGCCACTCCGCCCGCCTCGCCCTTCCAGCCCGCTCCGCCCCACCCATGGCTCCCATGGCCTCAGGGTCCCATGGCCCCACGCCCATGCCCATGGCCCCGTGCCCCTGGACCCTCGACCCTATCAGCTGACTTTCCCGTATCAGCTGACTTTTGGCGACCGGCCCCTCCGCCCTTCCCGTGGCTCCCATGGCCCCATGCTCGCCCCGCGCTTCTGCCTGCGCTGCCTGCCCCTATGGCCCCATGGAAGCCATGAGTGGGGCGGAGCGGGCTGGAAGGGCGGAGCGGGCGGAGAGGGCGGGCAGGCGTTGGGGCCTTATATAACAACAATATAAGTCAGCTGATAACGTCGCGCGACATGGGGCCATGGGACCATGGGTCATGGGAGGCATCAGCGAGGGCCTTTCGAACAGCCATGGGGCATGGGACCATGGGGCCATGGGGCCATGGAAGCCATGGGTGGGGCGGGAAGGGCGGAGTGGGTGGTGCCATGGGCATGGGGCTATGGGACCATGGGGCCATAGGGCCATGGGAGCTGGGTGGGGCGGAGAGCGGGCTGGAGAGCGGGCGGAGCTGGCGGAGGGGGTGGGCAGGCGTTGGAAGCCGCCAGAAAACATCAGCTGCCATAGTCAGCTGATAGGGTCGAGGGGCCATGGGGCCATGGGCAAGGGGCCGTGGGACTATGGGGCCATAGGCCCATGAGAGCCAAAGAGCCATGAGTGGGGCGGAGCGGGCTGGAAGGGCGGAGCGGGCGGAGCGGGCACAGGCATTGGGGGCTTTTTTTAAAGTCAGCTGATAACGTCGAGGGTCCAGGAGCATGCGACATGGGGCCATGGGACCATGGGATCATGGGAGCCACCGCGGAAGAATCGAACAGCCATGCACCATGCAACCATGATGGGGCCATGCAGGCGGAGTGGCGGGCACGCGTTGGGGGGGGGGGGAAGGCGCGTAACCCTAAGGTCAGCTGATAGCCATTGGGGGGGCTGAAAGGGCGGAGCGGGAGCGGGCGGAGGCGGGCTGGGCTGGGGCCATGGCACCATGGGGCCGGCCATGGGACCATGGGGCCATAAAAGGGCCATGGAAGCCATGGGTGGAGAGAGCGGGCTGGAAGGCGGAGCGGGCGGAGCGGGCGGAGCGCGGAGAGGGTGGATAGGGCCATGGGAGCCATGGGGGGCAGAGCGGGCATGCGACCATGGGCCATGGAGCGGGCGGAAGGGCGGAGCGGGCGGAGCAGGAGGGGGGGGCAGGTATGGGGGGCCTAAAGTCAGCTGATCAGGAGCATGGGGCAGGAAGCCATGGCGCCAGGGCATGGACCATGGGGCCATAGGGCCATGGGAGTCATGGGTGGGGCAGAGCGGGCTGGAAGGGCGGAGCGGGCGGAGGAGCGGAGTAGGCATTGAAGTCGGCTGTTAAAAGTCAGCTCATGGGCATGGGGCCATGGGACCATGGGGTCATAGGCCCATGAGAGCCATGGGGGCTATAGAGCCATGGGAGCCATGGGTGGGGCGGCGCGGGCTCATGGGACCATGGGGTCATGGAGCCATGAGGGGCCCCATGAACCGGCCATGGAACCATGACGCCATAGGGCATGAGCCCCGGGAGCCATGACGGAGCAATGGCGGGGTGGGCGGCGTCTGGGTGGGTTGGCAGGAAAAATGGGTCTTCACTGACGCCGCCCCCTGGTTGGGGGTCGGCGGATAGTATAATATAATATAAAAATCTTTGTATAATTTTAACGCTACGCGACCCGCCTCGGCCCGGCCCAGCGCATCCGCCGCGTGAGCATGGTGATTCCGCAGCGCCCAAGTCGCTGGACCCCAAGCAATAAGGGTTGGGTTTAGGGTTCAGGGTTTAGGCTTAGGGTTCCGGGTTTATGGTTTATGGTTTGGGGTTTTAGGGTTGAGGGTTTTTTAAGGGTTGAGGGCTTAGGACTCAAGGTTCACGGTTTGGGGTTTCGTGTTTTTGGGTCTAGGGTTGAAGGTTCAAGCCAAACCCTCAAGCAAAAGGGGGGGAGGGGTGTCGGGGCCGGGGGGGGGGCAGAGGGAGGAAGCGGGGGGGGCGGGGTGGCCTGCTGGGCGGGGCCTTCAACTGCCCTGGTCCTGGCGAACCGTCCGCTTTCAGATTGTGGTCGCCCCGTGGGCTTGGGGGGAGGATTTGGAGGGGGGTCACAACCTATACACCTTCGGCCCGAGGCATCGGATTTAATATAATACAATATAATACAATATAATACAATATAATACAATATAATACAATATAATACAATATAATACAATATAATATAATATGATAGAATATGATAGAATATACTAGAATCTAGAATCTAGACCAACATGATCATCAGATTCCGATGCCGAGCCTTTGGTTGCCAGGCGTTGGCCGGCGACGAGCACAGCATTGCGTGTCCTTGCGGCACTATGTAGGGTTTAGGGTTTGGGGTTTAGGGTTTAGCGTTTAGAAGCTACCAAGCTCTCCAAAGACCCGGACCCCCAAAACCCCGAAACTCTTTCGTGTTTGGTGGCCTCACAGTTGGAACTCACTCGGAAATGGGTCTTAGGCTCGGGGGTCTCTGGTGGTTTTCGATCCTGGGGTTTCGAAAGATTAGGGTCACCCCCTCCCCCCCCCCCTTTATGGCCCCAAACAAAGTCGAATCCACAGGATCCCCCAGAAAAGGCCCTGTACCCTAAACCCTAACCCTTACAATTCGGGGAAGAGAACTCTAAACCCGAAACCCTAAACCCGAAACCCTAGGCCCTAAACCCTAAACCCTATTCTGGCTTTCCCAGGTGGACAAGAGAGTCCCTGCAGGGCTCAGTGCATTGTCAGCCCAAGGCGAATGCACGGTCTGGGCCCCGGCTTCCTCGGCTGGTTTCGGGTTTAGGGTTTAGGTCGGACATTGCGTGGTGGAGTCCAGCATGTTGTCTGCGTGAAACCACCCCATGCATGTTGCAAGGGAGATGGGACTAGAAGCAACCAGGGAAACTCATCAAAGATCCTTCTCAGGAGGAGAGCGGAACTCAGCTTGGTTTTGAGGAAACATCGAAACTCCCAAACCAGATCGTTTCTTCTTTTGCGGAGTTCATCTGACATAGATAGGAGGGCTTGTTTTGCCAGAATATCTGCACGGTTATTGTGGAAGATCTGCCACAGCTCGGAGAAGTTCCTTGCGTCATGTAAAGATTTGTGTGCCTTTGTCCAGAAAATTTTGCAGCTGCCCGGCTGTTTTCTCTTCAGGATATTAATAGTGGTCTGTATGAGGTCACGATCCGGGTGAGTGACCCAATAGTCCATAGTGTCATTTCCATTAATGACAGCTTGCACCACTTTGACCGCGGCTTGATTGTCACAGAAAATTTCGCAGCATCCATCATATGCAAGTGCAACATTTACGGCGAAGAGTTCTGCCCGGAAGACAGTTTGTATCATACCTGGCAAGATGCCTGAGGAGATGACATTGTTGGTGGATTCCTGCGGCTGGGCTTCCGTCACCCCCCAACTTGCAACCCTGGCCAAAGGAACACCTTCGTCTTGTGCGGATCCATCCGTAAAGAAAATACGTGTCAACCCATTGGATGGTAGAGGAGAAATCTGGACATCCACTTCCATGAGGGCCTTTTGGAATTGCTTGAGTTTTTCCGGTTTTGGGAAGAGGCCACCCAGGAGCACATGGTCAGGTAAAGTTTTGAGCTGTTCCCATTCCGTGGTTGACGCCCGTACATGCTCCGTACCCGGGCACTCGTGGACTCTGTGCCTGAGTGTATCTTCTTGGCCACAGAAAATGCATTCTTTGTCATTGTTATAATCCACGGAGTGCTTCCTGCCATTGGGGAAAAGCCCTCCCAGTCGCACCTTGTTCATAAAACCTTCCACCATTGGATCATCATTCCGGGGGTATTTTGAAGATTTGATGCATAGGTCCTCAATATCGTGGAGATTTTGTTTGTTCTGTAGATCTGCCACCACCACTCTCTCCCATGATTGCATTGTGACCAATTTGAACTGAGCAGTGGAAAGTTCCCAGATATTAAAAGACCAACCATCTGGGAGAGTGCAATTCCCATCTGCATCAAGAAGCCATTCCCAGTCTCGCAACATTTGCTGGAAATGCGTAATAGGGCCCCAACCTTGACCCGCCTTGAAGTTGTGGCTCCCATCAACCCCAATCTTCCATGCATCCTTAACCAACTCTTTGTTGCGGGCCCACATACGCATCAAGGTAGCGTGCCTTCTTCGCATCACATGGATAGCCGGCTCAAAAACATAGCGTGACATAAGTGGGACCAGAAAGTGCAGATGATACTGCTGTTTGTTCCAAACCGTATGGTTGCATTTGGCTCTCAAGGATCGAAGGAAGGTCTTACCCACTGGAAAGCATTCGCATCCATAGAGACATTTCTGTAAGATGCCTCTTGCGATAACGGCAGCCTTGACATCATACTTCCATGGCATAAATTGAAGACGTTCCAGTAATTGGATCCCTTTCTTCATCCTTTCATCTCTTTTTGTAGTAGATGCTCTCGTCTGGGTCTGGAATTGGATCCCCAAACCTTGCATGTTTGTCTCGCACTTGACTTTGTAGCCAGCATCATGGAGCTTTTGTTTGAGAGCCCGTGTCCTTGCCGGTTTGGTGCCAAAAATACAGGACTTGTTGATGTTAAGGATCAATCCCGTTGCCTTTGCCAAGTCAGCCACCGTAGCCAGGGCGCTGGTGAGAGTCTCGTCTTCTGTATTTAAAAGCGTCCAATCGTCCACGTAGGAGTGCATATCAACTGCATGTCTTTGTTGCACCAAGTTCGTGAACATCCAGGTTAGGATTATCATTTGTGCTACAGCGAGTGGGCATCCTTCCGGCACTCCCACTGTGGATTTAACCGCTGGCCCCCAATGGTCGTTGCAGACAAAGTGTCGTTTTAGTCCAGACAAGAAAGAACTGTAAGGTTTCCACACATCTTGTAGGCCAAGTCTTTGATTCAGGCGAGCCAGGATGTCTCTCGGGATGGTATTGTAGGCCTTCGACAGGTCAAGTGATACCCCCAGGATTGTTTCCTTTCGAAGGAGGGCCTTTTCCAGAGTCATCTGGATATTCCATGCCAGGTCCATTGATGACTTCCCCGGCACTGATCCATAAAGGGTACGTGGAAGGTGAGGCAAAATGTGTCGCATTGTTTTCGCCGTCATAATCTTCGCCCACAATCTGTAGATTGACGCCAGGATTGTAATTGGTCTTGTGCATGAAATGTCTCCAATCTGGTCGTTCTTGTAGAGCAGTGACATTCTGGCGTGCAAAAGTGCCTCTGGCCATCCCACTTTTGTGAAAAGGTCCAACGTTCGTCTGAGTGGTTGCTTCAGAAGCAGAGGGAGATTCTTGAGTTCAGTATTCGAAAAGCAATCCATTCCTCTGGCCTTTTTCTTTTTAAGCTTGCTCAGTCCCCATTCCAGTTCCATGTCGGAGATGTGCGCCTCCATGTAGTCGAGGATGGGGAGTGAATTGATTGCTTGTTCAATAATGGCATCGTCGTGGGTCCTTCCATTGTTCCTGTTCCAAAATTGGCTCCAATATTTTTCGGCCTCGTTGGTAATGATCGTTGGGTTTGCCGTAGGTTGTAACTGGTAGATCATTCCGCTTCTAAAGGAACCTGAAATCAAGGAAAGAGTAACAATGCCTCCTTTGACCGAAGCAACCATCCCTTTGCTCTCTTTTTGATGCCAGATGGCCCCAACTCTAACACAATGGAGGTCGTCGTGGGCAAGCTTACATCTGAATCGGCTTTTTTCCTTGCACCGACACATGCAAATCTGGAGTTCCACGGCTATATCGATGCTGTCCACTGCAGGAAAACTGGGAGGCTTGATTGCCTGGAAATGCAAAGAACCACCATTGTCCCAGTCTTCCTTAAATCTCTGTTTCAAGAGCGTCTTGCGGTGGCAAAGACACCGGTTCTTCCAATGCTTCTCGAGCTCCTTTAACTTCGTGAGCATGTCACGGGTCTGCCAATTTGTAGGTAACCCATGGGGGAACCAATCTGCAACCTCTTCGAGCCACCAGGTCTTAAAATTCCCGCCAAAGCCAGATGATTTCAAAGCAGCGCGCCACGTGGCCAAGCAAGCTTGTTTACAGTTCCACCAATTTGCCGTATCAGGAGCAAGTACTACCAGATGGTCTTGTTGACTCAGTAATGATTCCAGCCTCCGTATCTGACGAATACGCTGCCTGGTCATCACCGTAGTCTCATCCCCTGATGGTTCGAAGTTGCCTTCTCTTGCAAACTTGATGACACCTTCTTGTTGCTTGACTCCAAATTTGATCTTACCCTTACCACGATATGCGTTCGGGAGCTTCGAATCGTGGTCATTTGAAAGCATCGCTGCAATGGAGTTTTCGTAGGCCTTGGTGAAGCAGTCCCATGTCCTTTCCACATCTTTTAGTTGGATCGCCGTTTCCAAATCAAGAATATCTCTTTCTCTAGGGCTCGCCGTTCGGAGTTTTGTCGAGTCATTTACCAAGGCGGACATATCCTTGGCTGTTCTAAAGGTCCAGTCTCGATTCAGCCTGGGCCTCCAAGCAAAAGATGCAAAGACTTCTTTGTGGTCTGTCTCAGGGATGCACGCAACCTGATATTGCTGGAATGCTGCTTTGGCTTTGTTGTTCATAAGGATGTAGTCAATTCTGGAGATATCTTTGAAAGTAGGCTGCATGGGCTGTCCATCCATGTAGCTTTGGAGAGCTGCAGCGTCTGCCCATCCGCAATATTCCATCTCGGTCCACGTCTCCAAGAAATTGATATCGCAGTTGAGGTCACCCACGATAAGGCATGGGATGTCCACTGACTCTGACCTAATAAAGATCTCTCGTAGGATGCTGTCATTCTCCGAAATGAAATCGGGCAGTGTCTGATGGAGACCATACATTCCGAAGATCCGAATCGGTCCGAAGTCTGTGATCACGATCGTGTCCACCACCCTCGCGGAATTCCAAATGTCACTTTCCCATTCCTGTCTGGGGCTACGGAGCGGCAACTTGGAGAAAATACCTACTCCCTGGGCCGTGCCTTTCGTCTCGCAAATGCGCCCGTCCACAAAATCTCTGCGATTGACTTCTAGGCCATGCTTATAATGACAGTTTCTCCTTCTCGCTGCCTTGCATGCCTTTACGTTGACAAATTTTGTGGCCGCCGTCTCGGAGAAGACTACTACATCAGAGCTGGAAGATGTGAATCGTCCATCGTCCACAAAAGCATTCAAGCATTGGACATTAAGTCCTGAAACCGTGAAAGGTCCTGGCTTCTCCGCTTCGCCAACTCGCTGACCAAGAAAAGGGTTGTATCCATGATAAAGAAAGGAAGTCCACCATCTCCAAAAGTTAATTAAGCGTTCGAATTCATCCTTCGTCGAATTGTCGTAATTCAGATGCCACCCACCTTTTCCAGCCTTGAAGCTGTCATCCATGTAGGTTGCATCAGTCCATGCACACCTGTTGACTGATGAAGTCCAGGATATGATGTTAGCGTTATCGCCATCCAGCATATCAGCCAGATGAATTATCTGAGGTTCACGTCACTGCTTGGGCTTCTTCTCACCATTTTCTCCACTCCCTTGAGGCGAGGGTGTTCTCTTTCTCAAGGAAGACATTTGTTGTCGAACTTCAGCCGTCAATTCATCTTTCAAGGTCCCTTGTGCGGTGCGCAACTCCTGAACCGTTTCTTGGCGTTGATTCTGCATTGATAGCTGAAGGTCTTGAAATTGTGATGCCAATTGCTTTGCAATGGTTTCAGTGAGGCCCGTGACTGTAGACCTGAGCTCATTGTTGGTCTGCTCTTGCTTGTGGGCATTTTCATCCACTTTGGCATTGATTTTTTTGGATGTCTTCTCGGAACATCTGGTTGGCTGCCTGTTGTTCCTTCTGCAAAGAGTCCAGCTTTTCCTGGAACTTATTTTCCAGGCTTTTGGAGGTCGCATCATCCAACTCGAGCTGCATTGCTGAGCTGCTAGTCTCCGGTTGGATCCTGGTTGGTCGGGGCTTTCCCGCCACCACTGTCGGGAATGGGTCTTTTCTGGATCCCTTTCCGACTCCTTTTGCTGGTCGTTCCGAGATAAGGACTGTACCATGTGTCGCCAAATGGACCGCTTTGCTGGGGGGCCCTTGTGCTCCAGCCACCCAACATCTTGGCTTTGTCTGTTTCAGCACCATAGCCTGCCAACCAATCCCATTGAGGAACTTCTGGACGTCAGCTTTTGTGCAAGACAGGGGCATATTCTGGACATCAAAGAATGAGGAAATCAAGAGGTCATAGGGTGCCCCTTCGATCGGCTTCCAGTCTGGGTGCCATTTTTGGCGAAGACGTGTGAAGTCCTGTGGTTTGACCCTGATCCCCTTTCCCGATTTGGAGTTAACGATGCCATACGAAGCCGGCTCAGCATTGGCCAGCACCTTGAGGTCATCGCAGGGCCTGTCTTGGAACCATACAATCTTGAAAGCCCCATCTGGCTTGCCATCTTCTGTTTTCGGAGAGAAATAGATTCCTCGTACCACCTCTTCCAAAATGACATCTCGGAATTCCCTCTTAACGCGAAGCATGATGTGGCAAGATTCCGCTTGGAGGCCATCTTGGACTTGTTTGCCCTTTGTGTAGAATCGACGGCCCCAATTTGCAAAAGATGCTTTTTCCAACGTTGGGATCTGCTTCTTTAGGAAACGAACCGTTCCTTCGACAACCTCGCTCCATGAGGGCACATCTTTGTGAACAATATCGCACCCCACCACAATACTATCCACCTCATCCACAGTAACTTTGGAGTCTTCCCCAGCTAACGAAATCTTTTTGCTTCCCAAGTTCACTAGCTGCGCTTTGAGAAGGACTCTTTGGTCATCTGCCGTTCTGCAAGGGAACTCGACCTGCATGGTGCTGAACCTTGACGGCGCTGAGACTGTACCACCCACCAATAGAATGGCCAACTCCTCAGGCGACATGTGGTCTTCGTTGCCCGCCAACATCGAGGCCTCCTTCTCATAGACCATGGCAATACCACAAGCACCATGGGTGATCTTCTGCAATACCATTGGCGGGCTTCCATCCTCCTTCTTGAAGAAGTTCGGTTCCATCTTCCACTGGTCTCGTTCCTGCAATGCCTTTTTCCAGGGGTCGTCATCTTGCAACGGGTCACTTTCTTGGATGCCCTTTGCCTTTGGCTTCTGCTTGGGCTCGTTCTCCTTCACCAATCTCATTGCACCACATCGACTTTTCAGCGTGCTCCAAGGGTCGAAAGAAGTGTAGATCTCACGGATCCCCCTATCACCGATTTTCTCTCTGATCTCTTCAATCCTGGCATCCACGTTGTCGTTGGCCACGCCCTTTGACAGCAGGAGCCCCTTGAGCTTCTGCAACGCCGGTTGGGTTCCACCACGGAGACGTCCACAAATCTGGATTGTAGCCCCCACTGTCATTGCCGACGGGGCAGTGTTGATGCTCAAAGGCTTGCCATTGCTTGTCATAAAAATATCCGTTGCTTGGAAACCCCAGTGGTCTTCGGCAATTTGACCCACCAGTCTTGCGTCCGACTTGCTGACCTGCAGGCATTGGCCTTGGAAAACCATGAAGAAAGAGGAGCTTGCCAGCCCTTGTGACCCACAGTTGTTGCCATACACATGCAGGCTGGGCATCGCAAAAGTGCATGTTCCATCATCGATGAGGATCTTCTTCTTGGGCCGTGGGTCGTACTCTCCTTTTGTCGACGACTTCCTCATCGTTGTACCAACCGACGATCGTGGCGTGGTCGGGGGCGTTGACTGGACCGTGTTGTAGTCCATCCTAGCCGTTCTTCCGTGGTCAACTGGGTCAACCTCTGGTGCCGCGCTGGCACTCGGGGCCGATGCATCTGGCTCTGCCCCTTCCACTTCTCCCTCTGAGGATTCATCCTCTGTTCCATCAATATCAGAACTTTCTCCATCTTCTCCATCGTCTCCAGGTGTATCAGGCGGGGTCGGCGGAGGAGGACCCGGGATTCGAAAGGTTGGAAAATCCAGCCATTCATCCATGTCAGTGTGGCCATCCCACCGCAAGCACACATAATCCCCACTCTGTATCTGAATAGGCCATTCATGTACCAAGGCTTCGTTGATTGTAATCCACATGGGGCTGTCGGTGTGTTCGCTGAAGTAAAACTGACGCATGTCAGCCCGGTACAAGACGTTGTTTGCCCATCTTGCTATGGGCAGAGCTGTGTCTACGATGATCAGCACTTCGCCATCCCGTCCGTCACGGACGTCTCCAGCCAGGATCCATCGACCCATCTTCATCGGAAGGTGGATTCATACGAATGACCACAAGGTTTGCCGGTGGGATGTTGAGGTACTCGGCAATCTGTTGGCTCACCTTCCGCACAGTGAGGTCTCCGTCAAGGCGAATCTCCACTCTTCCCATGTCTGGACAGAAGAGCTGGTGCGCGATACCTTGCTCGTCATCTTTGTCCTCAAGCATCTCCTCGTAGAGCATCCGGGTCTCCTCTGTCAGGCAGGGGACCTCTGTTCCTCTTTCTCGATTCCATGTCAATGAGGCGATACTGACTTGCCATGCTCCAATTTTGCCAGCCAATCTTCCATGTGGGCCAGTTGCAATCAGATCACCACGGAGTTCCAGGGTTGCCCATCCTTGATTTGTAATCTGCACCAGGAGGTCGAAGTTCCGCCACGTTGTTGCCAGCTCCTGGATGCCTTCAGTGATAAAATTCCTTATCTCATCAGCTCCCATGGGGTCACTAGGTCTGTGTGCCAAAGCTGATCCTAGCACAATCATCGCCTGACATGGCAACAGGGAGTTGCCCAGGAGCAAGAAAGCATCCTCTTCCGGTTCTGGCAAGATTACATCTGCCGCAAAGCCAAAGGCCTTAGCCACTTCCCACTTCGACAAGAACCTGACCCCAGGGTGTTCAATACCCCAAAGTGGGAGGCAAAGTCCATGCTTCCTCAAAGTCAGCCAAGGTGAATCGATGAGGGCCCTGTACTTCGTCGTAATGGGCGGCAAGGGAAGCCCTGTATGCACCTTCCTCTTGTCCAAGACGCTCCCAGGTTGGTTGCGAAGCCATTCAGGAAGGAGATCTCGGCTTGCAGCCTTTGAGGTCTGGGCATAATTCAGCCTGAGCTCGTCGACCATTTCCGGGCTCATATTCTTCCAAATCGCATCATTGCAGATCTTGGTGCCATCGCTGAGCGGCATCACCATTCTGAACTTCTTGTAGATACCTTCCAAATCAGCATTGTTCCATGCCACAATGAAAATACGCATCCGATCTGCAGGCACATACTTTGAAGGATCGATTTTGCCCTTCCAAATAATCGTGTAGCCAGCCCACCTAAGAAGCTTCTCAATGATGGCGAAGTGCTTGTGGCTCAGAAGGCCGACCACACTCTCAATGAGCAATATCTTCCGCTGTAAAAGTCGGGCCATATAAAATAGCTGGAACCATCCTGTCGCGTGGATCTTGTCTTCCAGTCCATCGCTCTTTTCCATTTCCGCAAAGGGTTGGCGCGGAGGGGATGCACAAAGTACTTCCACATGGGTCTTCTGCAAAGTCCGGGCCCATCTCCAATCCCCAACTTCGCCCCAGAATACATCAAAGTTTGCCCCTCCATCATCATCATGCGGGGTAAACAGTCGGGCCCCTGGGGTGTTCAAGAGGGTTGAGGAGATGGCCATTCCCTCATGGTCCACCTTGGCCACCACTTCTGCCGGAAGCTTCGAGGCAGCCACCGACCATCCGCCCATACCTCCACAGAAAAGTTCCACAATACCAGGAGTAGCATCCGTTGCTGTGTTCATCGGAATAGTGGCTGAAATACCGGTGGTCTCCGGGAATCTGATGGCTTGGTCCCCGTTTACCGACATCCAGCGAGCATTCACCAACATAAAGGCTTGGCCAACTCGGACTTGGCCCGGGAAGTTGGACGAAACGAAAGGCCAGTCCTCGTTGATGGTCTTAGGTTCCCTGGTACCAGAGGGGGATTCCAAATCATTGCGCAGCCGGAGGTCCACCAAAGCACAAGTTCCATGATGCTTCGTCACCATCTGCTTCACCACCACAGCAGCGTTGAACCCATCAGGCATATGCTCGATGCTCTTTGCCGGCAGCCAACCGTTACTCAAAAGTGCATCCAGACGTTGTTGCATGTCCGATGCACCAGTATTGCCAGAGAAAATCTCCATGGCCCGCGGTCCGTCACACCCACCGCACCGCTGGGAGGTCTCGGGCCCCACGGCTGTTTAGGGTTTAGGGTTTCGGGTTTAGGGTTTAGGGTTTCGGGTTTAGGGTTTAGGGTTTCGGACTTCGGGGATTTGGTAATTTAGGGGTTTAGAGGTTTTAGGGGTCGTTGGGGGGTCTTTGGGGTTTAGGGTTTTAGGGGTTTTGTGTTTTTTGTTGGGGTTTTGGGGTTTATTAGAAATAGTTCATTTTTTTTTTTTTTTGGGGGGGGGGGGGTTGAAGGGTTTTAGGAGTTTACTATAGGGGTGTTCGGGGTTTGGGGGTTTAGGCATCCATGCTGGCCCAGCTTGAGGCAATGGTTTGAGTCGCATCCGACACTCTCGTGGACGCCGGCGCACCAGAGTAAGGCCCGAGCCCCAAGCCATGTGCCCTGGAGCACCTCATGGAGTCGCGCGCACGTCGGGAAACCCAATGAAGAACCCTAGCAAGCCCTAAGCCGCAGATCCCCTAAACCTTATAAACCTTATCAACCCTACCAACCCTATAAACCCTATAAATCCTATAAACCCTATAAACCCCTAAACCCTAAACTCTACAAACCCTATAAACCCCTACAAAACCCCTATAAACCCTCTAAACCCTATAAACCCCTAAACCCTTAATTTTAAATTTAAACCCTAAACCCCCGAAGTATTTTGCAATCCGAGGCTGCCGTCCGCGGACAGCGCCGCGACCGGAGCGGCATAGGCGGACAAGTCGAGGAATACAGCATCTAAGGGTTTAGGGTTTAGGGTTTAGGGTTTAGGGTTTAGGGTTCGCTAGGGGTAGTTACATGCCTTAATGTTGTCCCTTACACCAAAATGCTCAGAAGTTAGTAGTTGGGAGGTAGGGCAGGTAGTGGCAAGCTCAAGTGGCGTGAAAGTACCCCTGAGATGCCCTAGCCCTAAACAGGTTACATCACGAAGATCGAAGAAGTCGCTGGTGGCGACGAGGCTCTTGCAAGAGTTTGCGAGGCGGGGGGGGGGGGGGGGGGGCATGTATTTGGGCCGGGATGTTTTTTGTGTGTAGAATACTATGCTATACTATACTATACGATGCTATACTATACTAGACTATACTATACTGTTTTTTAATATACGGTCTCAGTGGCAGAGTCGAACCAGGTGACCTTTGAAGGTCGTCACGGGAGGCGCGCTGGATGTGGTGGCGTGCTCAAGCTGCGAGCTCTCCCACCCTTGCTCAGGCTTCCGGTCGTGCTTTGGTACCCCGAAGTGGCGCTGGCCCGTGGCTTAAGAGTATGATTCCAACTCCCTTTTTTCAAGCCGGCCAAGAACATCCCAAAAACCCGAAGGCCATTTCAATGCGCCCAAAGCCACCCCCCCCCCTCACCCCCAAACCCATAGACTTCTGTGCAAGAGGGGTACGCCGAGTCCTGTTCAATGAAGAAACTAAGTATAATTAAGTATAATTAAGAATAATTAAGTATAATAGTTTTATTGAATTCAGTATAGTTCAGTATAGTTAAGTATATTTAAGTATAATTAAGTATAATTAAGTAGTAGAGCTTGAGGAGATGGTCAAGCCACCTTCATCGCTGCTGGAGGTGGCTGAGAGTCTGATCGCCAGGGCTCTGTGGCCAGGGCCAAGGTTTGGGGTTGTAGGCTTTGTAAGGTGCAGGGCTTCGGGCCTCGGGTTTATGTGATAGCTGGGAAAGGGACCAATATTCCAAGCATGTGAGGGACTGTTTGAGACTATCTGTTTGTGTGTGTGTGTGTGTTGGTGTGTGGGTGTGTGTGCGTGTGTGTGTGTGAGAGAGAGAGAGAGACTGCGCGCTTGTCTGTCCGTCTGTCCAGGAAAGAGAAGACCCCCTCGCCCTCCAAAAGAAAGCACTGATGTTCAGTCTCCCCAAACCACAAAACCTCTAAACGCCAGAGCCGAAACACCTAAACAGAGCCCCTAAAACAGTTGTCGTACACATAATATATAATATAGGGACATCTAGGGTATTGGTGTTTAGGTGTAGTTCAAACTAGGGCCTCAATTCTCATATCCCACCTCGTCAACAAAATGAAATAGTCTTCCTTGGGGACCCTAAGCCCTGAGTCCTGAACCCTACACTACCAACTCCCCTCAAACTCCCCCCCACCCGCCAAACCCTGAACCCTGAACCCTGAACCCTGAACCCTAAACCCTAAACCCTAAACCCTAAACCCTAAGGGCCCATTCGCGAGGCTATGCAGAAGTTGGACACTGCAGAGGCCGAGCTCAGTCGACTCCGCGGAGAGCTGCAGGCAGGGTGTACTCCTGTGCTTAAAAGGCTACTGAGGGCCCAGGTTCAAGATTGGCTGACTCTGATAACCTAGTGTCCAGGGCCTATATGATATATGGCGGTTTACATATTACATTACAATGTATCATGTTGAATTATATTTTCTGCTATATCAGAGGTTGGTCGGAGGTTGAAAGGGTTCGAAAAAGGGGGTGGCCGGTCAGCCGGACCCTCGTGGACGCTCCCAGAGACGCGCTTTACGTCGAGTCTAAACCTGGCCCGCAGAGCCCGGCCTGTTTGGTTATACATATATATATATATAGAAATAGATAAATATAACTGTAAATATAAAAGTAAAATAAATAAACAAACAAATAAGAAATATATATATATATATACATGTATTTGTTTGTATAGATGTAAAAGTTAATAAATGAATAAATAAGTAAGCAGTGAATAGATAAATTTCCGTATATATATATATATATATTTATGTTTATATTTGCATTTGTATTTGTATTTGAATTTATATTTATATGTATATTTATATTTATATTTATATGCATATTTGTATTTATATTTATGTTCATGTTTATATTTATGTATATATACATATATATATATATTTGTATATTCATGTGTTTATGACATGATATCATAGTATAAAGAAGATACAACACGTGTGTGTGTATGTTATAGTATGGTATGGTATGGTCTGGTCAGGTGTGGTGTGGTGGTGTGAGGTCGGGTGGGGCGGGGCGGGGCAGGGCGGGGCGGGCGGGGCCGGGGCGGGGCGGGGTGGGGTTGTTTTGCTTTGTTTTGTTATGAATCTTGCTACTACCTGTATCGTTGCTATTCTTTTTATTTCAAGTTCTGGGGCTTACAAGTCGTTCACGGGATTTTCTATTGGGTCTACAGGGTCAGGGTATGCCATGACAAAGGCATGTTTATTGGTTCTTGCTTGTTTAGCCGTCAGGTCTGTGGTGCCACTTATCACCCTAAATCAAAAAGCCCTCTCCTCGACCTTGCTGACGCCTGCGGAATCCTTTACTAGTGACACTTGCACTTGAGCGCATGCCGTAGCCCCGAAAGCCGGAGCATTTTGTGAAGATTCGAAGCTCGCTTCATGGAGGCAGCTCGAAAAGATGAGGCCATGCGACAGCAGGCGCAGGGCCTGGGCGTAAGGGTAGGTGCTGCAGGTTTTGGTCCATGCCAAAAAGGGAGCCGAATTTTAGAGCAACCCTCCGCCGCTCCCTCCTTCGTGGCGAATGTTGCATCTGCAGGAATGGATGGCGACCGCCCAAGGAAAACTTCCTCGGCCGCCGCCGATGCGCGACACGTGCTCCGCGGAGGAAAACGATTGCACGAATTGAAGCATGTGGGGGTTTACGAAAATAAGGGATCCCTAGTATAAACCCCCAAATAGTAGGATTCCCTGAAAGTAAGGACCCCAATAAGGTACCCCGAATTTCGGAAACCTCCATGTACTTTTTCAAGTGTGTATTTTACGCTCCAGGTTGAGACGCTCAGCCATCACTCAGTGGGCTAAGCTTACTGCCAGCTCTTCTGGCTTGCAGGCGAAGATGTTGACAACATACTGCAAGCTAGCACCAGTATTGCCACCCATGGAGAAGGTTTGAATGAGCTCTGCAAGAGCAGTTGAACCGACCTCCATCCCTTGAAAGCAGCACGGGCATGCCTCGGGACGAATCTGGAACAAAGCCATGCCCATCATTCTTTGTCTCGTTTGTAGACAGCCACCTGGCCCCCCAGTTGCCATGTCCCCCGCTTTGCCAGTGCAAGACGGCGACTCTCCCGTCTTGCCAGCGCAAGACGGCGAGTCGCCCTTTTGCAGGCAAGTCATTTACTACCAGTTGCTTAAGAACCCCCCAAAAGAATGAGATATTCTACCTTATAAGGGGAATGTAGGGATTATTATTTTCATTTTTTTTTTTTGGGGGGGGGGGGTTTCTTAAGGAAATAGTAGTTTAGGCACCATTCCCCAGCCGAGAGGGCCAGAGGGCCTCGTCAGGCAGACCACATCCTCATCAGCATGGGAGCGCGTCCCAATGTCAGCCAGGCAGGGCCCCGATCCCTATTACAGCAAACCCTAAACCCTAAACCCTAAACCCTAAACCCTAAACCCTAGACCCTGCACAGCTTGTGTGAAGAAAGAACTTGTAGGCTGCAGCGCGTGATGGTGAGCTGGATGACGAATTCCTTGATGGGCTTGATCCTGGTTGGGCCCTTATTCGCGGAAAGAGTTCACTGTGGTGATGTTGGAGAGAGAGAAAGCTGCCGCATGCTGTCAGCTTCAGGCCAGGATGGGTGTGGCCACCATGAAGGCAGTTCCACTGCTGTCGCTCCTTGTCGTGTTTCGACGGGGCTGGCGCTTGAATCAGATCATGGTGCGCGCACACAGGCTGGGAGTGGCTGGTATAGGGCGCCATCGGAGCCTTGAACACCCGAACGCCCCGAAACGCCCAAAAACTGAGCCCTGAACTCCCAAAACCCCGGCGCCCTGGGAGGTCGAAATTCTGGATCTTGACGCGATCCTCACTGGAGCTCTGGGCTCTTTTCGAGCTGGCCTTCTGGATCTACTGCAGGTGTAGGACTTGGGGGTTTGTGGGCTCTTGGGTTTATTGGGCCTTGGGACTTCCCAGCGCTTCAAGGGCACCAAGCCAGCTAGGGTGGCAGTGCTGGGGAAGGGAGCGATATATGTCAGGGTATCCTGGCTCAGAAATCAAGAATCGTGCCCTAAAACCCCAAATCCCTATGTACGACTCTTAGCCCCCGAAAGTGGCACACGAGGGTCGTGTATGGGCAACTGCCATTAATCCTAAAACCCTAAATCCCTGAAACCCTAAAACCCTGAAACCCTGAGCTCCAAGCCCCAAAGCCCCAAAGCCCCAAGGAGAAGCCCAAACCCTTCCGGGTTCCGCAGGTGGAAGAAGCTCAGCTTGGAGGCGCGGCGAGCCTACGCCCCCAACGTTCTGTGGAAGTCGCCTGGGGAGAGGCCGGTGGTTTTCGTTTAGGGTTTAGGGTTTAGGGTTTAGGGTTTAGGGTTTAGGGTTTAGGGTTTAGGGTTTAGGGTTTAGGGTTTAGGGTTTAGGGTTTAGGGTTTAGGGTTCAGGGTTCAGTGTTCAGCGTTCAGGGTTTAGGGTTTAGGGTTCACGGCTTAGGGCTTAGGGTTTAGGGTTTAGGGTTTGGGGGGGTAGGGTAGGGTAGGCTAGGGGGTAGGTTAGGGGCATTCCAAGGCTAAAAGATTTAGGGGATCAACTCGGTGAATAGGGCTCAGGGCCGATTGGGCTGGGTTGGGATTTCGGGTTTGGGGTTTAGGAAGCTTAGGGGTGGGCAGCCCCATCTCCAAGAGGATGCGCTTGCTGGACAACTTCCTGTCAAACACGGTCATGGCCCAAGGAGATGTGAGGGTCGTTCTGGCAAGTTTTCGTATATATATATATATATATATATAAGGATGTTCCCCCTCATACTAACAGTCGTTAATAGGGATTAATGGGGGGGTACTATAATCCCTATGAAGGACTGTTATAGCATAAGGGGGGAACATCCCTATATACACATATAATTATATATGTATATGTATATACCAGGTACGCCAATGGTGAACGACCCTCCGCTAAGGAGAGGATCCATGCTGGCCAGGGCTGGGCAGGGAATCGCCGTGCCGCTTGGATGCATGTCCTCGGGCGTGTCTGCTGGGTTTCGCGCATACGCACTCGGCCCCTAGACTCAAGCAGAGGACGATGCCCGCACCCGATCCCGGGCTTGTAAACCCATCTTATACCCTGTCGGTACGGCCTATGGTACAGCATTCAGGAGCGGCGTCGCCGCGCCTGGTCAAAGAATGCCACTGGCTCAGTTTTCATGCAGAGCGGCACGCTTGCTGCACGACGGAAATGGTCAAATTGTATAGTAGTGTAATACTACGTTCGTATAGGTATTGCAAGTATTTCAAAGAGATCAGATTTCGCACAGGAGGGGCCCAGCGTATTCAGCTTCTGGAGTCGCCACATGCGCAAGCCATCGGACGGCAAGGACCTGTTGAGCAAGCTCCTTGAGACACATTGCCATAGCTGCATGGCCTCGTTGCATCTGTTTAGCTGCTCTCCAGCGCTCAGAAGACCATTTGGTCAGTTTCTGTAATGAGTGTTTCTTGCAGTATGGCCCCTTGTCTTTCGGACTCATAATTGCAAACGCGTGGTTCCAAGTTTGCCCAACTTTTGGCAACGTGCTCGGCCGAAGCAAAACATATTCACCATGAGGAAGCGAGGCAGAAGCTGATATCTGATCCGTCAGCCGCCTGCTCAGTAGTCAGCGCAGGCAGCATAAGTCATGCCCAGTCATGCCTAAGAATGTCTGCTGATGGCAGCAGTGCATCGAAGCAAGGCAAAGCCAAGACTGTCAGCTTTCGGAGTTCCGCGCAGGTTGAGAACTTCCTTCGCCTCGCCGATGAGCCAGATCCCGGATTCTGGTATCTTCCAACCGAGAGCAAGCCGAGAACACTAGCTTCCTGGCATCCCGGAGAGTAGAGAATTTTGTTCAGAGTCAGAAGTTTTTCGGCCACTTGTGCCCCAGAAACTTCCCGCCGAGGCTGGCAGGCCCCGCCCGCCCTCACTTCGGCCGCTGTGCCACACCCTCAGTGAGCCGAGATCTCTGTCGGGGCGCTTTGCGCGTGGCCCTGCATCATCCAGCCATGTCAAACACGTCTGGTTGTTTGCAAAAGCACTCCCGAGTCAAGAGTAAGTCTGCGAAGATGCTTGAGGCACGGCCCCCTCCGTGGAGAATCTGCTGCGCTTGCATGAGGCTGGCAAACCTTATACAAGTACACCGTCCTTCGAAACCGGGTTCAGGTCGAAGTCTGAGGTGTTTGGGCTGCTGGCAATTGGCTTAGCCAACGTCTTAGCTAGCCTGGCAGGCCGATGAGGTCCGGACCCCTCGAACACCTGGAGAAGTTGCCGCCCGGTGCGGTGATCAGTAGACCACTCTGAGATGGGTTGGGAGCACGCTGGAGAAACTCAATGGAAGTGCCATGGAGTCCGATGGCTGCTCATTGCGTGGTTGACCTCCTTGCGCTCCTCTTGAGTGCTTGAGGATGTGCAGTGCCTGAAACATCTGGAGCTGTGCTCATGGATGCTTTGCCTGCATAGTTTGCAAGCGCTTGGCTTTGTGGTGCGTTCTATCATGCAAAATGCGAGTTCTTCTTGCTGGGAGTCAGGTTTTCAATCCTGATCGAAGGGAAGAGGGTGATTTGCAAGGATGTCACACAGATTGGTCGCCGCGCGTTGGCATTATCACACGGCACGCAACGCTGGCAAAGCACCCAAGAAGACTTTTGGAACGCGCTGCATGGCTCTTGAGGCGGAAACATTGAGCAGTGGATCCTCTCATATTTCTTTGATGGGGCAGAGTCCCTTTCCGAGCTGTCCGAGCGTGAAGTGACCGAGCTGCAGGCCACTCGTCAACAGCCGTGGGTCGTGACAGGGTGTACGAAAGTATGGACCCTAATCGACCCCGAAATAGTCGAGTTCTTTGAGAACAGGGACCCCGTTGAGGTACCCCTGTAATTTCGGAACCCCTGCTGTGCAGATTTGTTCCACCCCCACTTTGCGCACCCCTCTGAGTTGCCAGGAGTTGGTCCAGGCGGTGGCGCACTGGGCTGGCCTCCCTTTGCCCGACACACCCAACTGGTTCGGCAAGAACGAAGGCCCCGTGTGTCCTCCAGCGTTCTCCATCGTGTTGCACACGCTCCTGACATGGACCTGACAGGGAACTACTAGATGAAGAACTACAAGCGGAAGAAATGTGCTAACGCCCACGCACGTGCAGAGTTTCCGCGCAAGCACCCCCACAAGGTCTCTGCAACGTCTTGAACTCATGTGTTGCCAACCACGCCATGACTTGAAATCACAGAAAGCAAGAGTTTGCACGGGACTGAGTGTGCGCAAGATCCACCCCCCCCCCCCCCAAGGGCTAACACTGGGGAAAAGGAGTATTGGAGAACCCCCATGCGAACAGCAGGCCTGAAATGCTTCCGCCTGAGGAATGATCCGTGCCTTGCCTGAGACGTTTCAGTTTTCATGCCATGGCATGGCTCTCAGATGGTGTCAGAATTGCATGGTTGCTGTTGCTCAGGTTTCCGGCAGTGCACCGGCCGCTGCTGACGTACGTCAACACTGCCCTGGTGGCACCGGCGTTGGGGCACCAGGTGGGGTATAGAATACGGGATCCTGAAAGCACCAACTCTGCCCTCGACTGCCATCTCAGAGGCACTGGGTCTTTTGGGCTTCCACCCTTACCGATCAGGAAGCACCGAGCAACTTATCTGTTAAAGTTTCCACATGCTTCCGCCCTTTGGCCGCGCAATGTGCCAAAGTCCCCAGGTACTGGCTCCGACCTGCTGGCCAGAATCGCCAACACGTCTCTGGCCGGCCACGCATGCTGGAGCTCCTTGGACAGCACGGTGATGGTTCTGAGAAAGACGCAGCGAGTTGCAGAAGACTTGCCTGAGGCGTGGCAGGGCCCTGGTCTTCTGCCACGGAGTTGGGGTGGGACCTGCCATGCAGTGGCCTCAGTAGCCCTACGGTCCCTACGTTCCTGTGACACCTGTCCAGCATGGCTCTGTTAACCATTAAAAGCATCGTGGCGCTGCTGACCAACGGTTCAAGACCGCGCAGGTGCCTAACCTTCTTGCAGAGACTGACAAAGACCTTGGGCCAGGACTTCCGACTCTCCCCAGCCCTTAATTTGCGTCGATGGACGTGGCGTCGCTTCAAGAAGTAAGCGTTGGCCATATCCACGAAGGGTTGGAGGGTTTCTGGGCGGAGTGGGGAGAGTGGAGTTGCAGGACCATGCCATATTCTTGGTTGACACCGCTGGCATCTCAATGAGATTCTCGGACGACGTCCCTGGCGCGCAGGAGGCAGCGTGGACAGGATGGGAAGAATCGCCGCCAATTTCTTCCCAATCCCCCAAAGCCGCCAAAGGTTGCGACGAACATCCGGAACATGCTCCAGGCCAGTAAAGTGCTTTGCTGTGGTTTTCCCAACTAGCTTTTGGACTCGTGCAGGTCTGGGGTCTGCAGGAAGCTCACTTCATTGGGCACTCGTTCGGGTCGTTCGTGGTGGCGTGGGTGCTGCGCTATTCACGGAGTTGTGTGACAAGGCCCGCGGAAGAGAGAGATTTTAAAGTCCTTCAGGGAGGGGGGTTCAAGTGGGGTATGTAACCCAAGGTTCCCTAATACTCCCCACTACTCCCTAAGGCTCCCTAAGCTTCCCTAACTTTCCCCAGGTACTACCTACCCCAAATGAACCCCGCTCCCTAAAGAGAGCAACTGAGCAAGTGCAGAGTGCAGACCATGGCGCAGGACGACTCTCATTGACCCAGTGTGCTTCTTGCTACTGAAAGTGCTGGTCCAAGGCCTACATCCTAAACCCTAAACCCTGAATCGTAGTCAACCGTACATGTGTGTGTGTGTGTGTGTGTGTGTGTGGGGTGTTGTGGGTGTAGCCCGCTTTGCAGGCCATGAGCTTCAGCAGGTTCGGCATGACACTGGCATGGATCCGCGACCCGGAGGGAATCTAGGGGTTCGGGTGCACAAGGCATGTGTGTGGGATACGCATAGTCATTGCCGCAGGCTTGCATACCGTACTAGAGCCTTATGTACGAGGATGGAGATCGTGCTGAAGTACTTCGTCATGACGGAGCTTTTCACCTGCAACTTTGTCTGCCGGTGCTTCTTCTGGGAAGAGTCGCACTTGGATCCCAATCTGCACGTGGATTTCAGCCGGTTGGCGCTGCTGCCACATATGCTTCTGTCATGCTGCGATGTGTCGTTCTTCGCCAAGCCAATCTTACATCTCGCAGTTGCCCATCAGGACATGCAGGATTTGGAAGGCGCAGAAGCAACTTGCGTACTGACTTTTTGCCTAGTGGACAGCCATGCGCACGTGATCACGTCTCCCTGATGCCAGACACAGCAGCTCTGGTCATTCTCGAGTCTGAAGACCTTGTGGTACCCACCTACTCTGTCCGGAGCCTCGTCTTCGCGGAGTGGCGGCGCAGGCCACAGTGCGCTCGAAAGTGAGATCAGCTTTGTACATTTTGCACACCTCAAGTTACTGTGCTTTTTAGAGCTTTAGATTCTGTACTTGTGGCAAGGAAGTTGCAGGAGCCGGCGGGATCCCAGGCTGGAAGTGCTGCGATAGATCTTCTCCTCTGAGTCTTGCCGCTTTCGGCGAAGGCCAAGAGCTCTCCGCTGGAACTTCACTGGGTTGAGGACCAGCCACATGCAGGCAGGAAATTGCCAGAGTGATTGCTGGCCTCAGTGACAGCCGCATTTGCTGCTGTTGTGCAAAGGCTTTCTGCTGGATGCAGTGGCCAACCAGGAAGTGTGTGAGCGGCTCCAAGCATTCCATGAATCGTGAAAGCGAGGGCGCTTGAACGAATGGTTCCGGAGTGTCGTTTGTATTTTACACTCCTCTCCAAATTTGATCATACGGAGTGTCTCAGCAACAGAGTCGGATGTCATCCGCTTGTCATCCGAGCAAACTTATCAGCGTACCGAATCTTTTGTTCAGAGGGTCTGCATGGTCTATGCTTTTGTGATGCTGCCAAGACACCTCCACGTTTTCAATGGGATGCATATTGCTGCAATCGCTCACCTCAGCTTGCCCAAAGCGGCATGCGTTGCACTGCGGCTGTTAACGATTCAGGCGTGATGTCTGGCCCGTCAGCACTGCGGGAACGTTCTGACCTCGCTGTTGAGTTCTGTGATGCTCTTTTCTGAAATTTCTGATATGCGGTTCGATGCGCAAATGCTCGGAACGTCCACGTCGTCGCTTCAGGACTTGTAGGCATTTTAGGTAGGGCTGGCTTTGACGGCTTTGACTCCTCTGAGCCGGGCCCGCAACATTGGGGCCACTTCGTATAGGCAGGAGGCTCAGACACCTAGCTGGTGACAAAGAAAGTGCGTCCTCAAAAACCGATGAGCACCTGAGCTTCTTCTTATGTGACTCCCGTGGTCTCCGTGCTTGGATCGGAACGCGGGCTGGGGTGCAGCGTGATGCGCCACGTCCGTTTTGTGCGGCGCTGCCATGTGGCTCTTTGACACCTGGTACAGAGGGCATGATGCGGACGCCCCAGGAGATCACCAAAACCCTCAGTGGAGCTACCAAGTCGGAAGTTGGAACTTCACCCCAGCACCAGAAGCACTAAATGGCCTAAAGCCCTGAAGCCCTATATGGCCCTGTATACCCTAAACCCTAAACCCTAATACTACAAACCTTATGAAATTTTCTCACAGCAGCTTCGGGTTGCATGAGCGGCAGCCTCGCTAGCGAGAGGTTCGCACAGTGGGTCATGGGCCGGCGCAGAGACCGAGGTAGGGTCGGCTGTCTTAGTTTGGGGTTTAGGGTTTAGGGCTTTTTTTTGCTTCAGGTTTTGTTTTGGGGGGTTTGGGGGGTTCGTCCGGAACTCCACCCTTGAACCCAAAATGGATAATGAACAATCACAGGGTGAACAACCACAGCCCTAAACCCCCCAATTGCCAGGCTCTGGAGGCTATGGCGGCTCCTGGGACGACAGGCGGTCGAACTCACTGAGCTCAAACTTTGAAAGCCCAGGATAGGTCCTTGAAGCCCATAAAGGCCCCCGGCCCAACGCTTAAATGGGTTTAGGGTTTAGGGCTTAAACTCCTGCAAGCTGCGAGAGCCTGAATAAGACACTGGAAGCCCTGGAAGCCCGTGAGACCCCCTGGAGCGACCTTCAGCTTGAACCCACATCCCCACAGCTCCTTAAATTTGGAATCCTAACCCCCAAATCCCAGACCTTGAATCCTAAACCCTAAACCCTCAACCCTAAACCCTAAGCCCTAAACCCTAAACCACTTAAAGCCTCTCAAGCCGAACTTGCTTTCGCAGGTGGGAGGAGCCCCGGCTTCAGTGGGTGAAAGCCGGCCAGGCACAGGAGAATGGGGAGGCTGAGGAGCCGCTTCGCCCGCGAAGGGTTTAGGGTTTAGGCTTTAGGCTTTAGGCTTTAGGGTTTAGGGTTTAGGGTTTAGAGTTTAGGGTTTAGGGTTTAGGGTTCAGGGTTAAGGTTTCGGGGTTTGGGGTTTAGGGTTAATTATGGTGCATCAGTGAAGCTTGCAAATCGTTTGTGATGCGTGAAAAGGGTTTTGGGTTTGGGTTCTATAGTACTATAGGCCTGAACCTGTCATTTTAGCTGCTGTTTTTGGTTTAAGGCTTGCTGGCATTGTCGGCCCAAGCTTTAGGCTTTTTGGGTGTCGGCTTTGAGCTTGAGTATGTGTTCTCTCTTTTTTTTTGGGGGGGGCGGGGGGGTGCGAGTGGGTTTCGAAGTGTGTAAAGATGCAGAGCGCTTGAGGCTTAAGCTTCTTGTTGGGTTTTTTTGTGAGGATCAGTTGCGCGTTCACGGGACAAGCTCTTGAGAGAACCTGCTTCCCGTCTTGGTGGGAGGAGTACGCAAAAGGTGGCAAGGCCAAGAAGGTTGTCACCTCAGATCACCTCAGTGACACTCATGCCCATAAGCACTTCATCCCACCGCCGCGGTTGCTGAAGACACGCGTTGTCATCCCAGGACTCCAGAAATGTGCGTCCGGAGACTCCTCAGCACAGACTTCGCTTGCACTTCGATGATGCTGACACAGCGAGGGCCCCGTTCAGTCTTGCTTCAACTGCTTATTGACGGTTGCTGCAGTTTCATGTTGGTCGCGTGTCCAGTGAGGCCTTCATCCTTGGCAGGGGCGGAAAGACCAAGCACAAGATTGCACGAGTCTCCGGTGCTTCGGCCCAACATACTCGCCTTTCATGTCTGGATCAGAGTCAGAGTGCTGTCCGGCTTTGGCATCGCACCTTTAAGGCGCAAGGCTGGAGCTCCACGAGAGGCGCACCTGGGGCTCAGTAGCAGGCTTGAGGTTCCCAGAGGTGCAGCCCAACCCTGCGTGTGGCAGACTTGGCAGCCTTCAAGAAGTTGTCGTGCCTTTGCAGCATGTCTGCCAGGAACAACACAGTCCAGGTGTCTGGCTCAGAAGAGGCACGCGCTTTTACCTTGGAAGAATGCAAAAAGGGTTGAGGGTTCAGCAGTGAAATCTGCAGAGCGTGGACATCACAGGCTTGCGCAAGGGCTCGCAAGTACATCTCCCTCGCCAGAAGCTGAGTATTGTGCAGGGACTGCCAGCATAGCAGCGACACCATGCGTGACAAAGCATCGAAGCATATGATGCGGCCACTTGCAGCTGCATCAAGCCGACGCTCGACCACAGCAAGACCTACACCTAAACATGGCCATGGCGACCTTGCCGAGGTGCAAGCTCAGCGCGTTGGCCCCGTCCACGTGGACAACGGTCATGCTGCTTGTTTGAGAACCTACCTTGATGGGTGCGCATGCTGCATGGTAAGAACTTGATGCGCTGGCAGTGTTTAAATGAAAGCGTCCTGCATCACTTGTGTGCGCGTCGAGTCCCCAAGCTCGCTCTCTCTGCTCCAGTCCAAGTGCCAAGTGCTGGCACCAAGGATGATGGCGATCTCACCATGATGGATGTCCCGAACAACTGCGTAGCCTTCGTCACAGGCATGCCGATCGTGGGGAGCGGATCGTAGTTTCTCAACTCCTGGCCAGCTAGCCATCAAGGCGGTCATTTTTTTCCTGCACCCCGAGTTCCCTGACCTCCAAATATCCTAAACCCTAAACCCTAATCCCTAATCCCTAATCCCTAAACCCTAAACCCTAGCAGCCAGCGCCAGGCTCTGGAGGTAACTTCCTCCGCGCCTGCGAGGAGGCAAGCAAAGCACTCCAATTGGCCCTGACACATCCCAGAACCCCCTGCAGTTGCAACGGCAGGAGTGGGGAACTCTCATGTTCTTCTGCGACTACCAGACTCCGGCCTTAGGCCGGGAATTCAGGGCAGTCGCCGAATTTTTCAATACCAACAGGATAGGTACAGCTATCATACTGATACTAAAGACGAAGACTAATTCTAGTGCTGCTAGGCTAGGAGTACTAGATCCAGTACATCATAGTACATAACTACTGTCCTTATTACCATTACTATGACTATCACTATGACTATGACTATTACTATGACTATTGCTATGACTATGACTATGACTATGACTATGACTATGACTATGACTATGACTATGACTACACCTATGACTACGCCTATGCCTATGGCTATGACTATGATAATTATTCTTATTCTCCTTATTCTTCTCCTGCTTATCATTTCTACTAACATTAACAACCTTAGCAGAGGCAAGGATCCGGGATACTTGGCCAGGCCCGGGCTTAGAGCGCGAAGCTCCGACTGAACGCCGACGCCTCGGAAACTTTGCGCTGCTCCAAAGACTTCTCATCGCACTTTAGGGTTTAGGGTTGAGGGTTCAGGGTTTAGGGTTTCGGGTTAAGGGTGTACCTTGGAGGTTCACCAGGGTACTTAGAAGTGGGGTTATTATAAGTAGGGCAAGTATGGTTAAGGTACTTCTAACCCTACTTATCAGTACCCTGTTGAACCTCCAAGTACCTTTGAGTGGTGGCAGAAGGCAGAACCGATCAATGTAAGAGTACATGTTCCTTTTTTGTTTTTTTGGGAGGGTTCCTATTCACGAAGGTTCGGCATATGAGGGCGGGGGGACCCTAGTTTTGGGGAAACGCCCATATCATCCAGGTCATCGGCAGTCGCTTCTCTGGTGGTATGACCATGGAGCCCCCCCCGCCTTGATGCTTGCCCTTGAGAGCCCCTTAAGCTACCCTGAACTCCAAATAAACCCTACACCCTAAACCCCTAGGCCCCTAAACTCTAAGCCCCTATAAGCCCTAAACCCCTAAGCCCCTAAACCCCTAAAGCCTAAGCCCTAAACCCTAAACCCCAAACCCCAAACCCCTAAACCCTTAACCCTTAAACCCTGAACCCGAAGCTCCCCTGTCAGGTCTGGCAATCTTTGGACCTCCCTGGGGACGTGCAGGGGCCGAGCTCAAGATCATGGCGGCCATCGAAGCAAAGTTGCCAGGCAGGGTTTAGGGTTTGGGGTTTAGGGTTTAGGGTTTAGGGTTTAGGGTTTGGGGTTTAGGGTTTAGGGTTTAGGGTTTAGGGCCACCCGCAGGGGGAAAGACCATGTGGCTCCCGCCGACTTCACAAGTACCTATTCAAAGTTGAAAACCGGAAAAACGTGATTCGGTAAACTGGAACCGCAGATTCAGGAAACTCGAAACCGCGGATTCGGGAAACTGGCAAGCGTGGAGTTGGAAATCGCAAAGTTTTCTGAAAGCACTTTTGACATGAACGTTATCATCCTGCCTCCACGACCCCACCCCCTACCCGATGTGGTTTCCTGAACTGGGCAGCTTCCTGAATCACGTGGTTTTCTGAATCGTGTGAAGCCAGTTTCCTGAATCGGGTAGTTTCCTGATTCGCCTAGTTTCTTGATCCGCAGTCTACTGAACCACCGGAGTTGCCTGAATCGTGACTTCCTGAATCCTGGATTCCTGAATCGTGCGTCTGAGTTGCGCATCGTTCTCCTGCGGGCCGACTCGTTTGATAAACTCCCATGTCTCGCCAGCTCGGCAGACCGCAGACCATCGACAGGTCACTACACGAGCGGGATTGGTGATGCGCAATCTGAAGAGGAGCCCGGCGCAGTCTGCTGAATGGGTGCTCTACGCACCTTGACCTTGAAGGTCTTCCAGGGGCTGTAGGCAACGCATTCCAGCCGACTGTTGCATCCAGGAGGGATGGGCCATCGACACCATGCCACTGACAGGTCGTGGCCTTTGCTCGGATGCATCACCCTTGATTAAACACACTGCAACGAAGCAAAGCTGCCCCGCGCCTCCTGGGCACCACATTATGTCAAGGCCAGGAAAAGACCTGTCAGTCATGCTAGTGCCATGCAGCGTGTGGCTAACACCTTCGAGTGGCTTAAGCTCGCGCACCCAGGAGATGAGCTGTCCTTCGCCTTGGGCAAGGAGGGGGCAACGCGGAGAAAGTTGGCCAACGCCAGTGGTGCCCGGCCGAGCTTTCTCACACCATAATGGTTGAGGGCTTAAGTTGAGCCCAGCAGTGCCAACACAGCTAGCGCTGCTTTCATCACGTGTTTCCCGCCTGAGCTCCCTGGCCGGCATCCGCAGCATGCACATGTAGTAGCCTCGCTTTCCGCATCTCTTACATCTTCAAGTATCATCGCAGGGATGACACAACTGTCGAGGATGCATCCTCGAGTACATCGGCAACATTGCTTACATGGCTGGCGTTCGTGCAGAACGACAGCGAGCTCGGGACCACACAATCCGATCTTCATTACATGCGAGCGCAGTGCAGAGGGTCACGCATAACATGCCTGAAACCCCAGAAACATGGAGATGAAGAGGTGGACCGAGCGAATCGAGCCCCAAACATCTCCAAAAAGGACTACATCACTTGGTTGAAGCAGCAGCGGATCGGGCCCGTCTACATCGACATCTCCACCCGCAGCGATGCTGCGGAGGTCCTTTCTGCTCTTGAACTCTTGAGTTGCAACTGCGCACTTTTTGGAACCGTGACCCAAAAGGAGACTATACGGTATGAATGCGCAATAGAGAACGGTGTTCTTTGGCATTGCGCGGCCTCGAGACTCGACCTACCTGCGATCCTTCCCACCGCCCCGTGCACCCACCCCCCCCCCCAACCTCTGCCATAGGTGAAGGTGCCGCGCGAGCTAACTGGCATCCTCAAAGGCACGCTCTCTGCTGTTGTCGGAAGAGTACCTTGCAGTTGCCAACAAAGATGGACGTCAACTGGGCGAACTGTGCAGCCCTGAGCCCAACTGGCCCCAACGACTCCAGTGGCCCTGAAGCCCATGAGCCGAGAATGGGTGGCCTTGTGGTGCCTCCCTGCAGCCCTAAACCCTAAACCCTAAACCCTAAATCAATATGCTGTAGTCCCAGCTTCCAGAATCCCAACATCGCCCTGCCGGACGCCAGAGTTCGCATATTCCTGGTACAGCCATGCGCCCCAACAGGTTACTCAGCATTTTCATGCAAAGACTAAGAGAGGCGCTTTCCCAGCGCATGGTGCCCTTTTTTTGGAAGATTGCGGAAACAATATGCCTCTTGAGTCAGGCTTCTCAGGCTTCAGGCCTGTGCACCGGGTTATCCGAAGAGGGAAGCACGACATCTCCCAACGCAGCCAATCCCATGAGCAACATGTAGATTCACATCGCGCGGTTGACGAGCTTAAGTGCCCCGCGTTCAAGTGCATCTTTTCGCGGCACTCCTTCAATCCTAAAATAAAAAAACCAAGCCCTAAACCCTACAGAACTGAGCACATCTCGAATGTTTTGCCCAAATCCGGTCAGGGGGCTGCAGGGTCTTGGGAGCAAAGGTTCAGAGAGGGTTCGGGGTCTTGGGGCTACGCTATGCCAACCTCGGCTGATTCATATTATGCATCTGCAGAGATGTTCAGTGATTTGCATCTTTTTTTTTGCTGATGGCATGGCCATCGATGCTCTTGCCTTGATCAGGCACAACGCTCAGAGACATCGAGCACGAAACGGACACGTTCTGTTTCCTCGAAGGAGACGTGGACTCGTCCGTCTTTTGACTGCAGCTTGGGATCTTCTTCTTTTGCGTGCCAACACGAGAGCAATTTGCACCTTACACTGTAGTGTCACTTTAGTTCCTGTAGTTACTCTAGCTACTGTAGTTACTGTAGTTACGAAAAAGAGAAGTGGGCGTGTCCAAGACAATCAGGAACGGCTTCTCATCTTCGGTGCATCACGGGGCCGGCGTCAAGCTGAAAGGAAGGCAGCGAAACCGGGTTATAAGCTGTAGAACCCGGATATATCCGGATATGCTGGGAAGTCGAGTGAAGCACAGGCGAAAACTCCGGCAAAAGCCGGGCGATCCCTGCAAACTGCCCGGTGCAGGTACAGGAGCTCATCAGAGCCCGGCCTCCACGGCAACCCGAGGCGCATGTCAGATGAGGGTTGATAAGGGTTCTTGAGGTTCAAGATTTAGGCTTAGGATGTAGGATGGTTCAGGGTCGTTGCCAAGGACTTGCTTTCCGCCCAACAGAGTTGCAATAGCATCCTCCCACAGTACAGGGGATCCGTTAGAGCACCCCTTGTGCTGAACTTCTCCTTGAAGGAGGAGCTCTTCAACGGGCATACGGGTTACGGCCGCGGCCTCGGAGGTCTCTCAGGTCCAATTCGAAGTCTGGTCCTGTTTTCGGAGCCTTGTAGAATTGAATCCTGTGCAGTTTATATAGCGGTTTTTGTCGGTTTTGGGTTTCATCGAGATCCGAGGCAACAACGAAGGCCAGCAGCTGACAAAAGCGGAGATTCGCACCGGGCAGGCCATATGTGCGTCCCTGGACAAGGACCTGGGGTTCATTGCTCAAGGGTTCAGGTTTTCGCGGTTAGGGTTTAGGGTTTAGGGTTTAGGGTTTAGGGTTTAGGGTTTAGGGTTTAGGGTTTAGGGTTTAGGGTTTAGGGTTTAGGGTTTAGGGTTTAGGGTTTAGGGTTTAAACTGTTGCATTTTCTGGCTGTCAAGATGTGCAAAGGCTGTTACCGCCCAACTGACCTCCAGGAGAAGCTCCTGGCTATCCAGCAGTCTTGCGGCGCTCGGCTCACACAGCAGGGCACGGACAACGTGCAGCTTGGCGCTCCATGGGGCTCCTCTCCAGGGTTTAGGGTTTAGGGTTTAGGGTTTAGGGTTTAGGGTTTAGGGTTTAGGGTTTAGGGTTTAGGGTTTAGGGTTTAGGAACCTGTCGACAATCAATACCTGAGCTTGTGAGCGGGGGGAAAATGCAAGGGACGACCACTGACCAAAGCGTCTGCACAGGAACACCCCCAAAGGAGCGGCACGGTCATCCAGAGTATGCTGGCAAAGGCATCGACATGATATTTTGGTATTGAAAATGCAACGGGATGAATCGAAGGGCGGCTCGCGTTCCCCAGGACCAGAAACTTGCAAGTAAAGCTGCCACCTTTATTCGCTCTTGCCACGGCATGCCACCGCTGCCAGCGTGCGACTCAGGCTGATCCAGGGATATTCGCAACAAGTGAATCTGGCCACTGAGTTTGCAGTTCATTGCAACACCATGTAACTCCATTTAGTGCGAGCCTTGATAGCGGCTTGCTTTGAACCAAGCTCCGCAGTACACTGAAGGCCAAGAAGCAGCTTCAAGAGTACATCTTCGGCCTCAAAGTAGATGAGGACTGCGACTTTGCCCGGCAAACCGGTGTGAAGATTTCGATGTGCCGGCAGCTATCCCAGGAGTTCACAACTCCAAGCGGAGTTCCATTCCACATCTTCATCGCCAAGGCAGCAGATGGCACGCCCTCCATCTTGGAGGAGGCACCTTGAGTCAATCCTGGTCCAGAACTCGTCAGAGCCGAAACAAACAACACTCCAAAATCCAAAAGCCTCTTGCCACACGCACGTTCGCAGTTGTACACAGAACAGTTGGGCTTCTGCATCCATGGAGGGCTTGGGAATCGCATTGATGTTGCGCCGATGCCTGCCAGGTCAGGAATCGAACTCGAGTTCGTGTGCAGGCCAAGAGCTGCGAAGCAGACGACGTGTGCAATTGCAGTGCTCTGGTTCCGGGGTTTGGGCGGATTGGGGTTCGACAGCAAGCCACCACGCGCAAGATGGCCCACGTACATTTCTCATGGGCTTCAGTTGGCAGGTAAAGCAAGCGGAGAAGAAGATCATCCTTTCTGGAATCTTCTCAGCACGCAGCTGAGAACCAATGCCTCGCAATGCTATGCCTTGGGGAGACCCTGCGGATTGCAGTTGACAGAGGCCCATTTTGGTCGCATCACTTGTGTGGATGCCACATGTTGGGGAAACGGCCTTGGTGTGTACAGTTTTGGGGGCTGGTGTGGATCGTTTCTTCTCCTTTCCCAGGAAGTCATTTCCACGGATGTGCAACTTTGACATTGGCGTGTTTACTTGACTGTGCCGCGTCATGGGGTCATGTCAATGTGGATTCTCACTCTCTCTCTCTCTCTCTGTGTGTGTGTGTGTGTGTGTGTGTCTCTGTGTCTCTGTGTCTCTGTGTCTGTGTGTCTGTGTGTCCCGATCACAAAGGATTGTTGACTTTCCAGCAGGGGGGCATGGCCCTCACTCACAGACCATGCCCACCGAAGCTAAGTGAGTGAGGGGGAGATCCATAAGGACGCCTGTGGACGCACCTGCTAAGCTGAAGCTCAGAGTGGTTATTCTCACTTTCGGGGGTCGCAAGAGTGTGTGTGTGTGTGTGTGTGTGAACAAGTGAGTGCCTAGTGTGTTTGCCTCTCTGTGCGAACCTGTGTGTGTCTGTGTCACGAAACCAAATTCAGGCCCCTCCAGTACCAGAGTCTTCTGAATTCATGTTTTAGCATGCACAGCATACGTGGTGTTGCAATGCCGAGGTCGTCTCGAATGCCCGCAAGGATCTGCAAACATTCCTGAGTTCTTTTGTGACCCACGAGGCCACGGCATTGGGGCTTCAGGGTTGAACCCTAAGCGACTCCAGACACACCTATAACCTACTTAGAGGACTTAGGGGGCTTAGGAGGCTTTTCTGTACAGTAAAAAATTGGGGTTATAAGTTATAAGTACTCTGAACCTCCAAGTTCCCCCTATACCCATTGAGTGACAGGTGCATCTGAAGAAGGAGCAGTTGGAGAAAGTCTCCGCCCTTGGAAAGCAGCGCTTCCCCAAGCTGCAGCTTGGGCTGCATGGATGTTTCTGCGTTCGGTTGAGGGCTTAGGGTTTAGGGTTTAGGGTTTAGGGTTTAGGGTTTAGGGTTTATATAGGGATTAGGGTTTAGGGTTTAGGGTTCTAGCACTACTGCGAAGCGCTTGGTGTGGCTCAGCAATGCTTTTCATAGCACCCGAAACCCTAAACCCCAAACCCTAAACCCTAAACCCTAAACCTGGTGTCCAATCATGTTGGCTGAGGAACAACTTCAGGCATCTGACGATGGCTCAAATCAACAAGGTGCCCTGTCTTTACGGCGGTTCCGTTCATCCGAAACCCTCGTTGCACCTGGCACCACGTGGAACCCCCCGCTCTCCAGGAGCAGCTCAAGTTGACCCTCTCCGGGGCGCCGGATGCCGTGAATGAGGCCCAGAACACCCTGTCGGCTTCTTTTTCCAAAGGCCCTGAGGCATGGCGACTTCTTCACGGGATCCCTCCACGGTTTTAGGACCCTAAACCCTAAACCCTGAACCCTTTACCCCTTAAACCCTAAACCCTAAACCTCTCTGTGGAGGCTCGGGAGGAAGTGGATGGCCTCTTCCAGGAGCAGGGCTGGGCCGCCGCATCGGCTGACATGCGCCTCTCCCGGAGGTTTTAACTCCTTTCCGGATTTTTGAGGGGGGTTGAGCTTAGGGGTTTAGGGTTTAGGGTTAAGGGTTTAGGGTTTATGGTTGGGGTTTGGGGTTTAGGGTTTAGTTTCAACTCGTTTTCCGTAGTTTTGAGGGGGGTTGAGGGCTCCAGTCTTAGGGGTTTAGGGTTTAGGGTTTAGTTTGGGCTTCAGGGTTTCGGGGGTTTAGGGTTCTGACGGGCGGTTTAGGGTTTTAGGGGTAGTAGAGGGTACCTGTCTCGAGGTTTGCTGCGAAGCACAGCATGTCTCGCAGCACCGTGCCCGGCAAGCCTGACGCGGAAGGCCCCTGCTCCTGTCATTTCTGTAATGTAAAGGGATGCGGAACTTCCTGGAGACTCCGCTACAGCCAAGTGTGCTCGGTAACAGCCTAGGCCGCCGCAGGAACTAATAGCCACAGGAACGTGCAAGGCATGCACCATAACACACTAAACCCCTAAACCCCTAAACCCCTTTACCCCTTTACCCCTTTAAACCCCTAAACCCCTAAACCCCAATTTTCACGAATTTTATCCGTGAAGGAGCTGGCCCCAACGAGAAGATCCGGCGCGACGGTGGGAAGACTGCAGAGATCCTGCAACTCACTGTTCTCCGGCTTTAGGGTTTAGGGTTTAGATTTGAAGAAGGGGACCCTAGCTCGTAGCCCCCTTCTGGAGGTCTCCGGGCTTGGTGCTGTCTGGCTAGCTGCTAGTTAGACATTTCGGTGCACTTTGCCATAAGGACATGGACTCAGCATTCATCCTGGGTCGCGGCGGCAAAACCAAGCACAAGATTGCACGGGTGTCCGGAGCAACGCTGGAGCTGCATGAGCACAACTGTGCCTTGGCGGAATGAAGTGAGAAGCATGCTTCAAGGGATTGGTGCGTGGGTCGGAAGTGTGAAGTCGAAGTGAAGGCGCTGGTTTTCTGGCAGGTTGACAACAGCACGCAACAGACTTCGGACTACCGAGGGAAGCTGCATGTAAGCAAGTTGGATCAGGCACGGTGGAGATCATCGGTGCAGATCCTGAGCGCCGGAGAGCAAGGAAGTATATCAACCTTGTGTCGGGGCAGCACGTGGAGTAAGGGTGTTGTTGCATGCGCTCACCATGGCTAAACATCCCGTGGAAGAGAGCTTGTTGGGCGGTCAGTGCTTTCAGTGGTAGGGCATGAATGAACCATTCGTGAACCATCCGAGGTCGTTTTAGTGAACGCGGTCAAAGCTGCGAGCACTCAGGTTCGCGCCCAGCGCGTTGGGCCAGTGCACGTCACTCCAGACCAGCACGATGACGGGGACCGGGTCTTTGCCTGCTTCGGGATTTCAGAGGTTCTCAAAGCCACGCATAATGATGATGACTTAATGACCCTCTTCCTGTCTATGCCCTGAGCCCCCTTGTTGTTGACAACTTGTTGAATCCGTGGAGTGCCCCTACTGTGCTGATGCTCGGAGAGCGTTGCGCTGTTGTACCACCCACAGATACCTCAGAATTATCCGTGTCTTGCCTACTCAGCCATATTGACTCATTGCGCAAGTCGCCCTTGTGCGCCGTGAGCCCCGCCACAGTTTGGACATGGGACCTCTTGAGGCTTTCGAGGCCACCTTGTGTCGGAAGAGAAGAACTTCCAAGATCACGTGTTCAGGTACTTGAAAAAAGAGCATGCGAGCTTCCTGTGCCCCTTTGAGTCCACTTAATAGACCTCTAAGGGCAGTGGCTTGGTGAAGAAAGTGGCACCGGCTTTGGGGCTCGGGCTCGCGGGTCTCCTGAGCCGTGCAGAACTTCGGGGTCCACCGCAAGTCCCTGAACATGGCGACGCACATCTGTGTTGTCAAGAAAGCCAGAAAGTTTGCCTCCAAGAGCTTCCGTCAAGTGAAAAAGCGTGCTGAAGAACCGCCAGAAGCGCCCCAAAACGGCCGCACACGTCAAGAAAAATCACACGGATGCTTCCAGCTTCATCGGCGGGAGTAGTGGGATGGGCCTACAGTACAGGACATCATTGGTTTGCGCTGACAGTGGGTCTTCTGCTCTATCGATTGCCTGGTATTGCCATCTACCAGCCGTGCCAGTCCAATTCTCCCAACCCTGCAAAACATCAGCCAACATCACTTTCAGGCTGTGAGCCCTTCCCAGCGTGAAAAAACTGGGAATGCTCTCATAGGAAAGATGCTCTTGTGGGCGTGCTCATTCAGGCGTGCGCTGTTGCGACATTGTTGCATGCGCACAGGATCTCACGATGATCCCTGTGCCGACAAGCTGCGTTGGCTTCGTCACCGGCTCCCAGGGGAATTTCCTCAGGACTTGTGCCCCCAAGCCCTAAACCGGGTTTAGGGTTTGAGCTCCCCAAACCCTAAACCCTAAACCCTCAACCCTAAACCCCAAATCCTACAGCTTTGTGGACTTGGAGCTCAGGACCTGCGAGGAGGAATGGGGCACCCTCATGTTCTTCTGCGACTATCAAGGCCTGATCTCTCTGGTTTGCTTGCGGAACAAAAACTGTAACATCCTGTAGCAACTGTGGTGCAATGGCTACAGTCGAACTCTAGTTATTGCAGAAACTGTAGTAATTTCATGGTCTGCTCCGTGCGCCATGTAGTATTTCGTTGTCAATGCCTGGAGTCTTGATAGCGCTCTAGCGACCCCTAAACCCTAAACCCTAAACCCTAAACCCTAAACCCTAAACCCTAAGAGTATGCTTGGAGGTCCCGGAGGAAGCCCTGGAGACTCCGAGAACTTAGCGGCCGGCTCAACCTCTCGGAGCATTCGTCCTTTGCGAGAGTAAGGGGCTCCCATGTTTAGGGTTTAGGATTTAGGGTTTAGGTTTAGGGTTTAGGGTTTAGGGATTAAGGTTTAGGGTTTAGGGTTTAGGGTTTAGGGTTTAGGGTTTAGGGAAGTTGCGAGGCTACAAGTCGCTTGCGCCATGTCCGAGGCCATCTTCGGAGCAAGGGCCGGGCGGACGGGCGCAGAGCTTAAGGTGATGGCGGCGATCGAGGCCAAGCTGCCGCTGGGGGGCCCAGTTGTCCAAGGGTTTAGGGTTTAGGTCTAGGGTTTAGGGTTTAGGGTTTAGGGTTTAGGGTTAGGGTTTAGGGTTTAGGGTTTCGGGTTTAGGGTTTAGGGTTTAGGGTTTAGGGGCCCATGGCACCGGGCAGATCCGGGGGCAAGTTCGCAAGCTCTGGGAAGGTACTTCTTTACCAAGAACATCACCGACACTTGCTGCCAGGACTCTGCCAACAAAAAATGGGGGTTACTTTTTGTGCAGAGCCAACTCTCGTGGCAGCTCACCCTAAACCCTAAACATCCCTAAACATCCCTAAACATCCCTAAACATCCCTAAACATCCCTAAACATCCCTAAACAACCCTAAACAACCCTAAACAACCCTAAACAACCCTAACCCTAAACCCTTAACATCCTGAACTCTCCGCCGACTTGGGGCCCCCCGAGGACGAGTGGGGCCGCGACACAATCCCTTTGGGAGACGAGGAGCTCTCCTTCGCCTTGGGCAAGGAGCCCCCAAAGAGTTCGATGAAAAAAAGGAAGAGAGAGACTTCCCTCAGAAGACCCCCAGAAAAGGGACCCTAAACCCTAAACCCTAATCCCGAATAACCCAAATCCCTAAACCCTTTGGGGGACTGTGCTCGCCTGTTCGGAGGACGGTGCCACTCGGAAGAAACTCGCCAGGGCCAGCGGCTGCATCCTCGAGCTCCTTCGCTTAAGCCTATTTTTAGGGTTATGGGGGGGGGGGGTCCTTGTTGTAAGGGGTATATACTCGAAAGGCACTCCTGGGTGTCCCAGCCCGGGGAGGTTTCGTGGTTTCTGGGTGAATGTCAGCTAAGTGCTTGGTGGAGCTTGCAGGAGGCTCTCTTCGCAAGAGCTCTCAGGAGGGAGCGCTAGCAAATTGGTTGAAGCATGGACGATCATTGTGGTCTCAGATGTCATCCAAATGACCTTTGATCGTCCTAGGTATGTCGGACATGCAGCCTTCCTTGCCGGATCTCTTCCCGCTCGGAGGCGTGGCACCGGGGGAAGGAGGGGTAGGGAGGCAGCATGAATCATGTGCCTACAAAGCTCTCTGCTAGCTCTAGCTCGCAGGCGTGCAAGAGAATACCTCTCATGGCTGCTGAAGCAACGGACGGGCACAGTGTACGTGGACACCCACAACCGATCCTCGGCTTTCCAGGAGCCCTTCAATGTCCTTCATCTGGTGACTGAAGTGTGATTGTCTGATTGCACTAAGGGAATGATGTTACGGTCGTGGACATTCCACGGGACCTTGAGGCATCATTGCTCTGGTGAAAAGTTTGTGGCGTGCAAGGCAGCATGACAGAAATCGGGAGAGTGCTTGCTCTGGCAGCAGGCGGTTGCTAGCGTCTTCAAGAGCATGACGCTGAGGGGAATCGAGCAGGCAAATCGTTGCCGACGTGGCAGAGCAGATTGAGTGGTGATGAGTTGCTGCTTTCCACGCTTCAACCGTTGCCGGGGGCTGCCGAAGCTGTCTGCAGGACACGAAGACCTTCTGCTTCCTAGAGGGCAACACCAGCAAGTCGGAAAGGTCGCGCCACATGCTTTCACTTTCATCTCCATATTCTTTCTTCTCTCCTACCCCTCTCTCTCTCTCTCCTCTGTCTGTCTCTCTCACGCTCCTGGCTACTCTTCTCCTTCATCTCACCTTTTGTTTATCTCGCTCTCGCTCTCTCTCTCTCCCCTCTTTCTTGTTTCCCCATCCCTCCTCACTTCCCTTGGCCATGAGTGTGAGTTTGGCACCCCAGGACATCTAGCTAGGTTCCTAATGGAAGGACGTCTAACATAACCTTGTGCTTCAAGTAGCACTGTCTCCTCGAAAAAGAGAGCCTTCATCCCTCGCAGCCTTAGCCCTCAACCACTTCATGACCTGCGTCTGCAGGCTCCTCATCTTCGGGCATGACAAGGCTGGCAGAGAGAAGGCCAAAACCATCGCCCTGGGCAAGATTGATGAAAGATACAGGAGACCGATGGCTGGGGCCAGCAGCAAGAGTCAGAGCTCACACTAGCAGAAGAGGTTCTTGAGCTCTTGCGTGAGGAACGATGATGATGGAGGCCCGTGGGTCGGCTGACGATTGCCGCTCACCCAGCTGACGTGGGAGCCGCGCTTGGCAGGCTGGGGTGGTGACTATGGCTGGTCGAACCAAGGCCAGGTTCATCCGTCTTACTTGTATCAGCACTGGGGAAGCCCTAGGATCGTTGCAGGCTAAGGGCTTGAGGGGTCCGGGAATATACTTGGAAAGAAGTACCGATGGCAAGACCCTTCGCATGTTGAGGTGGAGGTGATCGGCACTACGGTGGCTGGCAAGAGCCAATGGAAGTGAGCCAGGGACCCAGGTTGTATCGCGTTGTGAGGGTTTTGAGTTTTTGCACGCACTTGCGGCTCTGCTTTCTTGGCTGCACCCTTGTGGCCTGTCTTCTTTCCCGATGATGTTCGCTCTCGCATCATCTGTGCATCCCCCTATCATGCTTCGGGCGAAGTCACACATCGGGCCGGTCACGATCTGGGTACTGATGCAGCTTTTGCGGGCTGCAGCTCGTGGTCCTCGCAACCGTTGCAGCCATTGAGGGCTGGTCGCGATCCTCGGTCGGGTCTGGCCCGATCACCAAACGACTCGCTCCTTTTCTCAGTCGCAAGAGATGTTCATTAGCCCAGCGTGGGCTGGCCAATGAAAGCGTAGCGATTATCATCACAAACAAGGCTTGCGTTAGGCGCTTGCACCCTTACATCCGCATGAGGGTCAGCTTTTACAAAGCACTGCCGTTAGACTTCAGGTGACAGCTTCCTTCTGCGTGGGGACATCAGCGTTCATGCCGTCGCCTCGGTATAAAAGCTGACGCGACACCCCAGATTCTACTCCCGGCGTGGGGTGTGAGTGCTCTCCTTAAGTCACGGAATGGCGCACCTGAGGTAATGATCCAGACAGGCCCCAACGGCGAAGATCCCGTGATCGAGGCAGCATGTCAGCAGCGTCAGCCGTAAGGAATGGTCTTGCTCAAGCTCAGATGTTCTTGATTCTCCACTGCAGGACGTCGAAAACGCAACAGGGACGAAGCTCACGTCTTCCTAGCCAGCTTGCGTCAGCAGCTCCTAGTCACCTTTGGCCACTACCCTCTCAGCACACGAGCCAGGTTGATGAAGGACAAAGCCATGATTCAGATCCAGGGGACTGCGGAGAAGGTTGGTCAGGTGCGGGGCGCAAGATTGCGAAAGATGAGGGGTTGTTCTGAGTTGTTTGATTTTTGTTCCTCTTTTGGGACTCCTTTGCCGCATCAACGCACAATTGGTTTTGGCGTCATCAAAGCTTACATACTGTCTACATACTTAGTACTGACCCAATCCAGTTTCCTTTTCGCAAGGCCTGTCGTGATCCGTCGTGTTCTTGGGGGGCCGATGTGTCAATGTACTTCAGCTCAGTGCGTTAGCGCTTCTAGGGTTGCTAGAGACTTCTAGGGCTTCCAACCTCAAAAGCCTTACGGCATGAAGATTGCTAGACTTGATACCCCGGACAGGCACGCGACAAGTGTCAGAAGAATCTGATCTGCGCACATCCGCGCTACAGGGCCTCTAAAGCTCTGGTTGGGGCCAGCTCAGGCTTCTCAAGCCCTACATAGTTTGTGGAATCCTGGCCCCCTAACTGCGACAAGTGTTCCAGGCGCCAGAGCAGCCGTAAGGATGGAATGGGGGCAGGAAGGGAGCTAGGAATCATGATGCCAAAAAAAGAAGGGAGGGAAGGGGGCTGGAGGAAAGGGAAGTATGGAGCAGGGACACGGAGATACAAGCTAGCAATAGGGAAATGCCCCATGCCCGCCCAATATCTTTGTCGCCGGTCCATGTTTTCTAGGTTCGTAGATCCCAAACCCTAAACTCTAGATTCCTAATCCCCCAAGCCCCTTCTAAGAGCTGCAACCTCGCCCGTGCGAGGCAAAGCGCCAGCTGCAACAGTTTGCGGACAGGTTCGTCACTTGTCGCTTGCTTGGATCAAGGAGCTCTTTCTCTGAGTATAAATGAGCTCCACCACCCGTAACATGTTCCTGTATGTGTGTTTTGGTATGCGTACCCATGAAATCAAAATCGTCCGAGCACGACACGCGATAGACTGAACGTGAGCTTGGCTACCTTGTTGGGGTCCCTATTATACAGGAATCCGACTATTTTGGGGGTCTATACTAAGGGTCCCTTATTTTTCGTAAACCTGTATAGTAGGAGGGTACTTTCATGTTTGCAAGCAGGGGAGGGACCTGACAGGGTTTCAGGTGTAGGGTTTAAGGCTGAGGGGATCAGTGTACGAGGTCATGACACCCCGATTCTCCATTCACCACCATCAGTAACACCAATACCCTAAACCCCGAACTCTAAACCCTACCTAAACCAAGGCAAGGTGAAGATGCAGCCACAGCCCGAACCTGAGAGATCCTGAGACCTTGCGGGGGCGCAACGTCGCAACGCGCCGGCAAGATCCTCGAAGCCTGGTATCCATGTGGCGAGGATCACCGCAGCCTTGGCCAACAAGGTGAGTGGTGCCCTCAGAATCCCTCCTCAGAATCCCTCAGAGGGCACCGTAAACCCTAAACCCTAAACCCTAAACTCTTCATTCCAAGAGAGCAAATCTCATCCTCTCCGAGGCCACTACATCCGGCCCATGCCTTGGATCTCATCGGCCGAAGTCGAGGAGCCCAAGGACCTGCAGCTTGGCCTTATCAGGAGCCCACAAAGCTTGCTAAGGGTTTAGGGTTTAGGGTTAAGGGTTTAGGGTTTTAGGGTTTAGGGTTCAGGGGATGCATGTAATTCGGCGCAATTTAGGATGACTCAGCCACCCTTATAAGAAAAAGAGCCAAGGCTCAAGATCCAGGGTCACCAGGACAGCGTGGATCAAACGTTCAAGGCCTGCACTGCCAGCGGTGCAGCACAGCGTGTGCGGCATCATCCGAAGTTTAGGGTTTAGGGTTTATAAGGGTTTAGGGTGGATCTTCAGACATGGCAACCGTACAGTGGGCTCGTAGGGCATGCAATCTCGCGCACAGGGCCCGTCTGTGTCTGAATGAAGCAGAGGTTTCAGCGCATGTTTTATGCAGGTCATCCATGAGCTCTACCGTGACCACGGGCTGGAGCTTGATGATGCAGCCGCTTGCACAGTTCATGGTAACTTTTGACATTGTTTGACATGCGTTTCGAATCCACCATGGCCAAAGCTGAACTTGCTTAGGACATAACCATCAAGCGGCGCGACGAGCAGCCAACACATCACCCAGGTAGGGCAGGAAGTACAGTACATACTTTGTGTGCCCCACAACAGGCCAGCTAATGGTCATAAGCACGCAGCATACTGCCGTGCACTGACCCTGCCAGCTGGACGCGCCTTCCACGCTGCTGGCCGTGATTGCGATGTCCTGCGCGTTAGTGAGGACCGGCTGGGATGAGGTTCTGTGAGGTTGGCGGACCAACAAACCGATTGCTTGCAGGATGATGCAGCTTTCATCCTGGGCCGTGGAGGAAAGACAAAGCACAAAATTGCCCGGGTCGGAACCTTAGTGGCAGTGCGTGTGGTACATGGCCCGAGGCTTGAAGCATGAGCCAGAAACCTAGGTGTCTGGGGCCCAGCTGGAGCTGCACGAGCGCAACAGCACGGTGGAGATCTACGGCAGCGGCCTTGCTTGCCATCGTGAATCGGGGACGTCCGCATACTGCTGTTACAGACACCTTCCATTCTCCCTCATCCACAAAAGGTGATGATGAAGTCCGTGCCCGAGCGCGAAAGTACATCGACTTGGTTCGTGCTCAACGAATCGGGCCTGTGCACGTCGACGAGTCGCATGATGATGGGGACCCGGATGTGTGTTCTACTGCATCATACTGCATCATACTGCAATGCAGTATGATAACCAATGTTGCTTCTTGGGTGCTACCCTTGACACAACCTTGTTCCCTTGCTTTCAGCACCGGAGTGTTTGCGCAGGACCTCACACTCATCGCAGTTCCTAGCAGCTGCGTGGGCTGAAAGCTCAGCAGCTATTTGAGCCCGCTTCACAAGGGAAGAGCTTCGCAGCTGTGATGGTGAGTCGGTCATGTTGTTTCGCCCGACCGTCAGAGCCAGCAACTGCCAAGGTTTCGTCACCGGTAGTCAGGGCAACTTTCTTCGAACCTGTGAGGAGGCCCGACACGCATCAGCAAAGCTGCGCGTATCAAGTATGGTGTTCCTCTTTGGGCATAAGAGCACGGAGCGGAAGACCTCGTCGCTGGTGCAGAAGTCCACAGGAATGGGGAACCCTCATGTTCTTCTGCGACTACCAAGGAGGTGCCTACTATTTGCTTAAGATACCCCCCCCCAAAAAAAAACAAAAAGTTATAAGTTATAATCCCTAGATTACCTTCATGAAGAATATGTTTACATTTTGGGGGGTTCTTAAGGTGCCTCGAAGGTCCCCAAAAACCCTCAAATCCTGGAGAGAAATGGCAGGTGGAAGCTTGGACATGTGGGGAGGGAGCTCAGCCGCCTGGCTGCAAAGTCTTTGTAGTCATTGCAGGTCATGCTTTTTGCAAGGTCCTATTGTTCACAGCCTGCGCACTGGCACCGAAAGTGGGATAGGACTTGATCTGATGCGCATTGAGACCGCTTAATTAAGGAGAAGTTGGCGATCTTCGGGACTCTATGGGCTCGCTGTGGTGCAGAGTTGAAGGCCTTAGCTGCTTTCAGTGGCTCGAAGTGGCTAGCAGAGAGTGGCCAGAGCTTGCAAGATGTGCATTTGCGGGCACACGGCGCCCAAAGCATCACGGGCCAAGCACCGTGCCGTATTTCAAGTCTTGGCTGGGAGGTCATGGCTGCCATTGAGACGAAGCTGCCTGGCTTTTACACCACGAACCTTGGAGAGACCCAGTCTTGGGACGAGCTCTTGCCTCAGGACATCCTAGAGCATCCTATGTTGGCAGCAACGCCAAGAGTCATGCAGCTTGCGTGTCTTCCAACGCCAGGTGGGGTACTGATACTTACCCAATGCACAGCGACCAGCTCTCCTACGTACTGGGGCGAAAGGGCTCCACGCGACAGAAGCTGGCGAAAGCCAGCGGCCATGGCCCAAGCGGGGTTCACTTTGCTTGCACCTGGCTGATACCTAGAGCCCTTCAGTGCAATGCCCTGTATTGTTGTGTAGCACACTTGTGTGCGTTAGGACAAGCAGAGCGGCGAATTCTGTAGCCTTTCGCCGCTCAAGCCGCCCGACGCTTCAGCTTCTTTGCCTCCTAGACATCCTTCGACGCGATGGCTTCTTCGTCGTCCACGATGTCCGCCGCTGCCACGCTGCTCCCCCCGTCGGAGATCGCCGCCATTCTCGTCACGGCGATGACGGATCCCGACGTGGCGGTGGAGGTGATGGCGGCTCTCCCCATGCACACCAGGGAGAGGATCGTCGCGGCGCATGCCACCCTCCTCGCCGGTCGCCTGCCTTCCTCCCGACGTTTGTCCTCAGCCGCTGGAACTACCGACCCGGATTGGGAAGGAGTTCAGGCGACTGCCGAGCAGACAAGCTCCGCAGACCGCTTCTCTGCTGCGCAGGAAAGCGTATCTGCTTCGCTCATGCTCAGATACGCTTTAGAGTACTTTCCTGTTGCGGTAGCTGTGCAGATGTCCGAATGTCAGGACCTCACGTCCCGAGCCCCACTCGGAAAGAGTTGAAGTTGATGCGCGCGTAACCGTACAGTTGAGTTGCAGCAGTAGCTGACTACTGGCAGGACCTTGCCGGCGAAGTTCTTATGCCGGAGACAGCGTCTGCGTCTGCTACCCAGGCTCAGACACAGCAGTCACGGCTGCTGCTTGGACACGTGAGGGTTTCACTCGTGATGTTTTCCGCAGGAGCGACAGAATCGTGCCCGAATCACGTTTGCCAAGCCCGTTGCTGTGAAACAGGAGGAGGCGCGCAGTTATGATCCCAAGGACAGACCAGCTGGACCATTTGTGTTCTAGCTTGACCGTTTCCAGGATAGTGACACAGAGCTGCCTACCTCGCTGCTGAACTCTCCAGCGGATGTCGTCGTTGGACACTACCTGCTGTCTTGGGGCGAGCTGGCTTACCAGCTGATGCGGCGAAAGCATCTGTTGCGAGCTCGCTTGGAAGGCGAGTTCCACCTTGACCTGCCGCTGCAGTCGATGTCCGCCTTGCCCTACGCCGCTATGTCCCTCGACGCCGTCGGCAATCAGTATCCAGCCGGCCACGCGAAGAACACTTAGCAGGACCCCAAGCCTGGCAGACCGGGCTCCGGCTGCAGCCACGGGAGTTCCATGCCAAGTTTTGGATTCTGGCCTTGTTGCAAGAGCGCCTTGCAGAACGATTTCGTCAGGTAAAAGGCCGTGAGCCAGAGGGAAGCGACAAAGCGGTTTCCAGAAACTACGCCAAGTTTGCTCGGAAATACATGGAGAAGATGGACAAAGTGCAGCTCGGTGACTTGGCAACATTGAGGTCCGATCTTTTGAACACTGAAACCCAGTAGCGCGGCCTGTCTCTGCCGAGTAGCCATACCCGCGACGCAGGGCCGTCGTTGCTAAGCCGCAGCTTGCTTGCTGGTTAACTGAGGCCAGTTGAAGCCACTCAGTCCCGATTGCCGAGAAGTGCAAGATCCCGTCCAGCTCACTTACGACCTGCGAGAGTTCGTGGAGGAAAATTTCCGGCTCAATATGCGGACGAATGTCTTCCATTTCAGAGATTTGAACGCCGCTGATGTGGATGTGCCGCGATTGTGCTTGGACACAGCGCACGCTACCGCTTTTGTGCTTCCCAATGTTTCAATTTTGGCTGCCTTGCCCACCCTGTAGTGCAAGCAGGCCACCAGTCGCCTCGACCCGGAACGGGAAGAGCGGTGACGGAGTTAGAGGCGCTTGCGCCTTATCAGTCCCATGGTGCACAGAAGCGACCAGTCGGATGAACCCATGTTTGAAAGAGCGATTGCTGTATGTGTGAATTGCTGCATGTGCCGGTGCAGAGAGAGAGAGAGAGAGAGAGAGAGAGAGAGAGAGAGAGAGAGAGAGAGAGAGAGAGAGAGAGAGAGAGAGAGAGAGAGAGAGAGAGAGAGAGCGAGGGAGAGGGCAAGCAGGACACAGTAGCGCAGGCAGAGCACGAACAGCGACAGCAGATGAGGGAAGCGACAGCAGAGGAGGATGACAGGCGCCGCGAGGGAGGGGCCGTAGCAGAAGCAGAAGCAAAAGCAGAAGCAAAAGCAGAAGCAAAAGCAGAAGCAGAAGCCCCACATGCAAGCGGAGGAGTCGTACCAGGCTCCAAACAAGATACGGCAGACAGAGCCAGATACGAGGAGAGGCTCGCAGCCGAAGCAACACAGCGCCCAGGGAGCACCCTGGGGGGCACTCCGAGCACCCTGCACACCCCGAGGAGCACCCGCCCCAAAACCAAGCCGAAGGCACAGCGCAAGGGGGCAAACGTGCCCGCCATCCCAGACGACAGCTCCGAGACCCATTGGAGTAGCAGTGACCACAGCAGCAGCCAGTCAGGAGGACCTCAAAAACAGGACGATGTGGGGCTGGAGGGGGAGGAAGAGGGGGTACGGGATTGGAGTATGGACGGACCTCCGATAGTCCCCCTGCTCCCAGAGTCGCAGGCCATTTTCCATCTTGGTGTCAGGGGCCAAGCGATGTGGACCCTACGCATCAGGCCAAGTAACGAAAGAGTTCCCAGGGGCAAAGGGTGGTCCAGCGCCCGGAGCACACACCGCAACACACAGGCGGGGAGGGTTGCCGTTGCCCGCTAGAAGGGGAACTACGCAAGCTGCGGAGGCATGACACCTGGATACTTGTGGTCACCCACATTGACCATGAAGCGGGGGCAGAGACAGAGACAAAAAGAGAGAGAGAGAGAGAGAGAGAGAGAGAGAGAGAGAGAGAGAGAGAGAGAGAGAGACCGGGGCTGGCCGAGTCACAAGCGTGACTGCTGCAGTAGGCGCGGAAGGGGGAGAGGGGGCAAGGGCAGGACCGGTGGGGGGTAGTCATGGGCACAAATGGGGGGAACGGTCCAGTGCACTCCTCTCTCCTCCAACCAAACCGACCCGAGGCCCCCCGAATACCGGGGCGGGCGAGAACGCCCGGGGGCTCGCCCCCATGCCCCCAAGAAAGAGAGCAGAGTCAGAGAGCAGAGTCAGAGAGCAGAGTCAGAGAGCAGAGTCAGAGAGCAGAGAGCAGAGCGTGACTTCGTCCTGAGCTCAAGGATTTGTGCGCGTACGTTTGTAGCTTTTCTCTATGCTCTCATGGAGTCTTCTCTGAAGCTGAGTTTCCAGGAATTTGCGGATTTGTATCCTTGGATACAGCGTATGAAACGACGGGTCCAAAGTGAATACGAATTAGTTCGGTGCGGCGCTTGTCGTGTAGCGCACTTGTGTGCAAGCAGAGCGGCGAATTCTGTAGCCTTTCGCCGCTCAAGCCGCCCGACGCATTAGCTCCCACTCTCGACCTCCCTTCGGCGCCAGCCGCCCACCAGGGGCGCCGGGCGGGGGCGGACTGGACTGCCGTTGCGCACGTCGCGCTTGTCGCAAAACGATTGGTGCAGTCCAGCCGTCCAGCCGTAGCCCATGCTCTTAGTTCGGTGCGGCGCCTGTCATTGTTGCTGCTGCCTTGTCGGTTCCCTGCCGACCACGAGGCTGCATCATGGAGTATGTTGGCAATATCGCATTCATGGTGAGTTGCTCAGTTTCGGCCGAAGCCAAGTTGCTTAGCGATCACGTCAGTAAGTGTCTCACCCCTTGATCAGTCTGTGTTCGAGGCCGGGTACCTGCCAAATCGCCGCCGGGGAAGAGAATACTTAGGCTTGCACGCTGTTGCAAGACGAAACGTGCAGATACACGCATGCGTTAAAGATCTTTGCAATATCATTCCGGCGTAAGAAGCGCAACTCGTGACATTGCTGCATGGCCTGGACATCTGGGCGGCAGGTTGGCTGTGCGACCAAGTTGGAAACAAGACAGGCAGGATCCTGGCCCAATCATGCGGGAATGGGAAATGATAATATGAGTGGTTGTCAAATTCCTATTATACTACGGCGCCCAACATTTAGGGTACCCCAAAAGGGATCATAATTTTCACAGCCAGGCCGCATCTCCATCGACCCATCCGTGCGCGAAGACGTGACCCTGGTTCCAGTGCCCAAAGATTGCATTGGATACGTCATGGGTGACAAGCCCGGGGGCCAAGCAAGTGATACGCCAATCGGAGGCAGTCGATATCTTTAAAGCCTCTTGGAGTCCTTTAAGCCCTTGCAGGCGGAAGACCTTGAGTCGACTGGAGGAGGTTTCCGCACAGTACTTTGTTTCATCAAAGCTGTGGACATGTCGCTCCATGACAGGACTGGGAAACTCTGATCTTCTTTGTGGATAGCAGAGGCCTTCCCCCGACCTACCAGCAGGCGAGGAGCTTGAAGGCCAAAGGTGGCCAACAGGTTAGGATTTAGGGTTTAGGGTTTAGGGTTTAGGGTTTAGGGTGTAGGGTTTAGGGTTTAGGGTTTAGGGTTTGGGGTTTGGGGTTTGGGGTTTGGGGCTTAGGGTTTAGGGTGCCAAGCCTGCGATTCGTCATGCGCGAGTACCCCCCCCCCCATCCATACAAACTCGAAGTGTGTTTTTGATATATGCAATCTTTTGGAATAGGGTTTGAATTGCTTGAAGGTTTTTGAGGCTCTGAACCCCTCTCCCCCCCAACCCCCGCCCTTAGTCGGAATAGGGTTTAAACGGCAGGGTCGCTTTCGACAGGATTCTCCCCAAAGCGTGTTTTATCATCAGTGGGGTGTTTTTATACAAGGAGGAAGCGATCTTCAGAAAGCCTCCTCAACCCTAAAACCCTAAAACCCTAAACCCTATACCCTAAACCCTAAACCCTAGACCCTAGACCCTGGACCCTAGACCCTAAACCCTAAACCCTGACCCCACACCCCCCCCCCCCCGGGCTTTCTGGCCGTCCGGAGGACGATGTCGAGGGCCTCGCCATTTTTGGCTCCGAGCGCGGCCGGGCCGGCACGGAGCTCAAGGTGCGCGGAATGCCGTTTTTTTTTTGGGGGGGGTGCGGGGGGGGTTTAGGGTTTGGAGTTTAGGGTTTTCGGGGGGGCAATAAAGTACATTATTATGGGAACCCCAAGAGGATGTTATGGTGGCTTGAGGATTTTGAGGGTTCAAGGCATGGCAGCATTGAAGATTTTAGTTTTTGATCCTTGCCCCGCTGGTCATAAGCATCCACAGTCAGACAGGATGTCAAGGTTTAGGGTTTAGGGTTTAGGGTTGAAGGTTTGGGGTTTACGGTTTCGGGTTTGGGGAAGCATCTTTTTTTGGATGTGGGTTTACGGTTTGCCGAGCACAATTCGAAAGGGGCGCCTCGGAGCAGTCAAACGTGCAAAGGAGGCAGTGGCTCTCAGGTCCGTCAGAATCTCGAAAAGTAGAATATTGCTTGAAGTCTCACACAGGACATCAAATCCATGCGTTGCCTGAAATGTGAACGACGCTCCTTCTTGACTACTTGATCATCTGTTGCTCGCAAGATTGGCAGGTGATGGGCGCGGTCGAGACCAAGATACCCCAGTGGCTCTGATGAGTTCAGTAGACCTCCAAGCATGGGTGCCCCTTGGGTGTGTAGGGAACCAGATGAATAATTACTTCCCAAAATAGGGGTTCCTTGACATGTACCCCAACACACCAGAATCCTGATTATAGGAACCCATCAAAGAAGGCACTCCTATTTTCAGCAGTACTTGATCTTGCCGTCCGTTTTACCCAGCTTACGTAACACCTCCGCGGCCGGCCCGAACAAACCAGCACAAGAGTCTGGCGAGGTTCTTCACACGTGGAGCCAAAGCCTCGGTGCTTGATGTCATCAAGTGTACGGCGTACACCCAAACCGACTTGTGGGTATCTGAGGTCAGGTGTTTACTTAAACCCTCAGCTTTCTAGTGGCAGCGGTGGAGTCGTGTGTCAAAGCCATACTGGGAAGCCAACGCAAGGATCTTGCATGTGTCCATGTGTTGTGTCACACGTGAAGAACGTCCGCGACTTGCTAGCAGCCACAGGCGAAGTGGGAAGGGTATATCCATCTCGGAGTCTATGCGAGCCCTTACCAGTGCGTTGAGGTCGGTGATTTCCAGTATGACGGTCCGTGGGGTGCCCCCGCCTCAGAACACCGGCATCATGGAATACTGTGCTCCTCTCCCGAATCTTGAACCCCCTCCGTGCCCACATAATGTGTGGGAGGTTTCGTATAAGGGTGGTTCGGAACACTCAGCTTTGTAGTTGATGCTGTTAGCTTGAATTGATGAGATCGGGAGGGCGTTGTGAATAATGGGCTCCTTTTAAGTGAGGCAGAACAAGCCGGTTGAGCTCTGGCATGTGGGCCGTGACGTGGGTGCAGGTCGACACAATGCCGCTACCTGGAGATGAGCTCTCCTTTGCGCTTGGCAAGGTAGGGTGCTTCAGCCGGAGACGACTGCGTTCTGCTCCGGTCTGTGAGTAGCATGGGCAAGAAAGCCTCTTTGCCACATTTTTTCAGCCCCAAACCCAAAAGTGAGAGCATGAAATTAGTTTATCTCTCGCCCTACCCGTCTCTCATCCCACCTGAAACGAAGTCCAAGCAGAACCAGGATGGTGCCACAAGGCGGAAGCTGGCCAAGCCGGCTGGAGTTGTAAGCAAAGCAGTGAGTTCGTGGGCCGAAGCAAGCCACAGCCATCCCCTAGCCAGGCAAAAGCCAGCGGCTGCGTTTTGGAGTATGTGGGGACCTCGACAGACGCTTGTGGAACCACCCTCCCCCCTAAACAAACCTAAACCCTAAGTTAGGGTGTTTTTGTTTGTTTTTTTTTGTTTTTTTGGGGGGGGGGGGGGAGATCCTTCAAGGCTGACAGCTGAAACTGTGTGAGGTTGGCAACGTTGCCTACATGGCCGGCACCTTGGAGGAGCGGAAGCGGGCAAGGCGCCTTGGTGACTGGGGGCCTAGGTCAAGAAATGGATATTATTCTGGGTAGAAGAGTGTCTAACTCTTTGAAGAGTTGTTGACGAGTTTTGGGTTTACAGGCTTTTTTGTTGCAAACAAGGTCGATAGTGAAGAAGAGTTGTTGAGGAGGGTTTATCGTCGCCAGGAGATGTGAGAGAGCATTCGTATTACCAGCGGGTGCTCCGAATTTCTTTTTCAATCACCAGCCAGCCCCCCTCTTGTGCAGGGACTACCTCATGTGGCTCACCTGGCAGCGCACCGGCCCTGTGAACATCGACACCAGCGGCCGAGATGACATCCTTGAGATGGAGGATGGGTACGTGCAGACACATGGGTGGTTGTCAAAATTATGATCCCTTTTGGGGTACCCTAAATATTACAATAGACAATAGAGGTCCAAAAAGGGGCTACAATTTTGACAACCACCCACATGGCTCTTGCATCGCCTTTGTGTAAATAGCAGCCAGCACGGTCCTGGACAGCATCTTGGAATCAGGGAAGCAGCGATCATGCTCTTGTCAAGCCATCGTTGTGGAGAATTGGGTGAAGCTCAGATCAGCTCCCTGCAAGGTGCCTGAGGAGATGCGCGGCCTGACCAAAGCTGCCTCGCTGCGCGAGGTCGAGAAGGCTTGGTGCATCTTGGAGCTCTGGAAGGGAGTTTGCCTTTTGCAAAAGCTTCTTGCAGCTAAATCACACACGCAAGGAGTACATCAGCATTTCGCCCAAAGTCGGGTTGACATCGCCTGCTTTGCCAGGAGTCTGGAACCTTCTGCTTCTTCCAGGGTGATAGCAACACATCCGATGTGCTGCTGATTTGTGGCCACCGTCCAGAGGCAAGGGCGTGCGTGGGCTGCCGGGACTCCCATACGAAGAAGACAGTTTGGTGTACCTGTCGCACTGTCCCAGGCGCGGACGTATGCTGAGCAGCTGCTTCACGACCTGATGATGAAGGGCTTCCCGGCCGCAAAGAGCGGTGCATTCAGAAGCCGACTGTCGGAATTGTGTTCCCTCCGTTTCTTAATTCATCAAGCCTAGGCTCGGTACAGCAACGCCCCAAGGCAGAGGGCATGGGAGCAGATAGCCGATGGGAGCAGACATGTCCAACGCAATCAAGCACTCCCCCAAATTCCCTAAAATCCACCTAACTTGCTTTCTGTGGCCAGGCACCACGGCGACAGGGGCGTCGGCAACGTGGCCCGCGAATGCGAAATCGACCGCCGAAGCGAAAAGTTGAGTCGGGCGGCTCAGTGCGTACGGTCGCCCATTCTGATGTTTTGCTCTGCGCAAGTCGAGTCTGCAAATTCCAGGAGCAGCAGCGAAGAGGAAGAGTCAGAGTCAGAGGCGAGCGCAGTAAGCTTCAGCATAACAGTTCAGCCAAAGAGGATGCTGGCACGAGGCAAACAGCCCGGAATTCCTCTCACCAGCCTTAGTTTTTCGGCTTGTTTCCAGGCCTCCGTCTCTGAGTCGGAGTCGCACTCGGAACTTTCCCTCCACAGTGAAGAGTGGGCCACCCGGAGACCTGCACCTTTGGGAGGGTTTAGGGGTCGGGATGGGTAGGGTTTACAATGAACTTTGCAAGTGTCTGAGCTTCGGCACATCCACGCACCCGAGGCGGGAGAGAACATCCGAGCGCATGGCTCCGCCGCCCCAGAGGCAAAGCCGAGGGCCAGGGCCTTACAGAGAGTGGGAAGGCTAAATGAAGTGAGAGTCACGTGTGATCACGTGTGACCATGTACCTCCAAACCCGTATTCCATTCTTGTTCGTCCTGCCAGGTGGGGCACTGGCCCTCGCATCCGGCAATGGGCCTCGCAGGACGTTGTAACACCACAGACATATAACGATACGGAAAGCTTTGGCAAGTCGATGTTTTGGCCAGAGAGTGCTAGGGGGGGGGGGGTAGGAACAGTGCCAGGACTGCTAGGACCTAGCTACTGGGAGGTCGGGGATCCGACTTGCTTTGCTGCAGCCATGCGCTTTGCGTCATCAAAGAACAGCACCCTCGCGTTAAAACAGAGGCACGCGCGGAAGCAAAGGAACACGCTCGCAGTGACGGATCCTCGATCTTTTGGCAGCTCCTTTTGGACTCCAGCGTCCTTGGTTGTACCGAAATTTTGCATGCGGGGTGACTCGTGCAGAAAACATGAGAAAGAGATGTGGTCCAGTCCGTTGTGGAAGCTGTTTGCAGGATGACACTGACTCTGACGACGAGATCGTTCCATACTGGCGCGCTAGCACTCTGCAACACCTTTTGTGTTCAGGACTATGTCTGTTTATAGGGTGATGGACCGAAGGTTAAGGGTAGTTCTAGGACCAAGCCCCTTCGTGATCGGTTTCAAAGTGGGTCGTAGCAGGGTGTAGCAGCGCCATGCGTTCCAAACATCTCAGCAGGCATTTTCGCTGCGTATAGTCTCGTGCACCTTGAACCCTCCACCGTATCGCAGCTGCAATTGCCAGGTAGATCGTTTCAGGCCGAATCATCTTACATTTGCAGCACCTTGGCTGCACAATCCTTTCTGCCAGTGCTGATGGTTTAGGCCAGTTTAGGCGTTTGGGGGTGAGATTTCGGGAGCCTCAGAGGAAGCGCAGTAGATTGTAGCAGTGTCGGAGCATGTTTGCGACTCAAAGATCTCACACTGACTTTGGGCCGGGCTGCTTGCACACAGCGGAGGTGGATCTACCTCATGATGTGTGGCCTAGTGCTACTTCAGCCCCTGCCTCAGGGATAATCAGGGGCACCTGCAATGGCATGCTTGCAGGATAAAGACCTCAAAGAAAAAATGCGATGTGCAGTAGGACATGAAAGCAGGCTGATGAGTGATCCACCCAATCAAGAAGGGGCCTCCCCACTACCACAAACCTCTCCCTCCCGCCTCGCCACACTCGGTCTGGCAGCTTTCGCGAGCGGCTCTCATGTGGAGATTTTCCGATAATAGGGGTACTTTATTGGGGTCCCCTATTTTCGCGGGAAAAAAAACAGATCCTCTAGCAGCTTGCGGTCCTATCGTTCTGTGATCTCTTGAAGGACACAGTTGCCCTTGCGGCCAATGTGTCCACCTCGCACCGACCTCAGTGTGTCTCTTCAAAAAAAGCTCTGGCAAGGGGGGGGGAGGGGGGTGGGGGGGGGGCGGGTCTCTGCAAGCTTGGAGATCAAGGCCATGGATCTTCAGAGGATGTGGAAGCAGCCTAAGGCGTGACGCAACCTAAACGCCCTTGCACGCATCAGATTGCTCATGGTTGGTCTCTGTTGGGACCTGGAAGAGCAGGCAGTGCATGTGCCAGACTGCATGGTCTTCCCGAAGTAGTGATGGCCACCGGACCGGAGTCAAGGCAATTTTGCGAGATCTCCCTGTCCCTTTGAGTGTTGGAGATGTGCATCTCTCGTGTGCCTTTTGGAATTTGGAGAGTCTGGGTTTGTTGCTGTGAATTGTGTGGAGTCTCGCTTCTTTACGTGCCACAGAGCACTCGACTGCCAGTGTTAACCAGGTTCTCGTTCAATATCAAGCACAGCAGTGACCCCTCGCACCTTGCAGAGGGGCACAAGCGCAGTACAAGGATTTTTGACGTGCCGGCGGAGCGTGCACATGAAGATCCCGGTCTGACAGTACTCAGTACTCTTATTGCCACCATCTTTCATGGCAAGCGTTCCATTTATGAAGCTGAATTCCTCTTCATATGATTTCATGTGCAACCAGCACGTTAAGATTCTGATCCTTGGAAGTTCCATTTCCATGCTGGAACCTCGGTCACCTGGATGTCACATGCCAGAACTCCCAGTTGGACTTGGTTGACGGTAGCTGCCGAAATTCTTGTAATCCAGGTGCTTTGGAATCAATACCCTTTCAGGTTGTCGAGCTCCGTTATGGGGATGCTTGTTCTACCAGGCACAGAGATATGTGCTGGAGCAGATGATGAGCAAGAAGATAAAAAGAGCCTGACAAGTCCGTACCCCTATTGAGTGAAGTCGGCTCACTTGGGAGTTCTTCCAAGTGTCTGATCATGGAATCCCTTGTCAGGTAAGGAGGCCCCAAAGAAACCGGGGCCCGGAAATTTAGACAAAACCCACTTGAATCGAAGATGTCAGGCATGTGCAACTCACAACCGTCTCGGCTCACCAGCTAAAGGATTCTAGACCGACCAAGTACTTGACATGTGAATGTCCACGACCCTGCATGCTGGGCTGCTGAGGTCGAATGTTACTAAGTCCCAGCACTAGAATCTGACACGGACGTAGAATTTTCACATGACTCGGCAAGACACTCCATCAATCCCCACACTCTTGTTCTTCGGTCGTTAGGCGTGACCAAAGCTAGGCCGAATGCGTTCGAGCAGTTGCAGCGCCTGCCCTAAGCATCCTGCAGCCCCAAGCAGCTGCGCCAGCACGTGTCTTTCAGCGAAGTGTGTGTTGGATGTCACCGGGGGGCTCCTTCCCCCCCCCCCCCTCCCCCCGAGGTCTGTTCCGGAATTTGCAGCTTGAGGCCCATGGGGGCAAAGCTGGTTCGGCACCGAGTTGCCTACTGGGCCGGTCAGTGCTTACTTGGGCGTGTACGAAGATAGGGGACCCCGAAAATAAACCCCCACAAATCGTATAGGATCCCGGGACCCCCAAGAAGGTACACCCCGAAATTCGGAAACCCCCACTTGGGTGGTGGCTGCTGGGTGCCGGATCCTGCTTGTGGCCCGGTGCTCAGGCCTCCTCGTGCTGCACTGCTACTGAGCCTGACGAGGCTCACTCGGCTCTGGGAACCCTAAACCCTAAACCCTCAACCCTCAACCCTCAACCCTCAACCCTAAACCCTAAACCCTAAACCCTAAGCCCTAAGCCCTAAGCCCTAAGCCCTAAACCCAAACCCGGCTCTGGGTCTGAGCATGGCAAGTCGCGACAGAACTCTTGCTGAGGCTGTGGTAGTGCCCGAATACCATGCAGACTACTTGGGGAAGCCACTGTTCTACAACGAAGATCCGCTGCCAGCCTGCCACGTCTTCTGTCACAGTCACTTCACCTGTATAGAGTAGAGAGAGACGTTTCATGACGTTTCTGAGTTCTCGTTGCAGCTGACGGTCGTATCAGGCTGGATCACACCCTTGACGTCAATACGAAATCTCAGGCGCCCTCTTGCATGTTGGATGGGTCAACGTGGCACTATCGCCGCCTGGCCCCGCTTCCAAACTCCTTCAGAACTGGGAGTTTACGAAAATAGGGGATCCTAATGGAGGCCCACAAATAGTAGAACAAAGGACCCCAACCCCTATTTGTATACTATCGTAAACCCCCCAACTCAGTACAAGTGTGGGGCAGAACGTCACAGCCATCTGTGCGGAGGCAAACTGCCAGATTCACGAGGCCAAGAAGGCCTTGCAAGGGACAGGGACGGGGCTGTGTTTGCCGCAGAAGCCTTTGCCGCCGTTCTTTTTTTCTCACATCAGGCCCACTCCGGCAACTTCAGCTATCAGGGCTTCTGCTGTAAAGCAAAAGGCCAGGCACTGCGCTACAACCCTGAAACCCTACCCCCCCTAAACCCGAAACCCTACAACCAAAACTACTGAATAAAACCCCTAAAGCTGCGGGCTCCAGCCCTGTTAGGAGATTCTAAGTTTCCAAGGTCCAGTCCCTCTCTGAGGTCCTTTCACAAGGACGACTCTACTTTCCAAAAAATAGCTGCACGGGGTTTCTCGCAAAACGCGCGTTGGTCATAGGGAGTCCCTTGCGAAGATCGCTGCAGGTCCTGAAGTTTCCTAGGCTGACACCCCATTGTACTCGATGTATGAGCATTAAAGCTACAACTACAACCTCGAACTTGCCTGAACCCTTGAGAGAGGCTCCCTGCATTGCCAAAAGGGCTCTAGCCATCTTGCAGGGGCCCCGCGAGGGCTGTCGATTCCCTACCCGTCCCCCAGCGCGCCTAGAGCTGGGAACCATTCTGGGGGGAGAAGTGGTGCTCCCTATAGTGCCTGGGGGGCCTCAGCGCATCCATCAAAGTTCAACCCGGAACGCCAAAACCCCAACCCTTCAACCCCCCAAACCCTATGCTCCCCCAAAACCTTAAACCCTTAAACCCTGAAAAGGCCCTGGGAGTGCGGCCGGAGAAGCAGACGCTGAGGCAGAGGGTTTCTTAAAGGGTTCCACAACTAGGCTTTAGGGGGGTGGAGGGCTTTAGGCACCATGGGATGAACCGCTGGGGGGGGCAGGGGGTGTGTTCCTAGAAGACAAGAAGACTTACAACGTGGAACCCCCCAGTACGGGAAGCCCTTGTATGCTAGGAGGGTTTTGGGGGGAGCGGGGGGGAGTTTTAGGCAGGTCTTCTGCTTCGTCTGATTTCTTTTTGCTGGCCAAGTTTGGGGTTTTACATGCCTTTTAGATTTCGCGGGTTCTGAGAGCTTGAGAGCCCATGTGCTCATGTGCCCATGTGTGGGCTTCAGGATTTATCTTGGGATGTTCGAGGGTTTCGAGGGTTCGTCAGTCAAAGGGCATGACGCTGCCGGGAAAGTGACTTAGTGTTGTGGAGGGCTTCCCAGACTGGTAGAGCTGCTTCACTGGATGCTCTGGGGCACAGGACTTGTCTGCTGACATTGCCTGAGCTACGGGGGGAACAGCTCATGCTGCAGCCGCTCGCGCCTCAAGTAAGTCTATTGGACACAAGCCGAACTGCACAACACAACCTCCTTTACTCACTTGGCACACCTGAACCACTCAAGAGCACACTGACTTACTGATTTGGGGTCCATCCTAGCCGCAGCCCGCGCCAGCCCCGGCAGCCCCGGCAGCCCCGGTCCCACCCTGCTTCGAGGCCAGCTGCACGAGGCTGTGATAACTTGCTGGGTTGTAGGGGGTTGTAGGGAGCGCGTGCGTTCAGTGGGCTCGAAAGGGCTTACCAAGAGGAGCTCTGGAGACCCAACCCATTGCTATGAGGCCAATGTCTGATTCTCTGGTTCTTAGTGGGGAGCTTTCGGTGCCCAATATGCACCAGGTATCCTCCCCCTTCCTCCGAGGGTGGTGGTTGGGCTGAGGGCTTCAGAGTTCGTTGCTTTAGGGTTGCCCCATGAGGGTAGCAGTGGCATCGTTTTTTGATTGATCCCCTCAGTTTGTGGGGGTCTGGAAACGTGACCCTTGAGCGTCAGGAAATCGGAGGTCTGAAATGGGGTTAGGACCATTTTAGACGTCTCACGACCTTTCCATTGTGGTCTAGAGAACCAAACCATAGCCAACACCGACAAGTCCATAACCAACAAGGGGTCTGAAATGGGTTTTTCAAATTATACCCAGCTCCCAGGAAAAGCCACAGTTGGGGGTCTATAATGGGGCCCCAACCCCACCCCCTCTCTGAGGGAGTGTTTTTTGTGGGTGAGAGTACCTAAGTCGCCGCTAAATGACCTCCAAATAACTCCTGTATAGGGTCCCTTCTTTATCTTTAGTCCCTCGAAAGAATGACTTGTACTTCTGGAGGCCTCCCCATGGCCAAGGCCAAGGCTGCCAAGAAGGCGCAGAGTTTCTTGGGTCGGGGTTTGAGGGTTTAGGGTTTAGGCTTGTGACATTCCTTCGACACTGAAAGCGAACAAGAGAGCTGAGCCCAAAGCTTCAAGTCCTCAAAGGACGCCTGTGCACAATGTGGCAATGTGTACATGGATGACTCGGTGTTCTGCCGGAAGTGCGGCACAAAGCGGCAGGCCCGAACTCTGTTTGAGCGTGAGAGCGAGCAAACAAGCGAATTCATCGATGGCAAGGACACCTGTGCACAATGTGGCAATGTGTACATGGATGACTCGGTGTTCTGCCGGAAGTGCGGCACGAAGCGCCAGGCCAGCGTGAGAGCGAGCAAAGGAGCTAATCCATCGATGGCAAGTTATCCCCAATTGCCCTCCTAGAAGACGCATGAAAGCGTCACAGCCTTCTGGGTCGAAGGGCATCAGAAGTAGAACACTCTACCATGCAAACTTTCTGAGGGCGGCGCCAAAACTGGGAAGCGCGATGAGGATGAGGTGTGGACAGATACTGCGAGAAGCTTTGCGAAGCGCAGCAGGGTCAGAGCCAGCCGTGAATCTTCTGAGATGCCTCGAACAGGGGAAGAAGCGACCCAAAAAAGCGCCAAAGGCCAAAAAAGCCAAGGCAGCTCCCACGAAGGCACCAAGAGCGTCGCCAGTAAAGGACATGCTGCCTGGGCTTGAGCGCAATGGCAGGCAGCTGAGAATCAAGAAGCCGTAGAAGAGAAGGCCAAGGCACATGCACACATAAATAAATGAATAAGTACAAATAACAAAATGATAAATAAATAAATAAATATATATATATATATATATTACAATATGCATATGTGATATTATATAATTATATGCATATAGCAACATATAGTAAAAGATAGTCGTCTGTAGCAAGATAAGGAGCAGTCTCCAGGGCATTGCCGCGCGCATTGAGCAAGGAGGTGGCAGAGGAACCACGGCGGGACTCCGACGAAGTCCAGGCCGAAGAAGCCGCTGAAGAGGCTGTTGAAGAGGCCGGCAAAGCTTTGCAGGTTGCATGATGTTATTTTTGTTTTGTGGGGGGGGGGGAGGTTTTGAGGGGAATCGCGGAGGGGAATGGGAATTCGAAGTATCTGCCAGAGATGCTGGGAAACGTCAGGTATACTGCACGATGGGTTGCAGCTTGCAGATTGTTCTGGAATCTTGATGTCTGGATCAAGCATCAGAAAGCTTTGTTTCCTGCTGTAGTTCGTTGGGTTCCGCAGAAATGTCTGTGGAGTAATGTCCAAGTCAAAGATCCTCGAATCTCGGCGGCGAGCCGCCGGCGAGCAGTTTGAGCCTCGCCGTCCGAACGACCCCAAATGGTCAGCACAACATGGCGATCTTCGATCGGATTTGGGGCCAATCTTTCCATTGGTCAGCCTCTCATACCCGGAAGGGCTTGCCGCGGTGCAGTGTCAGGAGGATGGCAGTGGGGTGGCCAGCTACCCCTCCGGCAAGAAGGCAGTGTGCATATCGTCGCATCATCAGTCGAGACGCTTCAGTGCTCTGGCATATGCTCGGTCCGACTTCAGCATCAAAAGCGCAGTGTCCGAGGATTCTCCGCATTTTCGAGTTTCCAGCCCTGACTCCAAGCGCGATCGCCGCGGTCGCACCAGACTTTTGGGTGCCATGGATGAGTGGGGCATAGGCATGTTTGAGTCTCCACCTGACGGAACAGGTTGTCGAGGCTGCTATGAGGTGACCTCGACCCATGTCACTGTAGTCACATCGGGGCCTAATGGATCGAAAACACGCATGAGCCGCGCAGCACTGGCAGGCGATGTTACGTCGCTTGATCCGCTGAGCTTGCGCCTCTGCCCAGAGCTTGTGGTCTCCTACAGCCCAGCAAGTGGAACGACTGTGCTCGACTTCAATTCCAGCGGCGTGAGCTACACATTCCATATTGGTGAGGTCTGGAAGCTGTCCTCGCTTCCACGTGGAAGCAGCGGATTGTCCTTGCCAGTGGCTACCAGTCCCCTGGAGATCAACTCTTCCATCAACTTGTCTTCGCAAGCATCTCTCGACACGTCGTGCTTGATCATGTCAGAAAGCACAAGCTTGCTTGACAAGACACTCAAAAACAGCACCGCGTGCTTGAGCGCCAGTGCTGCAAGTGTGCTGGATGCTTCCTCACCCTCTGGCACCAAGCTCAAGAAGTCTGCTTCGGAAGGTACCATGCGGCTGCCGCTGGATGCCTTCAAGCAACTCACGGAGGGGCGGATTGACTTCACTCATGATCACCTTCTCAAGAGAAAGTTGACCGACAAAGTCCATCCAAAACTAGGCCGACTGCAACTCAACAGGGCTCTGCGAGAAGGCTTTCTCTGGCCGCAGCCCCATCCAGGGAAGCCCTACTCTGAGCCTGCGCTGCTGAGCCAGCCAGCCTCCTTGGAGCAAATTTCCTGCCACGATGTGGAAGGTCGAGCAGGGAATCTGGAGGCTGGGCAACTGATGGTGGTGCTGGTGGTGGCCAGCTGGGCGCGTAAGTCCCAGTACAGCTCAAGCTCCCATGCCCAGGTCATGGCCGAAGCTGCCTGGTCTGAGCTCAAGGCTGCCGGAGACAACGTGCGCTTCTTCATTTCGGACCTGGCGGAAGCTGGGGCGATCTACTCAACGGGAAAGAACACGAACCCACTGGTGGCCAAGTACGGCGTTCGGGAGGCTCCTTGGCTCCTGATGTTTGCACGAGGTGAACTTGTGTTGAGTGAGAACCCATCAGGCCCTCGGAACGGTGGTATGGGCTTCGCGTCTCGTTTGAGATACATGGCCTTTTCGAAGCCACGGGTGCTTGTATTGGAGCCCTCTCCCACTGCATCCGCCATGCAGAACGCCGCTGCTACAGCTGTGGCCGAGTCGGGAAAGGCCATCAACAACTTCCAGCTGCTATATCCCCCTTGGAATTGATTTTTTGTTTTTTGTTTATATAAAAACCCAAGAGGATATTAACAGTATTATTCTTATTAAGGTTCTAAGGGGAGTATAGGCTGCAGCTCGAGACGCAGGAGGTGCTGCGAAGGTCTCGGTTCGACTTCGACTTAGCGGTGACCACTGCGGACGCGATGAGAATGGTGCTGACTCTGCAGCCAATGTATGGGCTTCTGCTTTGTAGCTCAGAAGTAGGCCCAACAACCTTCTCAGAGATCGCATCTCGGTTGAAGGAGCGGAACCCGAAGGCTTTGGCTTTCATTTGTCACGACATGAAATGCCTCGGGCCTTTGGACGACTCGATGCAGGCTCTTCTCAAGTCGGACTCCCCCTTGGCCGCCGGCGTTCTGTATCGCCCAATCACAAAGTCATCTTTCGAGCGTGTCTTAGTTGGAAATCCGGATGCCCGGATTCAGTATCCAACGTGTGGAATGGTCAAGGAGGATCTGCTGCAAATCATTCGGAAGAAGCAAGGAGGCCTTTAAGCAGCAGCTGCTGGGCGACGTTGCCAAGGGATCTGAGTCTAATGCCTTTTATGCGTCCTTCACCCCTGTTCCAATTAGTTTTCCTCGCTGCTGGCGAGCGCCAATGTCGCCACCTGGGATGACGTCCAAAACATGTCGCTTCTCCCCACCTCTCGCAAAGCGAGCGGGTGCGGAACGCGATCACGTCATCTCCTCTTGCTTAATGTGGCAGCCCAAAGGGAAAGGCTAGTTACTAGTTGAGGAAAAGTCGTCAGCCATGTCGATGCAAGTAATTGCGGCCCAGCAGCGCCAGAATGAAGTCGAGGCAACGTTGTTCTTCGTAGCTCTCCTGAGTTTCTATTCGCATCACGGGAATAGCTTTGTACACGCAGGTAAGACAGCTGCTGATGCATGGGAGGAGTTCTGCAACAAGTTGTGCTGAACATGCGCCCAGGCTCCGGCCTCGGCAGCCAAGCCGCTTGCCTAGCTCGGAGAGATTTTTTTGGGGGGGGGGGGGGGGGAGATGTCGGGTCCCCTTTGAAAGCACATCACGGAACCTGCCCCATTCTGAGGAGCCCTGATCTAGAACAACCCCCCCCCCCCCCTCCCGTCTTGCCTGTGTTTTTTTGGCCCCTAAGTCCCCCTTCAGACGTGAGGGTTTGAGGGTTTAGGGCATAGTGTGCAGGGTTTAGCAGGTCATCCCCCCCCACCCTGGCAAGCAGCTACACCCCACCCCTATAAGGCCACGAAGATCCAAAGCCAACCGCTTGAAGGAGGCTTTGGACGAGGTGCGGAGACTGTTTATGCAGGGGGGGGGGGGGGGTGTAGGGTTTGGGGTTTAGGGTTTAAGTTAGTTAGCGTAGGGGTAGAGTGGGATCCCATAGTGTGAAGTCATTGAAAATGGTTCATCCGAGCAGGAGGGAGAGGAAGAAGAGGAGAAGGAGCGGAAGGGCGTCGTTTACCTAGGTGCAGGACTCGATGTCGGTTCTTCTGCCAGCTTTCTTCGCAACAACCTGCTGATCCGCCACTTACACGCGTATTCCGCAGGTTATAACGGAAGCACACCCTCCAGTAAGGTCACATTCCGCACGGCTTCTTCGAGCCGCAGATGAGAAAGTGCCTCCAGCACATGGGGGGGCTGTCAAAATTATGGTCCCTTTTTGGATCCCGTTTTACAATACGGCACCTAATTTCTAGGGTAGTAGTATGGGATCATAATTTTGACAACCACCCTTATTACTCGTGGCAGCCACACAGACACCAAACCCTAAGGCCCAAATCTGCAAGAGCTTCAACGAGCACAAAAGAGCCCTAAACCCTTAGCCCAATGAGGTTTTAGGGTCCTTGCTATTACCCTTTGCACAAAAGAGTCGTGGGAGAGAGGCCCGAAACCCTAAACTCTAAGCCCTAAACCCTAAACCCTAGAGTGGTCCCCAGGTACTTCTCCCAGTTTGGCCAAGTCACTCGAATGCGGCTGGCACGATCTCGAAAGACCGGGGGGTCCAAGGCCAGGCCGAGTTGTCTCAAGAGTCCCACTGGGACCACCTTGAGGGTTTAGGGTTTATAGGGTTTAGGGTTTAGGGTTTATAGGGTTTAGGGTTTAGGGTTTAGGGTTTAGGGTACTTGGCAGGGTTACGCCTTCATCGAGTTCAAGGAGGAGAGTGTCGCCAAGATTGTGGCGTCGACGATGAACAAGACACTGCCTCACGGCTTTATCAAGCCTTAGCTTGCACCACTCGCTGAAGCCTTAGGTACCTTATGTTTGACAAGTCCCTGGTGTGCGAGTTCCTGCCCAAAGAGAAGGCCGAGAGACGAAGCATCTCACGTCGTGGCATTTTTGGTGCAAGGCTGACTTCTTTTCTGCATGTTTGCCCGAACAAAATACTGCCAGTGTCACAAGAAGCTCTTTGCTGGTTGGCAGAGACCACCGAAGGACCCGGTCGTCACGCGCATTTGGCAACGCTTCGTTCATACACTGATCTTCATGTCCGGTGACGCATAATGAACTCTGCAGGACCTGCGCAAAGAGCGGCGGGAGAAAGAGATGCTTCAAAGCAGTGATCGGCCAATGGTCGAGGTCCTCATCAGTCACGAGCCTGAGGAACCCCCCAACGCACGACCCTAAACCAGGTCAATAGCCTGTCCGTGCCGCAGCTCACAGAGCAGCAGGCGGCGTCTCCACGACTAAAGGTACCTCACCTGGCCCTTGCACTGACTCACAGGTCAGCCGACGGGAGCGTCAAAAGCGCAAACTGAAGGACAGGCTCACAGACTGAGACTCCTGCTGATGACGGCTCATTCATCTGGCATCCTCACTTAATCATGTATCATCAGCACGGAGTTGCTGGTCACAATGCAAGGCCACGTTGCAAAACTTGGCCGGCCCGGCCGCTTTTTTCAAGGGGGGAGCGGGAGGCTCCATGATCAACAGCTACCTATACGGGCCCCCCCCCCCCTGTTAAGTAAGGTCACGTATACCAAGCCCAATTCCTCCCAACAGCTACACGGGGTCTTGGTATCTCAGTCTTTCTGCTCGGAGGAGAAGCTGGCGAGTCTCGAAGTTGACTTCGATCTCGACGCAGTTCTAAACGAGGGAGGCTTGAAGAGCGGTCGTGTGGTTTGGGCGCTTGTGAATGCTTCTGGCACCCGTGGAAGATACACAATCCCTACTATGCATAAGATGAGTCTTCTCTAAGATCTCTCTTTGTAGTTCCTAAATCTCCTAAAGTAAAGCGCATGAAGATGGATGTAGGATGCATGACTCGCTCCTCCTCGGAGTGGTGAGCGCAGCAAGGCACCGCCGACGACGAGGCAGAGGAGGCCGAGGTTGAGGACTGCCTTGGAGCTGCCGGAGGGTGGTTTCGGAATTTAGTAGTTGAGGGTTTAGGGTTTAGGGTTTGGGGTTTGGGGTTTAGGGTTTAGGGTTTCGGAATTTAGTACTTGAGGTTATGAGGCGAGGGCTTTTAATGATTATGTCAGTCGGGGTACAGAACGTGCTGGAAAGCTTGATTCAAGTATGCTCATCTTTGAGTCCATATGACTTGCGGGCGTCACGGCGCGCGAGGACCCAAGGCTGCTAGACTAGCCTGTCTGAAAAGCATCAACGCGAACGTGGGAATCACTCGAGCCCTTCTTTCGCTTTCCAGCACTGCACGAGCACGACAGCTCACACTGCTTCAATTGGGGTTGTCCCTGGAGTCCACTCATGGATACTCGTAATGATGGAAAATTCCTTGAAAGGGATCCCAAGCCCCCTAAGACCCTTGAAGGGATACCATATGCTTCGCAAGGAGCCTCCGGCCACCAAGAAGCGTCCAAAGAAGAAGTTGAGGCTTGCTGTGATGCTGTGAGCTTGAGAAGAAGGGCGCTTTGCAGCTGTGCCGAATCATGAGATGCGACATCCTACCATCTACATGGGCTTGACTGAGAGTAAGAGCCCCTTTTGGCACCTTAAATTATACGAAAGGACGAGGCGTGGTTATGATCGAAGCCCCAAAAATGGGGCGACGCTTTTGGATGAGCATGCATATGCCGCCTCTGTGCAGGAAGCAAGCAGTGGGCAGCTTAGTCTTCCCACGCCTCATACAACCCATGATCTGAACGGCACACGCTCGAGGCCACATAGCGAAGTTCCGGCAAAGAGGGCCAGCACTAAGCCAGAGACCTGGGCTGCGCTCTCGCGAGTTCAGGAGGTTGCATATCAGAAGCTGTCCCGTGTTCTCCTCAGGCCCCTCTTCCGGTGATGGAGCTGATGGATTCACGTAGTAGCAGAGAAGTTTGAGAGGCTCAAAGATACCAGCCTCTTCTTTCACCTGCCGGCTCAAGAGCATTGGCACGATGGGCATGCGGATTGGCATGCAGCCGAAAGTCTCACCTCAGTCTGACATGTGGGCTCGCGGGCCTGCATCGGCTGGACAAAATACCAATACGAATCATCGCACGAATAGTCAAGAATCATCATAGGAAAGCATAGCTGTAGGGTTTAGGAATTTAGGGTTGGTCCAGGCACCTGCATCCATCGATGTGTGCCAGGTTTCTGCGTACGACTTGCAGCCGCGGGGCAAGCTGGTACAGAAGGGCGAGGCTCGTCAGCCTGGACTTCCTGTAGTTCAGAGACTCAGAGCAATTAGTCAAGCGAAAGAGTTTCATAGTCATTACTTATCATTTCTGCATTAATTCTGAGGACCTGCATCATTCTTGTCTCCTTGATGAGTATTCCTGCTTCTCCGTATTTTTCAAACTCTAGACTTTCCTCGACGAAACCCTGGAGCTCTCCGGTCAGGACTGGAACTCCCGGGAGTTCCTGCGAGAACTCAACCGCCAAGCAAGGAGGAGATGCTCTCAACCGGATTTGGCGGATTCCGAAATGGGGTACCCTTTTTGGGGGTACTTTTTAAGGGGATACTAATCTATTTCGGGTATGAAAGGGGTACCCCTATTTTGGTTTGAGGACTTAGGGCTGAGGGTTTCCTTGTAGTGGTCATGTCTGAATGGGGTTTTCATGTAAAAACTATCGATTTTAATGTTCGGGTCCTCTTTTCTCGAAGGAATATGGGTATAAAAGGTATCGTCACCAGCCCTCCCTGCAAGAATGTCGTTTAGGGAGGCTCGGGTTTGTAGGGCACCGCAACACCCAAAACCTAAACCCCTGAACCCTAAACCGAGAATCCGCCCTCGATCCCTGCCAGTGTCTCCATGGAGTTCAAGCCCTTCCAAGAAGTTCTCGATTCTTTCAGGTCCGACCCGCCGGCTTTGCAGAAGATCACGAGTGGGTTGATCCAAACGATGTGTTTTTGGGGCGAGAGAGATGGGGCATCTCTGGGAGCACATTCTGTTGCAAGCCTCATAGCAGGGGCCATAGTCTAGATCAAGCCCTGCATGTGGGGGTGCCGACTCGCTGGTTTACACTGTCCTACACTGTCCAAGCACATGTGCAGGGATTGCTCTCCGCAGGTAGCCACGGAGTGGCAGGATAAGGTGGAGATGGCTGGACAAGTCAGTTTTGGCATGGAGGTCACAGCTCACAGATTGCGTCGACATACCTTGTAGCGACTCTCATAAGGGTCAGCTGTTGCAAAGACTACGTGTGTGCTGGAAGCCACACAAGTTAGAGGGCTACTTCTGGGTCCTGCAGCACAAGGTGTTGCGTCGCAAAGGCACTTGGCAACTCGCAATTCAGCCGATTGAGAACTCCCAAAGGGAGTGTTCTCAGAGTTGGACTTGGGACTTTGAAGATTGTCCCTGATTTTGGAAGTGCCGAGCCCATGTTCAGGGGAATGCTCTTTCAATTTGTTCCTGACAACTGTGAATCGTTGGCTGTTGAATAAATTGTACATTCGATCAGAACATGGGGCCAGTTCATTTAATGATCTGGAGCTGACTCTGTCACAGTGAAAACGACCAGGAGACGTCCACAGGTGTTGATTGCAAGTGTCAAGATGCTTGAGGTCTAGAGCCTTCAATGAGGGCATCAACATTTTTTGCTGAGCTTAGCACACGGAAGTTAAGTACCACAGCGAAATTGGACCACAAACCACAACTGCTGCTAACTCTGCGACTATATAGGCTAACATCTGCCGACCCGAGCACCAAACTGCATGATCTCCCGCCAGAGTCCTGCCCCCTGCTGCGATCCTCCTCAGCGCCGTTGGAAAATCCACTTCAAGCTCTGTGTCAGCATCCAGCCATACTCTTGCCACGCAGACTCAAAGGTTTAGTTAGATTCAGAAGCTCAATCGTAGCGATAGTCCGGAAATATCTGGTGGTAGCATCCTGCAAAGGTCGCAGCCGAAGCTCTCTGAGGCTCCTCTCCCTCCTCTTTTTCTTCGCCTCCCTCTGTTTTGGCTAAATTTTCTTGCACCGTTCAGCAGAAGATTCGTCCAGAGAGCTCTTTGGAACATGGTTGGCCTGTCAAGCAGAAGGCTTCGGTTCAAGCGGAAGTGATCGCACGCATGGGGCGCAGCAGTGAGTGTGTGGGGGTAGGCTTGTCAAGTGCAAATGCTTTTTCACGTGAAATAGAGGGTTCCTTGTCCTAATTTCTGCACGGGCTGCACGCATCCGGCTTTCTGCGATGCAATGCTGCAGTTGGTAGAGAGACGCCGACGGCTTGTATCAACAATGAATGCTACATCGATCATCCCCCACGCGCTCTAAAAATCAGGATTGGTGATCTTGCGGCGCCTTGCCAGCGTTTTCTTGGCCCGGGCCTGGACCAGTCAGATCGTTGCTGTGTGAATGCGAGACTGCATGCTACAACTTCCAGTGACAGCTTAGCCTCTCCGAAAGCCGAGGCGGTTGTTTGCTTTGCCTTTTGGCAACAGCATCGCCGGTTTGGCGAACGTCGTGACCTCAAGACCTCAAAAGGGCAATGTGCAGAGGTTCATGCATGATTTTTCCCTTGGTCAGCGCATCCCAGGGCGACGCACCCGAGCGAACCGGTGCCGTGTTCCTCGAGGACGGTTGGCACGCAGCACAAAGAATTTCCATCGTGTGCGGCAGTTTGGTCAGGGGCAGCTGAGCCTGCTCCACCTGCTCCATTTACAGGGTGTGCCTTCCTTGCTTGTCCGGACGCTGTACCGAGAACGGCTCCGCGAGTGAACGTCAAAAGTTGCGCCATGGCTAGGCCAGCGACAGCAGAAGAGCTCGGAGAGTGGCACTTTGGTGGGCGGAGGCGAGCTCAATCCTGCAGAATTGGGGTTTAGGCTTTGTGAAGCAGTTTATTCAGTAGGGCCTCCACGCAGTTTCCCATTCTGGGGTTGCACTCTGTCCGAACACCCCTCTTCAGCAGAGGGGGGTGCTGAGGAGGTGGCTCTGGTTGCACGACGGCCGGACACCAAACGGATGGTTCGAGTCGGGCGCTTTGCTTTACATAGAGCTGATGTTTCGTACTGTTAAACCTTCTTTGAATACTCGACTTAGAGCATTGGCCGACCGTTGAGGCTCGGAGCAGGGGGAGGCCTTCGAGTTGAAATCGGCCGGAGCCGCGAAGGCGCGGACTGGTGGAAGTCGCTGTTGATATTATACCCTGAGCCACATAGATCACAGCGTGTACGAAATGCAAAGTGCGCTGGCAGTCTTAAGTCTGCCGCCGCATACCCTTCGCCTCTTCTCCGAAAAGGCATCCCGATCCCTAGCCACCCCCTGCAGGTCGGGGCAGTGCATTCAGTTTCTTGCACTGCCTCACACGCCAAGGGGACACTGCGCGAACTTTCGCAGCTGGCCCGCCCTGCCCCATCCTTGTGCTCCCCCGGCTTAGTGCTTGGTCCGGAGATCACACGGCGAAAGACTTTTGCTCTTAACAAGTGCTTTGTCCAGCGTTACGCGGGGGCTCATGGAGGGAGGCTCGGGTGCTTTCGGGTGGCACGGTTGCCCGTTCAGATCGAGGGATCCTGGCCCGGGCCCCAACGCGGAAATCACTCAATGCCTCAAAAAATCGGGTGCCAATGTATGGGGTGGGCCGCCCTACCCAACCCCTTGCCTTGCAGAAGCGCGGCTGCCCCGCAAAGGATATTCAGAAGGTGGATAGACAGCCCGCCCCATAAATTGGCACCTCAAGAAAGTGTGACAACAGTGGCTACGTGAGGCAGGCCTATATATGAGGACTAATATCCAGCTCAGGGGATGGAATCACGTACCGTACGTAACACCGGCTGTGTCAGGAAGCTGGCAACATGGACGAGCAGGCGAGTCGGGCCCTCAACATCGGCAGCTATATACATATGCATGTCCATATGTAATTATATATATATATATATAAACAATTTTTTCAAACGTACATACAGTTACATACGTACATACATATTGTAAAAACGCTTGCGCGCGCCGCCTCGGCAGAAGGGCTGGCTCAACGCGGGGTTCCAGGGCTTCCAAGGGTTTCAGGAAGGTCCTACTTGTAAGGAGGGGTTCCAATTTCGTGGGTTTGTTGGCCTTTGTCCTGCATTCTGTGGGAGGGGCTCGGATTTCGGCTCCTCCAAGAGGCTGGGGAGGTCGCACAGGGCTGGGGGGGGGGGGGGACAGAAAGTTTCATTAGATCCTGGTCTGCTTGTTCTAGATGCCTCTCGGCTGGAAGTGTTGCGGTGCATTCCGAGGCTGGTTGTCACCTTTGGGCGCCGCGATCTTGTTGGTGCTCTGCAATGCCTTGCATGACATCACCTGTTGACCACATGGGTACAGAGCTTTTGACCAAAGTGACCCAAGGTTGCCATCATGACCTGCTGCTGACGGAAGCTGTCGGCGCCTTCGGTACGTGCTTCTGCTGACCCTTGCCACAGCCCCGCACTGCAAACATGTTCGAGGCCGAGAGTCCAACCTTCACGGTCCGACAAAGGCGAATGAAGGCTTCCGCGCTGCTCAGTACAGAAGAAGCCCAGCATGCGTCTTACGTTCTCCCGACTTCGACATTGGGCCAGCAGCTTGCAGACTCTGCTTTCTTGTCTTGAAGGATGGTTCCGCGACACGGGCACATGACCCGATAACAATTGGAAAGAGCTCCCGCCTTGTTTTGGCACGGGCATGCACGGCGGCACACCATAGCCTTCTCATGACTATCAGTTCATTCAGCTTGTTTGACGCCAGGTTGGATTTGAGCTTTGGTAGATGAAGTTGGGCTGCGCATTCACAGATGCGTGCAGCATGCATGCACTCCAGCCACACGCGAACTCACACCCTCGAATCTGCTTGCAGATTTGCCGAGCAGGGCGGTGGGAGCCACTGTTCACAGCGGTCGGGAATGTGCTCCACTGCCCGACTGCTAGCCCAAGCCGACCAAAGGTTCAGCTATGTGCAGGTTGCAGTAGTCTTGGGGCGTGCTGCATCACTTGTGTGCCGCATAGCAGACAAAAGCCAGATGGTTCGCGGCGCGCTTGCTTCATTTGTTGCTGACGATGTCCGATCCGAAAACATTGAAAGGTGTGATTATTGGTTGCTGCCTTGCTTCGGAACGACGCCGCTCGACAGCTGCATGATGATGCATACACGAGACCGCCGACAAGATGCAACATGCAAAGGGCTGCGGTGCCTGAACAGATCCCGACTCAAACATCCCCAACTGTTGGGAATAGCCAGCACTTCTCAACCTTGCGGGACGAGTCATTCCTCAGTGCTGTGTCTTGCCATGAGCATGGGCCACTGGGGTAGAGCTTCCAGGAGGCACAGTTACAGCTCAGGGATTCAGGGTCGGGTTTCGGGTGTGGGGGCAAGAACATGATTGAGGGCTTTTTTTGGGGGCCAGACGCCACTTAAGGGGCCTCTCCAGGAGGCGTGCCGACCTGACACTCGCTCTGGTCAGCCGCTCAGGTCGAGGTCGAGTTACAAGGGACACAGGATTTGCGGGGGTTGTTCCAAACTAGGAAGCCTCGTTGCGTGCCCCATCCTTTTTACAATATGGAGTGAGCATCTGAGGGAACCCAAATGTATGACAGCCCCCATGCCCATACCCCAAAGTGTAGAGTTACACTCAGCTTGCCACTGTTCGACATTCTCGAGGCTGCACTCCTGGCCCTGGGAAGCACCGCTTTCCTGCAGGCTCCAAGAACCTTCGAAGGCCCACACGGCCACTGGCGTGCTTCCGTACACCAGGCAACCCCCAAAATGGGCGATAGTTTACCCAAACATGCAGTGTGCTTGAGGCCACCGCGATGGTCCTGGTGTACACCACAGCCGAAGGAGGCAGTAGAGAGAAACGGCAATCCGAGTTGAGCAGACTTCGTCGGGATGGGCAGTATCATGACGTGAACATTACCTACGCCCATTCATGTTCGCGCATCGGAAGCACTTGAGCCCCTGCACTGGCTCCTATTTACGCGTACTCCTTAGAACAGGCTTCTGGACCTGAGCGCCGGAGTGCTGCTCCTCCCGGCGGAGGCTCTTCCACTTTAACCCCGCGCCCCCGCTTTCGCATCTGCTTGTCGCACCTACTCCCTGTTTCATTGCTTCATGCTGCAGATACTCCATGCAAATGCCAACCATGCAAAACATGGCCGGGGAGTCCTACCGTGTTGCGAACCTGAGGATGCGGGTGCACTGGGTGTCGCCTTCGACTATCGCACTTTGGAGGAGATCGAACCTCCCTCAAGGTCACTCCGCCTTGCCTCGGGAGCATCCCTGAACCCAAACAGACGTGGGGAGAAGCCTTACGCAGGAAGCCTGTCGGAGATGTGACTTCCGAAAAGGCGCAGAAGGCCGGGCAGCCAAGCATTTTACTCCAAAGATTTGCAGATAAATTGAGAATTTCTTCTTGAACCGAACGGATGACACAGACACTGGAGCTTTGGCAAGTGCAATTTGCCCTACACCCAAACGCAGTCGAGGCTATAGGCCTTCTCAAGGAGTGCCGTCAGAAGATGTTGACCTTGCTGAAGACGCTCCGACTTTGTTTTTTCCGGTGTAGGGCATCTCATTCTCGATTCTCGATGGTCGCGCCAGGAAGCTCCCGGAAGATCCACAAGTCGACTTCACACCATACTTTGAGCCTCCGCCCCTTGTCTACACGCGACAGCTTTGCGCATCAGCTCCAGGAAGCTTAAGCCATGAACGTGTGAGGATTGGGGAGATCCGTGAAGCCCTGAATGACATCTATGACCTTTTTGACCAGGACATGACACCTGGCAGCTAGTTTGTTGATACAGCTGCCATAAATTGCTGGAAGTGGGGGGGGGGTGGGGAGTCCATCCTTCGTCTGTCAGGACACACGGCGGGATGCGGAACGAGTGGGCAGAATAATGCTGGCCGCAAGGTATAACATCCTCGGGGCACCGGCCACAGTTTCATCCACACCAGTACTTGGGGCCAATTCAACGAAGCATGGTCCAAGGCATCTGAGGGGGAGAACAAGATGAAACCGGCCGGATTCTCGTAGTCATGCCTCACCCAGCAACATAGTTTGTGTTTCTGCTCTGAGGATAAAGCAAGTCGGGGCATCGAAAGGCTGATTCCGGAGGAACAGGCAGGCCCGAGCGCAGATGCTTGGACATGCTGCGGAATCTGGGGGTTTTCCGAAATTAGGGGTACCGTAATGGGGCCCGGGATATTACTACTTGGGGGTCTACTTGAGGGGTCCCCTATGTTCGTAAACCCCCATCTGTTCCGAGACTCCAAAGTGCCTCACAGGTGAAGTTCAACAACAGGATGGTGGACTTTATTCGAGCCGCAGACCGATTGTTGTTGTATGTTGCTTGAGCAACCGCACCAAGCATGGTCTACGAAGGTGTTTGATTGAAACCCGAATCTCTCAATGTCTCAATGATCTCTAACTGTTAACTAATTATATTAAGACTTGACAAAATAAATATCCACGATGATCTCTTGGCCTAATTTTACATTCAACATCTTGAATTTCACCAAAAAGATATTCGAGAGAATGAGATATGAAAAATGAGAGGTTAAGGATTTGAAGCCACGATATCATTTTGAGATTGCTTGTGGTTTTGATTCGGAGGGATTATATTTTATTATCCTTGTATCGAGCGGTAGATGATCATCATCAGAAATCGTATGGTTTTGAAAAATTTCAATCTTGAAGGATATTTTTCGTTTATAAAAGATGGGTAATTGATATTCTTTCTCTGAAGGAAAAATGTTTATCGTGATTGTAGGCCCGTCGTATAGGGGATACGATGATTGATAACTTTTTATGGGGGTTAAAGAATATCCCTATAAAAGGTTACGGGGTCGACCCCTATTTTCGGGAATTTAATCACTTTTTGTCTAAAAATCTTGGGAATTTTGGGAATCATCCGGAGCTGAAAATTCTCGGAATTTTAGGAAT
>CAJNDS010000659.1:0-95595 GCA_905221605.1 Symbiodinium natans
TCAACAGCACAGTGGTTAGTTACCTGTAAAGATGGAGGCCGGGAGTTTCCAGGAGCCTCCAAAACGGTCCGTTGGATGTGGTGGTGCCTTGGAGGTGGATCCGAGGCGCTTCGCATGTCCTCCACGGATTGGCACTCTTCGGCACAACTCTTCGGACAACTCTTTGAGGAATTGAGACGCTGAGATGACTCTTAAGACTACTCTTGCGACTTCTTGTGTGATTTTAGTGTGGAATGTTTTCGTTCAGGCCGAGCAAGTGGTCAAGATTGGAGGCCTCAACCCAAAAGGTCTTCAGCTCAGCTGGACTTCTTGCTAAAACTCGGAAAAAGGACGAAAAAAAATGGAAAAAAAATGTTCCTTAAGGCGACGACGGTTGTCGGCACTGTGGGCCATTCCGGCGGGTCTTTGACTTTCTGCTGCAATCCTTATGATAGATCAGAAAATATGATTGAACCAAAGCAAAATATTCCCAATCCGATTGATTGTTGGCCGATGGCGAAACCGATGCAAGCCCCTGAGACCTGACAAAACAACCAGTGAGGCCCAAGAGCAGAGGCATGTCATTGAGGAAGAATAATCTGAGAGCAGCGAGCACTCTGAGGTTGCCGCAACCACCGCAGCTCCGCAGCGCGGGAGGCGGAGAAGCGGACCGCATGGCATTGATGTAGGGAATTTCAACAATTACTTAAATTGAAAATTGATATTTTGTCAATTTTTGTGAGATTATATTGAAAATACATATTTTCGAATTTTGTTTCCTATTCAATCCGTACGTACGTATTATTTATTCTATCCTTATTGGAACCTTCTCCTTCTTTCGCAATTCCAAGACGCCCAATCATACAACACCCCCATTTCACCAAGAATCTCGAAAACAATGTCCAAAAGATAACGTTCACCCATTGTATTCAATGATTATATCCTAATAATTCGAATTTCGCGAGCAACGTTTTGATCAAGTAGTCAAACCCTCGCATTCACCGCGAAGATAACCTTGAATTACGATCTCAAGAAGTAAATGACTTCCTTTGTGTTCAACAAACCGCGGATGACATACATCAACGTCATACTTTACATTCATTCACTTATCACATGCAACATTTTTATTCCTAAGGCCCACGCCCCAAATACGAAACCCCTACAGAATACAGGCCCTGCTGTTCTCTTTGACACGTGAAGTACCGATTACTTATTCGCATATTTTGCGGCCAAAATGGAATTCCACACAAGGCTGAGCTCTCAAGCATGTTCTTCAGCTGGAAGCCGAGATATTTTGCAATAGGAAGCAATGAGAAAAGTTATTTGCGTTGACATTGACGCTTCTGTCGATTCGAGATAAAGCAAACTTCAGTCGCTGTCCAATAACCCCCAAAATTCAGGAGAGGGAGAGTTCCAACCGCACGCACGAAGCACTAAGAACACTCCCACACAAAGCCTGCGGCAAAACTGGCGGACACATGCAGTGAATTTCTCGGTCGAGTGCATGGGTGAAAGGGTACGTCATGACGCCTGCACTCTGAAGCGTTGCAAAATCTGCTGCCTCACCGCACTTCGCCAAGACCAGGTACATGAATTCTTGAGAGCTTGTAATTTTGATGGTGTGCCCACGGCAATGCCCAGATGGGCGGCTAGGAATTGCGCTCTGGCGCAATACTTGCAAACAGGATGGAGGCAAGAGGAAGGCCAAGGAAGTGAGACCACAAGAGCCACTTGGCATGTGACTCACATGGCGGCGTGAAGGGCACGTTTGGCATCGGATGGCTCAGCCGTCCTGCGCAAAGCTCAGAGCTTACTGACTGTCAACTGTCCCACCACACAGACCGCACCGACAAGAATGCCTAGTGCTGGACCCCGAGCTTGGCATCTGCGCCTGCCGAAGTCTGAGGCTGTTGGCCATCCGCCGCAGCAAACTTTTTCCGGCCCTTGGAGGTCCATCAAACTGAGCAAGTTGCCCCAAGAGCTTGTGATTAGAGTCCAGATTGCTGGGCTGAGGATGTGGGCACTGGTGCAAATGCGAGGATGCGGGCACTGGGTGCAAATGCTTCTGAGGGAGGGCAAGCGAGGTCGCTGTGAAAAATTCACCTGTAGTGTTTGCCCAGTTGGTGCCATGTGGTGTTTGACTGTGCAGAGAGAAGCATGAGAGTTTTTCTGCTGCATGACTTGGCATGAGCATGTTTGGTTTTGCCCAAAGTCCCGAAAGCACGTTTGGGTTGACTGCGACGCATGTCTTGTCTTGTTGGCATGGCCTAGGATGAGTTTTGAAGCACTTGGAATTGCTTGAGAGCAATAGTGAAGAAGTGCGTGTCAGAACTCTGAGGTTCTGTCTTGCTGCAACTCACTCCGTGTCCCCGCCACTTCGTTCGTTGCTGTTGGACGAGTAGGATGGGAGGTGGAGGAGACAGGATTAAAGGGAGGAGGAGTTGACAGGAGGCCTTGAGATAGGAAAGAATGGACGTGTAGGATGGGAGTAGGAGTGCAGAGTGGACTCTGAAGCTTCGCTGTTTTGCTGTTCGGAAGTGACCTGAAGTCCCCGAGGTGTAGACCAAAGCAGTTGCATTGTTCTTTTGCTTTACCTCCTTTGTAGAACAAAGTTGAGACGGAATTCGTAGCTTTTTGGAGCCCTTAGCTCTTGGAGAGAGCTTGCTGCAAGAACTGAAGCTTGCTGAACACTTTGGTGTTTGGCTCAAGTGCGAAGTGAAAAAGAGACAGCTGCGCGAGCTCTGCTTTTCACATGGTAGCGGAGCACTGAGAGTGACTCCAGCGCCTGTGTTAAGTACCTCCACGCCATGGCGACTCCAGAGCAAGGCGGAAGTGTGCATGGAAGCCCACAGGGTTCTCCGGTGCACGGGACGTTGCCTCCTGAGCAAGTCCCAGTCCCTGACAACACTCCCGAGGAGGAAGCCTTGCTGTTTGGAACCGGTGAGAATCCGGTAGGACAGCAGCCGAACCCCTTTGCTGCCTTTGGAACTCAAGGAGTTCCGACCTCAACGCCAGCGACGAGTTCACAGCCAGTTACCGCTCCAGGTGGTGGCGCTGTTGGAGAAAGTTTGGTGGTTGAGATGCTGCGAGTGATGCAGCAGCAGCAGAGACAGCAGGAAGCCATGATGGACCAGTACCGGAAGCAGTTGGAACAGAACCAACAGCTTGTGGCAACCATGCTTCGTCGCATGGACAGCGAAGAGAAGAGGAGGAACGATGCCGAACTTGCAGCTGCTGAGGCTAAAGCCAAGGCGGAAGCCGCAAAGGCATCTGCACCGAGTGACCCGTTCCTCGCTGCGACTTCGTCCACAGGAGGTTCCCTTCCTTCTTCAAGCCCTAAGGATACTGGAAGTTCATCTGGTGGATACGTTTCCAACCGTGCCGACAAGTACCTTCCACAGCTGCCTGTCATAGCCCACCAGGAGATGGGTAGAGACAGAATGCGAGAGATTGAGGCCTGGCACGGCTTCCTGGAGACGATGAGTTCATGGTTGGCTTTGCAAGACGAGGCCTATGTGAACGAGCTTCGCCTCTGCATCAGTGTCAAGGACGAGATCCGACAGGACCGTTTACCTCCTGACACTGCAGCTCGGTCAGCGAAGTTGTTTTACCTGCTTTCTCAGAGCTTGGCGAAGTGGGAGCGTGGTTTGGAGTTGCTTCGAAGCTGTAGCAAAAGGCAGAGCATGTCTGCTACTGGCTACGAGGCAGTTCGCACACTGCACCTCAACTACTCCATTGTGTCTCGAATGGAAGCCGTCTACGTGAGAGACGGTTGCATGAAGTTGCATGCCCAGTGTTCGGGGCTCAAGAAGCCCATGGACATCATCAGACACTTGGAGGACGAAATCGCCAAGGCGGAGATCAAGTTGAGCAACTTCCCCGAGTTGAAGCTCTCCGAAGCAGATCGCTGTTCCATCCTGCTACAGGCCGTTTCGCATCCGGCAAGACAGTACGTGGCGCTGCACGGCAACGCCAACAGCTGGAGTGAGCTCACGAAGAGCCTCAAGTATTTCGAAGAACAGCTGAGGATGTGCGACGTGCCGACTGCAGCAAACCGTGGCATGGACGGCAAGCTTTGCGACCATTGCGTCAAGCATGGTCATGTGGCAAAGGATTGCTGGTCACGACAGCGTGAGGCTGGTGAGAAAGGCGGCAAGGGCGGCAAAGGAGAGTCGAAGAGTGGAAAGGGCGCCGGTGGCCCCAAAGGACAGAGGTCCCCCACTCCGAAGGGAGCTCCTCGCTCTCCAACGCCGAAAGGAAAGCCCACCTCCAAGGGAGACAAGGGTACCAAAGGAAAGAAGGGCGAAGGCAAGGGCAAAGGAAAGAAGCAGAAAAAGAAGAACCGCGCTCGGGCTATGGGAGAACCAGAGTCCGAAGCGGAAGCAGAGCCAACACAGAGTGTGATGGCGATGCGCTTTGCCCAGCGAAGTCCTGAACTGAGCCTTTCTGAGTCGTCTGAGCGTAGGGTAGGTTTTTCACTCGACAAGCAACGATTGGGACGTGTTAGCAATTCGTTGACTGCAGGGGATGTAGAGCGCATCTGCGCCAGCTTCCAGCTAGAACCGAGGGACGTCTGGTTAGTGGATTCTGGAGCCACGTGTCATGTGGTTTCCTCGGAACACCTCAGCGGATTCAGGGTGGTGAAGACTCATGAGAGAGAGGTCACTCTGTACAACGCTTCAGGGGGGAAGATCCCCGTGTCAGGCGTCGTCGACTTAGAGGTCGTCTTCGGTGATTGTAGCCTTCTTTTGACGGAGGTTCTCGTTGCGGAAGTTACGTTTAACGCCATTAGTCCCTGGGCGGCGGTGGAGAAAGGCTGGAGAACGTATCTCTACAAAACCGGGTCTAGGTTGTACAAAGGCAAACGCAACGTGAAACTCGTATCCGCTAATCGGGCTTGGTGGGCTTTGAGCGGGGGTCGCCGCCAGAAAGCGGGGAAAGGTCGTTCTCCACGCCAGCCTTCGGGCTCGGACATGGAAATAGACGCGATTACCTGCCTGCAGGACTCTGTTGTTAAGCCACAGCCAGGACCGAGCATCCTCAAGAAAGCGACGACAGGAGGAAAGAAGGCGGAAGTCGAGAAGCCACAAGGAAGAGAGAGCGGTGATTGCCGGCATGCTTTGCTTGAGACTCCGTTTGCTTTCTTGTTGCGAGGGCTTAGAGCCGAAGTATCCCCGAAAGTGGTCCCTGAAGTTCCTCAAGAATGCACCGAAAACACCCCGATAGTGCCCGAGAACACCCTGAAAGTGCCCGAAATGCCCAAAGAAGTGCCCAAAGAACAGCCCAAACGAACCCCTCAACTCATTAGGAAGCCTGTTGAAAGGCCCGTGGCATGTTTTGCGGCATGTTTATTGGCATGTTTTGTGGCATGTTTATTGGCATGTGGTGCAGCATGTTTTTCGGCATGGTGTTTTGTGCATGAGGGTTTTATTTTAGAGAACGGCGTCTATACGCCATGCATTTTGGAAAGCGCTTTTTCGGCGCCCTCCCGTTTTGGACGGTTTGATCTCGAGACCGTGCCTGTTCCTGTAAGTGTTTTGAATGGGTGCGCATCTTGCAATGGGGCCTCTTGGGGGGCAATCCAGCGCTCCAAGGCGCTTTGCGGAGAGCCCGACGCCAGCCCGTTCTCCAACGGAAGAATTTTACCAAGAAGAGATGCGCGAGGCCGAGAATCAGGCCGAAGAGGTGGAGCGGATGGCAGCTGCAGAGGAGGAACAAAGAAGGGCTTTAAATGCCCCATTGGTTGCTCATGTTGCCACCGACGACGAGCCTCGGAGCGAGGAGCCACCGGTAGTCCTCGATGCTCTTCAAGTTGCTCGTATGGTTCCAGACAACGAGGAAGAGGGCTTCGAGGAGGAAAGCGAATCGGATGCTTCTCCGTTGACGCTGGAGGAACAGAGGGCTTTGATGGACGAGGCCATCACAAGGGCACGACGAATGTTGTGCGAGGTCTCTGTCTCTGTGGAGGCGGGGACGGAACCTCCTCCAAGTTTCAAGCCTCTGGAAACCGAGTCCTGGGGTACTTGGACCGCTGGGCCGACTCGAAAAGAGTTATTCCTGAAGTGGGAGGCCGCTATCTATGCAGATGCTGGGCAGTACGAGGTGTGGGAAAGTCACCACAGGATGGGCGAACCCATCCCTTTGTGTCGGGACTGCTTAGGGCACCCGATCAATATGCTCAGCAAGGTGGCCCACGACCCCGACTACCTTCCCAAGTACTGCACCGGTGGGGTTTTGCCGGCAATGGACTTGGAGCCGGATCAGGTCGAGTGTGTCCCGGTTTGCCCTGGATACGTTTCGATGAATTCGTGCTCGTGGGCCCATGGAATTATACCCCCGGAACGGTGCTACATCCTCCAAGAGCCCAAAGATCTGGAAAGATACTTTGGTCCAAAACGCTTCGCGGAGGTAGAAATCCTCACGACAGAGCTCTTGGATGCCCATTACAAGATTTTGGACGACCTCAACGAGGCCGAAAGTCTTCGAGGATTCGGTGTAACGGAGGGGATGGTGAACAAGGCCCTCGAAGAGGTGTCTTCTTCACTTACCAGTGGTGCCTCATTCCACCCTCATGTTCGGCCGAATTCCAATGTGCATACGCTCATTTACAAGTACCTACTTCGAGCAGCACGAGTGCTTCGTGTGCACAGCATTCACAGCCATCAGTACTACGACATCGAGGCTACCCTTTTGGAGCCACCAGATGGAGTACAAGGATGGCACGTGGATGTGTGTTGGGATCTTCTGGGTCGACAGCTTCGAAGCAGGGCCCTAGACGCGACCTGCGCCACCACAGCTCGAAGAAGATCCTACCTCGGAAGAGGAAGAGGACGTCGATTCGTCCATCCTCAAGGAATACACCGAGCTGGGGTGGTACGTGCAGAAGGTGCTCGAGGAAATTCGTGGTGGAAATTTGGCGCCATCTCCGAAGATCTACTTGGAAGGCCAAATGGTGAATGCCCCCTCGACTCATGGAGGTACACAGAGGCCGGCGGAACCACCTTCACCGGCAATGGTGCCACCGGAGCCGCCTTCACCATCGGGAGTTTTGGCTCCAACGGAACCACCATCACCCGCGGAATCCATGGTGCCACCTCTACCTCCACCAGTTCCTCGGTTCAAAATGCCTCAAAGGCCTCCACGTCCTTTGAGCGGAGAAGGGAACTATTCGGTGTGGGATCTCCTAAACACACCTGTGGAGCCTCCATCGCCAATGTCCCCGGTGCCCACGGAGGTATCGGATCGCGGCCGTTCCAGAAGCCCACGAAGGCTGCGACATTCGGATGTAGTAAGCGATGCAAGGGCCGCTATAAGCGAGGCCGAAGCCGCTCTTCGCTAAAAGCGAAAATGAGGCAATGCTCTTCCGTTGCGCCGCATCGTTGTTTTGCGCCCCGACAAGCAAAAAGAGAGCCGGCTCAGACACACAAGCAAGTAGGTCATTTTGAGTGGCATGAAAATTTGACATGTTGTGGCTTGAGCTTGGCATGTTTGACTTGTCGTGGCATGGAAACATTTTGGCTTGGAAACATTAGCCTTGAGGCCCCAGGAGTTAAAAGGCATCTAGTGGTAGGACCCCTAGGAGAAATTGGAGGTTCAAAGCCCCGAGTAAAAAGAACCTTGGTTGGGGTCGTTGTTTCGGGTCTTTGGAAATTGCTCGAAAAGTGTTTTCAGAGAGGCTCCAAGAGAGCACCTGAGATGAGTAAAATAAAGACCCGAAAAGGAGGAGGTTGGATTCGTATTCGCACCCGAAAATGCTTCAAGCGTGTTTGCGTAGAACGAATCTTGTTGGTTGGTAGAAAAAGCCCAAAAGCCCCAAATAAGGGAAAGCCCAAAACCTTAAAGTTGTTGGCTTGTTTGCGGCATGTTTGGCATGTTTTGGCATGGTGTCTTGACGTGGTATGCTGTGTGTTGAAGGGAAATGATGAGAAAGTGCCGGAAGGAGGCTTAAAGCAGCCATTGACTGGGCATCTGCGGATGCTCAGAGGGCTGCCCCTTCCAGGAAGTGGCACAGGCTCTGATCCCTTGATCTTGGATCGTGATGATGTTGAACCGTCGTCTTCGTTAAACCAACCGAATCGTTCCCCACAAAACCCGGAACAACCTCTTGAAGCCCCAATTCCACAAGGAGAGGAGATTGAAGAAAGGATCCCGTTGCGTAGCCACGCACTCCAGGTACATCGATCCCGAGGTCATTTTCCCTATGATGTGAACTGCGAAAGCTGCTGCTCTAGCAAAGGCAAAGTCCCAGCCAGGAGACTGAAGAGGCAGCTACAGAAGGAGAATCAAACCATTGGGGTCGATTTCTATTATTTTGGGAAACTGAGGGTTCTTCTTCTTGTACATGTTGCGTCCCGGTACTCAATGTCTATCCCCGCCATGGAACTACACGACCCGAACTTGTTATTCAATATCGATCGGTTTATCCGCGAAATTGGATTGCACCAGAAGACTTTAACGTTTCGGTGCGACAACGAACAGGGTCTGATATCCATGTGCGAGAGGGTCGCGGCGCAGAGGCGCGAGAACCCTACGATGGTAGATGTTGTGCCAGGATACCGTCCGCAGTCTAAAGGTGCTGTGGAAAGGCAGGTCTCTGCAATGAAGCAGGGATTTTGGTCGATATGGCTCGACCTAGAGGCGGAAGTAAAGCGTCGACGACCTGCTGAAGAAGGTGGTGCCGCTTGGCAGTTACCTTTAGGTGGAATGTTGTGGCAGACTTGTTTGCTGTATGCTGCACGCAGTTTCAACTTGTGGAGCTTTGACAGCAACAATAGTACCACGGCAATAGACAGGTTGCACGAGGAAATAGTCCAAAGGACTAGGACGCTTCCCTTCGGCTGTTCTGCGCAGGCTAAAGTTGGCGGTTCCAAACGACATCTAGAAAAGTTCCGGGGAGCCAAGACGGTTAGAGTGAGCTATCTGGGCCCCGTCCATCCTAGAGGTGGAGGTGTGTATGGAACTGTCATTGGAGGAGATGGAGAGATCGAGGTCTTTCCAGCGTGTCGTGGGATCTTTGAACGGGACGAACCCACGTACGACAGCCCAACGTTGGAGCTGTTAGCTAAAGCTAATCCTCTTGTGCTTGACACGCAGGACCCCGAAAAGCCTTTGCTGTTTGAACCGCCTGCAGAACCCATGGTTCCAAAAGAAGAAGAAATTGAAGCCCCAGAGGATGAAGAAATGCTTCCTGATTATGTCCCGGATTACGAGCCCACAGAAGTGGGATCTGAAGGTCATGAGGGGGTAGCAGGTGGCGATCTTCCTGAACCTGACATGGAGGACATGGAGATTGATTGGTTGACGGATCATTATCTTCAAAAGTTAGGTGAAGGACCTGACTGCCGCGCTGTGAGCAATCAAGCGGCGTCTTCCTTTGAGCTAAAGTTTGGAGGGAGTAGAATCTGTTGTCAGGTCCCCCAGCAAGCTGTGTCAGAGACCTCTGGTGAGCTGTTAGATCCCAAACTCCTCTATCTTTCCATGAAACTGGAACTAGAAGAATTGGAGTCTTTTAACGTAGGAGAAGTGGTGAGCGAGCGAGAAGCGTACAGACTTGCTAAGGAGAGCGGAAGAAGAGTTCTTTCGAGCCGTTGGGTCAATACGGTTAAGAAGCCTGGTCTTTACCGCTCTAGACTTGTGGTCCGCGATTTTGCCGCTATGGGCGGCACAACGCTCGCTGAGGGGATCTATTCTCCTACCACCAGCCTGGAAGGGCTGCGGCTACTACTTTCTGTTCTATGTAGAAAAGGGTCTGTGTTGTCCTGTGACGTGTCGGTAGCGTTTATGCACGCCGCTATTGCGCGGCCGGAGTTTGTGCAGCTTCCGAGTAACATAGGAAACGCAAAGACTGGCGAGAAGGTCTTCCTGAAACTGTTTCGTGCCATGAACGGGCTTCGAAGTGCCCCGCTTTCTTGGTACAAGGAGCTGTCGGCGTACTTGGGAAACCAAGGATTCCAGCAGATCTTGGACCCTACAATCTTCCGCAAGAAAACCAAGAATGGTTTGGTGATTGTCCTCTTTTACGTTGACGATCTGTTGATTTGGGCCGAGAACACCGCCGAAGCTCGAAAAGTGTTTGAAGACCTGAAGAAACGCTACAAGCTTAAGCTAACAGGTGAGCTCTTGGAAAGAAAACCAGGTGAGGTGTCTTTCTTGGGACGTAGGATCTTCCGGAAGAAGACCGGAGAGCCCTGCGTATACTTTGGCTTGGACGCTAAGTACCTGAGGTCTTGCTGTGAGGAGTACGGAATCACTAAGGTGGCGCCGAAGCTTCCACCATTAGAGCGGCGGTGTGCCGACCTCATCAAGAAAGGACAGGACACACCTCTTACGCCAGAGGCGCACGAGCGCTATAGGCGTACCTTGGGACGCTTAGCCTGGGCGTCGCTTTCAAGACCTGATTTGCAGTGTGTATGCGGTTTTCTAGGAAGACACCAGTCAGCCCCCAATGAAGCAGCCGAAGCTTGTATGAGGGATGTTCTGAGGTGGGTGTCTGGTTTACCGCATAAGGTCCAAGTGTTCCCCTCACGTAGAGAGCTTTTAGCCCCTGATGAGGACCGAGAGTCAGTGTCGTGTTTTGTTGACGCGTCTTGGGGTTTGAACTCTGTGAGTGGTGGAATTGTGACCTGGAACAACTGTTGCTTGAAGACGTTCAGTAGGAAACAGACGACCGTAGCTCTGTCATCGGCAGAAGCCGAGCTGGCAGCACTAACTGAAATCGCCAGAGAGGGATTGTATATATCTCTGTTGGTGCAGACGATGGTGGAGGGGATGCCTTCTGATTCGGAGGAAGGCCGATATCAGTTGCACGCGTACGGGGACTCTGAAAGCGCCCTGTCCATAGCGCAAATGAGTACCCTCCTTAGGAAAGTCCGCCACATAGAGTTGAGAGCTGCTTTTCTCCAACAACTAGTCGCTAAGGAAAGATTGACGCTGGAGTATATACCGGGGAAACTCAACCCCGCAGATGCTCTACCGAAATCCCCAACTGCGGAGAATTTGGTCAGTCTTTGTGAGGCAGCTGGCCTCATTACCGAGCCAGAATCGTGGTCGTCGATCTCCGAAGAAAACGTCGAAGAAGTAAGAAATGAGCCCAATATCACTGAGGAAGTATCTTCGAACGCAGTAAGGTCCTCTCCGCTGGAGGTTCCGAGCTCTTGGATGGAAGCCGCGACGGCAGTGGCTAGAGGGACAGTGTCGCTCGTCGTTCTGGAGCTTTGCTGCGAAGAGTCGAGTGCTAGAGCGAGAGCGTGTGCTCGAGAGAAAGGCATAGCGTACTTCGGAGTGACTCGGGAAATCAATCTTCTGAGTAGGAACACCTTTCTTGTTCTTGAAGAGATCTTAAGAGTCCTGAAGCAGGGAAAGGTCCGTGTCTTTGCGCATTTGTCTACGCTCTGCAGCTCAGGCTGCCCCTTGAGGTACCTGCGTTTCCGCAAGCGACGAGGTTTGGAACTTTGGCGGAAGACGCTAAAGATTCACAAGAGTTGCTGGAGACTTATAGGGAAGCTCTTCGGCCCCTATTCCTCGAACGAGGGTTTGCTGTTAACCCACGAATGGCCTGAAAGGTCCTCTTTGTGGAAGGAAACGGTATTTCTAGAAGTCTCTAAAAGCATTGGTCTGACGCAAGGATGTCTAGTAGATAGGTGCTGCTGAGTGCGTCTCTGAAGGAGTCTGGGACCTACCCGGAAGAGCTTGGAAAGGCTCTTGTCAGGATTGGAAAGAAGATCCTGAAGCAGGAGGAAAGAAAGGACTGAAGGGAACTACCCCAGAAGTGCAGAATTGGCCTCAGTCAATATGGAACGGTCTATGGGGATTGACCACCCCGCCGGTAGAGGGATAGCGGCCTCTGAGAATCGGAGGGCATGGATCACCTCCCGGAAAAGCCACAGGAAGTATGCCCTGTGCATGCAAGAGGCAGCCACCGTAACCAGAGTCCATGAAGCCTTGCACGGCGAAGCTGGTTGTAGAGGCCGGTTCGCTCCGGGCGGCCTCTACCCGGTTGATGAGTTGATCGAACAACTCGGCATCACCATCAACCAGTACAACCAGGCGGTCGCGCACGACGCCAACCAGCGGAAACCGAGGTTGGATACCTCGTACGCTGGCTACTTGCGTGCCTTCCAAGGCCACCCGGCCGATTGCGGCCATCCTATGGGATTCATGATGGAGGGCCTAAGTGAGACCGCCATCAACGATCTTATATATCGGCATGGCCCGGCCATGTGGCACGGCACGGACTTGCATGTCGTGCCGAGCCTGATCGAGAATGGCTTGGTCCCCGGCGGCGGGCCGGGAGGCCGCCTCGGGGTGCACTACATCCTAGGGCACTGCCCCACGCAGTGGGAGGACGGGAGACGCGGGTTCCGCCGCGGATCGACTTGCATAGTCGAGGTCCGGTTGGCGGTCCTGCGGGACGCCGGAGTGCCTATCTATGCGGGAGCAGATGGGGTGGCTCTCACTGGCCAGATTAGAGCCACCGGCATCTCCCGCATCTGGGCACTCCCCAAAGGCTCAGCTGTTTACTCCATCTTAATAGCTGAGTTAGAAGTGGATCGGTTGATCCAGCATGTCGACCTAAGGAGTTTAGGCGACATCAGTGCGGGCCCCCACCCGCCGTTGGGGCGAGGACCGAAACTGGGCACGGTCCAAGCGTCCCAAGCTGCTGCGGCCAGCAGTGGCGCGGCGAGCTCCTCGACGGTTGTGCTGGCCCCTGCGGGCCGTGTCATGGCCGCGGGGGCCGCCCGACCTGTTACCCCTCCTAAGGCCGCGCCTAAGGCCAAAGGGCGTGCTTCAGGGGCTCCTAAGACTTCGATCTTTCCAGCGAAGCCCAAGGAGTATCCTAGGCGCAACGTCCCTGGCCCCAATGCCCTCGAGGCCGAAGACTCGCTCGAGGAAGAGGCAGCCCAAGAAGCTGAAGGTGTCGAGGAAGATAGTTCCAGCTCGGATCTTCCCGACACGCGGGCGCCCCAAGCCGCGGTCAAGGTGAAGGAGGACGAAGAGCCTGGTGGTGGGGCCCAGGCCGGGAGCATAGAGGAAGGAGTCCTCGAACTTGGCCAATCGGTGGTCAGCGCCGCGAAGGAGTACCTCGCGCGGTCCGAAGCTCTTCTGAGAGCGCAGAAACTCCAGTCGAAAATACTGGAGGTGGCGGGAACCGCGATGGTGAAGTTAGAAAAGATCACCAAGCGTGAGGAGTCCCTTAAAACTCTGCGCCGTGGGGGAGAGAATCGGGCGGCCGGGGAAGGCGCCGACGGGGAAGAGGTGTCTGACGATGGTCAGGATGCCCCCGGGGGTGCGGGATCGAGCAGTTCCGCCAGGCCTTCAAGAGGCGGGACCGTCCGGTCCGCCCCGGCCCCAGAGGTGCCTCGCCCCAATGCTGACGGCCACTATGGATGCTCAGCTCCTGGATGCGGGCTGGCCTTTGAGTCGCTGGTGCAATACCACTTGCATCAGGCGGCCTGCCATGGCGCCTCTCTTCCGCCCAACCTGGGGATCAGCCCCTCCGCACCTCTTGACCCTTTTCGTCAAGACTGGCGGGGACGGTTGTTCCGCCGAGGAAAGGACGGTGGGTATGGGGAGGTGCCCATGCTCCGAGTGATTCGGTACCACAAAGCCAACGGGTACGATCACTCGAAGGTCCCGCTCCTGAAGAGAGGGGACCGAATCCAGCTTGAGGACGGATCGCACCACATTTACGGTGGTAGTCATCCACCGGGGTGGCTTCGCGATGACCCCGAGCTGGATCCCGCTCCAGAGAGTAGCGGTGGAGGGTCCACGCCCAAGAGCGAGCCCACGGAGGAGGCCGAGCATGGACCTCCGCGGGAGGCCGCTCCGCGCGGGCGGGCCCTCGGGCCGCCGACGAGCGACGTTCAGCAACGCCTTGCAGAGCGTCGTCGTTCCAAGCGGGATTACTCGCCAGACCTGGTGACGCCTCTTGACGATCTCCATGCCCAGGAGATCGATTCCTTCTTCGCGGGCGACCCAGCCGCGGATAGCCTTGACGTCATTTTGATGCGCGCCGAGGTTCGCACTGAGTCCCACCTCAACGTTGGCCGGGAGCAAGAAGAGCCCCTGGTCAAGGAGGAACAGGAGGAGGAAGCTGAGGTTGTCAAGGACGAGGAGGTCTCGGTTGAGATGGAGGCAGGCACCGCGGATGAGGCGGACGATGTCGCCCTCCCAGCCAACCGAGCCTACGTCGAAGGCCGCTTTTACCCCTACGGCAGCTGGCGGTGCTTCTTCTGCGAAGCCATCAACCCGGTTACCGAGGACCAGTGCCTCACCACGCACGCGGGCGGCCCGAAAGCGGGCGCCCCGTGCGACGGCCGATGGATCAACGGGATCGACATCGGGTGGTGGGAGGTAGACCCTCAAACCGCGCCCGAGCAATGGAGGCGGAGGTTTTCTGCCGAAGCGCTTGAAGACCAACAAGCGCGGGCGGATGCCGCGAGGCTTCTCAGCGATGAGGAACTCGCTGAAGCCCTCCAGGCGGCCGAGGAGGCGCAGGCGGCCGAGCGCGCCAAGAAGCGAGAGCGGCGCCAGGCGGAGAAGGCGGAGCGCGATGACCACATCAGCGAAGCGCTCCGCATTGCAGGGTGGCAGTGCCCTAACTGCTATGAATGGAATCTTTCATTCAGGCAGCTGTGCTTTCGCTGCAGCACCCCTCTCCGTTTGGCAGAGGTCGTCTCTCGCGGGATCCCTGATCCGCGGCGTGGCGAAGAGAGGGACTCTGGCTCCGAAAGCAGCCAGGACGAGCTGGAGCACGAGATCCTTCTGGCCAATCTTGCGATGGACCAAGAAACCATCCAACCTCTTCTTAGAAACAAACACAAGAAGAGGGGCGGTAAGCGACGTCGCGAAGAAGCGACGTACGGCAAGGGCCGCGACCCTTGGAGTGCTTGGGCAGATGCCCGTGGCAAGGGCCAGGGCAAGCCGAAGGGCAGAGGCAAGTCCGATGCCAAGGGCAAGCCCAAGGGGAGGGGCAGGTACGCCTGGGGCGCTTACGCCGCGGGCATAGTTGCCGCGCTCCAACCCCGCCCAAGCACAAGCTGGGTCCCAGCCTTCCCGTGCGGGTCGGCCCGGCCGCCGCCAAGCGTTCCGCTTCCGCCGCGGACCCCCTTTTTCCTGGGTCGCGGGCTCCTCAATCGGTTGATGCACGCCCTCAACGGGAACATCAACGGCTGGTGGGGCCTGGCGGCTGCAGCGTCGGCGCCGATTGCCTTGCAGTTGCACCGCGGGGCTGTGCATGTTGTCGAGGACTCCATGCACGCGGTTGCAACAATTTCGGCCGACGTGGTCGAGGAAATCGGTCATGGGGCCAGGCGGACAGTGTGGGTCGCCGGAACAGCCATCACTCTGGTAGTAGTGATCTTGTGCAGCGCTGTTCTGTGGTACGTGAGTCGTGCCGTTGCCAATCGCATTGCGCATCTGCGACATGGCAACACCGCGGCCCCTGAGGCGCGGCTGTCTCAACTCCTTGGCTCTGAAGCGACGTTTGAGGTCGCGAGCACTAAGAAAGGGGTGACCCATAAAGTTTGGGTGCACCTCAAGGAGGAGACAGCTGCCTGTGGCTGTCGTGCTTACCTAGCAGAGGGACGTTGCGGGCACTGCGATGCCGCAATGGACACCGCTCGATCCCTAGGGTTTTTGCACGCGGCCCAGCGAGGCGCGGGTTCTGCGCTCACAGATTCCATTCGGAGTACCGCCTCCGAAGCCCTAGCTAAGGGTAAGGTTGTGTTGGGTTTGGGGAACAGTGAAGGATGCTTCTCCCAACTTGCGGCCAAGAGCCGCGGGCTCTCCTGCTTTCAGGGGCTCGCGGGTCGTGACCTGGCCGCGGCCCCAGCAGATGGAGCGAGCGCAGCCCACGCACAGTCCGGCTTCGTGCAACGTGCCGCCACTGCCACTGTGGCGCGCACACCCAGCCGGAGGAACAAGGGCCCAGTCCCCGCTAGGAGTTCTCCAGTCAAAGAAGCGGAATTCCTTGCGGGCGGGCCATACGTTCAGGCCGCCCAAACGCTGCTTGGGTCTGGAGCAGCAGAGGATGTGATCTACATCCGGGCGTACAGCTTAGATTGCCCATCCTGCATCGAGGCAATCGAAGCGTCGCTTAGCAGGGGCGCAGGCGTTCGGATTGTCGCCGACATGGGACAATGCCACCGCACCAAACTGCAGTGGCAAGCGTTGAAACGCTTGGCGGCTGCAGGCGCCGAGGTGAAGGTGGGTTGCGGCACATCCGTGCGCGACGCCTATGCTCGCGACGGCCGCGGGGCTAAAGTAGGTACCGGTATCCAAGGGCTTCACCATGCCAAGGCCCTTTGCCTACTGCGGCCTGATGGCGCGGTGGTGCTGATTGGGAGCCTCAATTTTACCACAAGCAGCAAAGCCAATGCGGAGGCAGGGCTTAGGCTTGAGGTCGCCAAGACGCACCCGGTCGCGCAGTCCTACATCGAGGATTTCCAGAGGGTGTCGGCTGAGGCATTCTCCCTCGATGAGGCGGTCGCAAGGCGCCCTCAGTTGGAGCGAGCCAGTAGCTCCAACGTTGCTGGCATCGCCACTCGTGCCCCCAACACTGCTCCACAGGGTATCGAGTAGGCTGCGGCCAGTCGGCGCGGCGTGGTATGCATCCACGCATTATCAGAGCAGGCGTTGCAGCACGGCACGTTGCTTCGCCAACCTTTTGCATTTTCTTTTGCTTGACTGCGGGCGAAAAGCCGCGGCAGGTTGGAAACCTGCCCATTTTGCATTCCCCGCACCTTTCTCCTCCGCCCTGCCTGTGGCCCCTCGTGCTGAGGGTGCTCTTTTGCAGGTGCTGCGGACCGTGTCCTGGTCGCGGCAATGCGCTCGCCGAAGCGCGTGTGAGCTGCATTGCCTGCGGCACAAGCCATGTGCGCGGCTCTCGCTGAGTCCGGTAGCCCGTAGGGTAGTTCCAGATAGGTGAGTAGCCGTAGCCGTAGCTTAGGACCGGAAGTGTACAGTGTACCATAGTTTGTACCCTAGTCTGCGTACTGGCAGCTAGAGACCAGCTCGAGGATTCAAGAGCCTCGCCCACCAGCAAAAGGGTGAGGACCTCCTGGGAAAGGGTGGTTAAGGGCTGCTGAGGGTTGCTGTCGTCGTGCGTTCGTTGTGGTGGTGCGGGCTAGCGTCCCTGCCGCATGCCAATGCTCATGATGTGCGGCACGCGACACCCTCGCCCTTCCCTTTCTGTGTTCAGCGCGAGTGCCTGCTGCACTCCGAGCTCGAGATGAGCTGGAAGCCTCGGCTGAGGGGCGAATGTGAGCAGGTCTAAGCACGCACGTTCCATGTGCAGAGCTGCCAGAACCAGTACTGTAGTTTTCCTTTGCATGTGTAGATTTTGCAATTCGTATCAATGCCAATATTTTGGCTCAAGTACCGAGCTTGTGCCTTTGAGCACGGTAGAGTCGTACAGTAGCTCCTAGGTTGCTGTGCGGTCCGACCGGACGCACTCAGGCGTAGCTGCACAAGTGCTTGGACTCACGAAGTCGTAAAACAGCGTGACCGGGCTGTGATTGCATTGGCTTAGTGCAAGTCCAGTGCTGGTCGACTTCACAACTAGTATACTACTAGTATACTACCAGTATACTACTAGTATTCTACTAGTATTCTACTACTACTAGTACTACTACTACTACTACTACTACTACGACGACGACGACGACGACTACGACTACTACTACTACTACTACTACTACTACTACTACTACTACTACTACTACTACTACTACTACTACTACTACTACTACTACTACTACTACTACTACTACTCTACTACTACTACTACTACTCCTCCTCCTACTACTTCTACTGCTGCTGCTGCTGCTACTTCTACTGCTACTGCTGCTGCTGCTGCTGCTACCATTACAACTACCACTACTGCTACTACTCCTCCTGCCGCTGCTGTTACTGCTAGTAGTGCTGCGACTCTGTAATACTATTGCTTCGATGCCGACGACCATGTTGTTTTTTTGCTGACTCAGCTACGGTTTTTGGCTTTGCCACTTCGAGGCAGGGGCCGTGTCTAGGCAGTCCGAGGACAAGTTTGCAAGTCCTGAACTTGACCTACACAGGGAGCCCAATACCCCTTAATTAAGGAATATAGCTTAAATCATAATATGAAGCTCCTTAGAATTTCAGGTATATTGCTTAATGAAGGGGTATTGGGCTCTCTGGAAACTTGACCTACATCCTAAAGGTTCCTAGCGGCTCCTAGCGTGTTCTTCCTTTCCATGCAATGCTTTCAGTGCACCGATGGGGCGCGAGAGCACGAGAACCCCCAAATCCTAAATCACAACCATGCCCAGGCTCACCAAGGCCCCTCAGCATGCAGGCGACATGTGGCTGGGCAGCAACTACGTCGATGGGACAGTGCTCACAGCTACAGCTGTATGAAACTTCATGTTCAATCACATACGTTTAACCGTGCAAACATCGATGAATGTACCGTGTTGCATATACTTTCGACACCTCCAGCCCTTTTTCGGTTGTAACCATCAGCATACTGTGATTGGCGTCGACCCAGACACGGAACAGTTGAATGCGGAAAGGTGCCCTTCGGATGCAGACGTCGGCGATGCCAACAAGCTCTTGCAGCATCAAGGGTTCCGGTTCGCTCGGCAACGCCGAACCGTGGCAGGGATCTGTGGCGATGAGTTCCCGTGGGACATGAACATTACGGGGGTCAATGAGTTCCCGGACATGATCATCACGGGGGTGATTGATGGTCCTCTGTCAGGAGGCACTCCTAAGGCCATGGAGTTGTACGTCGTCAGAGATATTGGCGACTTGAGCGACTGGGGGTTGCCCAATAGCAATCCAACCACAACTAGCTTCAGGTTCCCTCCAGATTCCGCAAGAGCAGGAGACTTCACCTACGTCTCCTTCGAGACCGCGAACTTCAATGCATTCTTCGGTTTCGACACCAACTACACCAGCGAAGTCCTCAATGTCAACGGTAACGATGCGCTCCTTCTTAGTCGGCTTGGCATCGCGGTCGACTTCTTCGGGCAAGCAGGCCAAGATGGCTCTGGACAGCCTTGGGCGTACACAGATTCTTGGGGATACCGAAAGTCCGTGGTCCCCAGTGGCTCAGGTTTTCATGTGGCCGACTGGACATTTCCTGGCACTAACGCGTTGGATGGCGAGACCCGCAACGCCAATGCAACCACACCGTTCCCCCTGCAGACATTTACTTGTTTGCCTCCAGTGCCGACCACGCCTAGTACCACTCAAGTGCCGACCACGACAAGTACCACTCAAGTGCAGACCACGACTAGTACCACTCAAAAACATCGCCTAGCTGGTGAGTCGTGCTCTTCTGTCCGGTCAGCGCCGGACATGATCATCACGGGTGTGATCGCTGGACGTCTTAATAAGGGCATTCCCACGGCAGTGGAGTTGCTCGTTGTCAATGACATTTCCGACTTGAGCACCTTCCAGTTGGCAGCAGGATGCTACACGTGGTGTTGGAGCGGCGATATGGATGGGTGGAAATTCCCGTCCGGTACAGCCGCAGCTGGAGACTTCATCTACGTCTCTCACGAGACCGCGGACTTCAATGCCTTCTTCGGTTTCGACCCCAACTACACCAGCGAAATCCTCTATCACGTCGACGGCATGGCGGCGATCTGGCTGTATCGGGGCGCCGATGACCATGTCGTCGACGCCTTCGGCGTATACGATCAAAAACAATTCGTAGCCGAATTCAATGACGGTTGGGAATACAGGAATTCTTGGGAGTACCGCAGAATCTACAGGCCAGGTCCATTTAAGGTTAATGACTGGATCCATGCGGGCAACGACGTGCTGAAAGGCGCACGCACCAACGCCGACGTAACTTGCCAACTTTTCGGTTGAATGGGGCTTAATTTCCGGTTTTCTGCATGACGTACTCTAGCACTCCAAACAGCCCGAAGTAAGCATTATTTGCAGATGTTACACGGCATGGCGGGTATGTTGAAAAGTAGATATCCAATCGGAGAGCTTCAGACTTTTTGGCCTTGCATACACATATATATATATACACACATACATGTGTGTATATATATATGGTCTATCTAAGACAGTTTGAACTTGTTTGGACCCGCCCATTGGAGAAAGAAAAGGGAGGGTACAAGTTCAAGTTTGAGACGTCAGCTAAGGCAAGCGAGCCATTCCCTGTCGGCGTCTTCCGCTACAAATAGGCAGCTGTAGGTTTGGGGGAAGTTATCACCTCATGGTTGCCCTAGACCCAACGGCCTACCTGCGAGCCCGAAGCATGTAGGTTTTCGGGCCACAGGTAGGCTCTCCTTAATTCAGGCAGTTACAAGCCGCCAGCGGAAGCAGCCCGAAACGAGAGCCTGACGAGATTGGGACGGTGCAGGGTTTAGGGCCCTAAACCCCTAACCCTAAACCCCTAGACTGGCCCTAAACCCTAAACCCTTCTTGAAGAAACTGAAGGTTCAGGAGTTTCAGGTTTAGGGGTTTTTTGGGGGGCTGTGGGGTTGACCTTACCCAAAGACCTTATACGGTGTTAGACGTTGCTGCTTGGGTCGCTGCTTGCGCCCTTTGAACTTTGGGGTGAGAGAGTACTACAGGGGCCTTAAATCACTACCAATAGTGTTTTTTGGGGGGGTGCCTGATTATAAGTACGGTATAAGGGGCCCCAAAACCCTATTCTAACTACTAAGGCTCCTATACATGTATGATCGGGGCCCTTAGTGTAACTGTAGGGGCATATATCCCAATCTTATTCTAACTTTGAAGGTTCGTGTGTAAGGATGTTCGGGCATGATCTCGAGCTCATAGGGACGCTTAGGGGGGAGGTAGGGGGACTGTAGTTCCTGAAATAGGCCTTATTAAGTCCTCATTATCGGGATTAAGGCCCCTTTCCCCCCCCCCCCCTACACCCCTACTATAGTCTCCCTAGGAACTATTTTTTGTTCATATAAAGCCCAAGAGAATATTCAGCATGTTATTTCTTATTATGGTTCTAAGGGGGGTAATAGCCTAAGGGTCCTTATGACGAGTGCTTGCATGGCGGGGCCCTGAACTCCCGGCCCGGTTTAGAGCTTTGGAGAGGGTTTAGGGTTTAGGGTTTAGGGTTTGGGGTTTAGGGTTTAGGGTTTAGGTTCACAACTCCCCGACTTGAAGCCTGCAATAGGGGCCTAACTCATTACCTAGACTATCTTGGGGGGGGGGCTCTTGGGGGGGCTCCTTATCATAATTCTCGTATTATTTACCCCAACCACCCTACTCTAATTCTCAAGGCCCCCTTTATGAAGCCCCTTTATGTCAGTAAAACATCGGAGAGTAATCCGCAAGTGTCCTGCTTAGGGTTCTGCAGGTTCCTTATTAGGGTTTAGGGTTTAGGGTACGGGGGGACAACCAAGGAAGGAAATCAACTCCCCTAATCGCCCTGAACTTATATTTCCCAGATCGAACCAAGAAACAACCAAGAACACGGATAAGAGCAACCCAGGGGGGAAGGAAAGGGGGAAGGAACCCACACCCTTACCAAACCCTAAGAACCCAGGCACTTCTTTTTGAACTTGTGGCTTTCTGTTCAAGCCCATCTTGAGCCAAACATGATTTCCGGGTTCATTAACCCTTCCAACTTCCAACACTAACTCCTTTCTACAATACCAATTGCAGCTCCGCACTCCCCCTGTCCTAGGATTTCCTAGGACACATTGGAGATGCAGATCTTTTGGCCAAAAACTGCCATTACGGCAGCAGCCAGCTGCTTGAAATGCAAATTGTGGTTTAACGTCTTCCAGGACGGAATTATAGCACATTGGCTAACCTACTACCCATAGAGAATCTTTTTTCACCTTGATCCTCTCATCACTGAAGACTCCTTGGCCTTCTTCACCACAAACCGTGGTCTTCGCTACGCGAAAAGCTACTGACTCCTACTATCAGGGATTTCCATACCCTTAATAGTAACCACCACATTGTCAGCACATTGGCTGTTCCAGCGCACCGGTCTCCAGAAAGAGAAAAACCATCCCTTCATCCATACCATCCAATCACTTCTTTTTCCGATTGTTGGCAATCTTGAGGTGAAGTTGCAGCAGAATATACTCCAGGTCCGAAATCGTAAGAATAGGATCCTGTATGCCCCTTTGAATTGAGGATACCAATCCTTCTCTCTTCGCATCCTCAATCGCCTGGCAAGATTGATCCAGCTCTTCATTCGCATTGGCAGACCCTGGTGCCTCCGCATCGGATGGACGATCCTTTTCCTCAGGATCTTGCACCATTACCACCTCTTCTTTTTTGGGACTCTGACTTTTCTCCTTCTTCTTTGTCTTTCCACCGACATTTGACTTTGTGCGCGCTTTTGAGGCTTTTTCCACTGCAGAAACCACCACATTGGATGATGATCCACCCTTCTCAATGACCGCCGGCATCTTCTTCGGCTTTGGAACCATGAGGGTATAAGGATCTTCGATAGCTGCAGCTTTCCTCTTCTTTTTTACCTTTTTCTTCTCCTCCTCAACGGCAACCTCCGTCTCCGAAGTCTCAACCACTTCTTTTTCGGCAGGAATATCTTTGCTGGACTCCCCTTCTAGGGACCTCTTTTTCCCTTTTTTGGGATCCTTTTCTTCTCCCAAATTGGCTCGCTCATACCATATCCTCAGGTCATTGACCCATTCTTCCACCTCCGCGAGCGAAACATCGTACGACTTCACTACTTCGAGAAGTTCCAGCACTGACAACATTTCAGTGGTCCACGAAACCCATACTTGATCCATGTAGTCAGCATCTCCAGTGATCTTCAGGAGTTTGAACAATGGGTCCGCCTCTGCTCGAGCCAAATCTGACTTGCCATTGGACAGAAATGAAATCGCCTCCATCAACAGTTCCGTCATCTTGGTCTCTTCGTCATAAACCATAAAATCCTCCTCATCATCACCGAACTGTTCAGGAGAGATCTCCTTTTTTCCACCATTTGCACCAGACTTTCTCCTTGGACCATCCCTTGGGGGCGTCCTTGGAGACCTTGGCCTCTGTTTTTCCAACGGAACCTCATGTCCAAAGACACACCTGTCACCAAACCGACACTTCCCAGACCGAGCAAACTGGACGCACCTCACACCAGTTGCATCATGCGAGAACTCACAATCCTTTCCAGCGAAACATTCTCTCCCTGCCACATAGTACTTGCACCAATATGAATGTAGCACCACATCATCTTCGGAATGGATGAATTTGCAGTCGTCACCAAATTTGCAGCGATCTTTCCCTTTGCCAAACCAATAGCAGAAACCCTTCTTCCTCTTCTCCAAGCGCTCTGCCTCATACCGGTCCATAGGGCGACTGTGCTCTACATGAACATTGCCATGTACCTGGGGACTGCTCCCTTCACCCGACGTGCTATCAGTATTTGGTGCTTGGAGTACAGCTGGAAAACCTGGCCTTGGTCCTACCACCTTCATGATCGGTTTTCCGCCAACTCCTGAGCCATGCTGAGACGATCCAAAAACATTGAACATCTTCATGAAGGCCTTCCTAGCGCCAATCTTCTGCACCCTTTTGATTGGACGTTTCATTGCTCCAACCTTGCATCCAGATGCATTCAAACGACGCAACCTTCTAAACCCAACTCTATGTCCCTTCTTCCAAAGAGCCATAAGAATTTTAGAGGCAGTAACATTCTCCACCTCTACCTTTTCCAATGATCCCTCACTTCCCGGAACAAACCCATCCATCTCTGAAGACCTTTCCATCTTTTTTGACACCACTTCGTCGAGGTAGTCTTCTGAAATCCAGGGAAAGTTCCCCTTAGAGGAAGGATTGTCATCATTGTTTGGTCCTTCACCAGGATATCCTTTGGTGCTGTCAAAGATCTTACCAGTAGTGCGGTCCTGCATAGAGAAATTCGAAGCCACGCGGGAGTACACTGACCACAAGAAAATCCTTGTGTCCGCCAGTCTGGATGACCCACTGGATTTCTCCTCTTCCGGAGAAACTTCTGGCGCTTTGCCCTTCCCTCCAGTGTCACCGCTTGTCTCACCTCCAGCATCTTCAATGGGAATAAGGGATTCATTGTTCCCTTGATCAAGCACCGCATCCTCTAGTCCAAGAACTTCCAGCATCGCTGTCGAAGGATCCACCTCCTCATCCGCATCGTCGTCCATCCTTCTCCAGAGAGCCTCCAATTGGTCCGCACAAGTCGCCGCTTGAAGAAACTCCATCAACCGAGCCCTCCCGCGCTGCCAGAGAAATTCTGAAACCATCACCGACCCTTGTGCTCCCAGATTCAGGAATGGGTGAACCATTTTGGCTACCCTCGCCATAAGTTCAATATGAACTTCCATGCCTGGACTGCGGCTCCAATCATAGGCAATTGCCTCCATAGCAGTACCAAACTTGTCCGTATTCTTGAATTCCCCTTCCAGACCAGGAGACAACAAGGCACCCATCACCGAAAGAGGGTAATTCCCCACCGCCGGCAAGCACGGGTTGTCATGGAACGAATGATGCAGGTCAGTATAATATCCTTGATCTCTCCTTTGAAAAAGGAGTGTTCCAGTCCCTAGCTGGGCATTCATTTCATCCACTTGAACCATTTCAGCACATATCCTCTGTGCCAGGTGCGCCATTGCTGGCCAGACGGTACGATCGGTCAGACCGCGACGCATAACCCAATCAGTTGTTGGCGACTGGATCAGCGTTCCTGGATCATACACCATAACCATTGCACCGTCTCCCATTGACTGATCAGCATCGTCCTCCAGTGCCAGGTTCTCATCCTGTTCGCTTGCACCCTCGGATGACATGCTAATAACCAAATTTCGATCCATCTTATTGGACCCTTTTTGGCAATCTCTTTGCCCCATTGGCAACTTGCCAACTGCAACCTTCCAATAAATTCGAGTCAGAAGGCCTTTCACCAGCAATTGCTGAAGGTCACTCCTCACCGGACCACCATCCAACATCTTCGCATCATTACCACGGAGATCATTGCTCCCGCCTTCTCCTTCTTTTTGGTCGGTCTCCTCGCCAGAAATCTGTACTGCTCCTTCCGGCGCCGTCTCCTGTCCAGCCACTTCATGCCCAGGAAGAACTTGAGCGCTTTCAGAGACATTCACCTGTCCAGCAGCACCTTGCCCAGGTAAAACCTCATCCGTGGAGCCCACCGCCAGCGAACCAACCATAACTGAACCATCCCTTGTTCTTTTTTGAGACCGTTCAGCTCGACGAGAAGGTTGTGGTAGCGAAAAAACTTGTGAAGTCACTTCTTGGCGGGTCTCCCCCCGCGACGCTTTGTCGCGCCCTTCGCCAAGGTGAACCGATTTTTTCGGCCCATCATTGGAGCCTGAAGAACCACTTTGTGGAACATTGCCACGACTCGCAGTTCTCCACGAATCCCTTTCTTGCAAAAAGAGTTCCTTCAGGCGTTGTACCGCATTGGTCTCCTCCTCGCTTGAATCGCTTGAGGAAGCGGCATACGAGACCAAAGCCTCCGCCTGGTCATCATCATCCACCACATCTGCCCACGCTCTGCTGAATGGATACGACAAACCACCACGAGGTTTCACCGGCTCCAGTGGCTTCGGTTTTTCCACCACTTCCGCCAGTTGCACTCGTCGTTGTGACCGAGATCGTGGCACCTGTCGCACCTGTTTTTTGTCCAGCAAGGGCCTTCCCCTTCTTACAGGGTTTGATCTTGACCGATACTTTTTCGTTGGTGGATTCACCGGCGGCATTCCAACTCCCACCAACCGCAGCTTCTGTACGCACAACGGAGACCTCTGCGCAAGCGTCCAACCATCACGGTACCTGACCTTATCAAAAAGCTCCCGATAGGAACCTCTCGGCATAGTTTTTGCACCGGAGTCTTCAGCTTCACGCACCTGAGTGAGGGTTCGCACCGCCGCTCTTCCAGTCCCTTTGTTCCCAGAAGATTGTTGTACCCGTACAGATGCATCAGAAGGAACTGCCTTTTCCGGTCCTCCCGGTCGATATCGGACCTCACCCACCAATTGCAGAATTTTGCATGCGGTCACTTTGTTGATCCCTTTGTCAACCAAATCTTCCACAAAGATGAACTCTTGCAAGTCCGACACATTGGTCACACCAAGCGTAATCATCACCTCACTTACATGAGGGGTATACACCCACAGGTGTGCGTTGCGAGCCATCCAATTTTCAATCGGCTCCTCCGGATTGTGAAGCTGAGTACTAGTGGATGCAGCCACCGAATTCTTTTGCTCATCAGCTTCTACTTCATCCAGAATACCTTTTTCACCATCTTTTTGTGACACATTGGTCATTTGCAGCGCTTTTGGTGCCGAGGATGAGGAAGATTCAGCTCCCCCACTCGCAGGTGGCTGAAAAGTGCTTCTATCCGTAAGCTCCCACCCTCTCTCTTTTTCAAACCGGACCTGATTGGCCACCTGTACCAAGTGTTTCAGGAGCGACAGCCGCTCCTCTGACATCTCGTCATGGGAGTACTTGCAGAAATTTAACCCTTTCCGGCAACGTCCTCTAAGGTAATAATCGAAACAGCAATGGTGGAACCCTGCGTCCCTTAGTGACTTCCTGGAAGCATTGTCCCAAGCTTTGCCGCTTTGCCAAAATTGTACTTGGCCCGGAAGGCTAAATCCTCCCGCTCCTGCTGTGCCTCATCCACTGTACCTTCCTCTGTGGGAGGGTCACCGATGTTCCCGTCCTCATCATCAGCTTCTTGGCTATTCTTTGGATCAGTTGACCCCCCTTCTGGCCAACCTTCACCGTACCGACGATGCTCATAGGGACACCCATCGCCATTGCGACACCTTCCCTTATTGAAGAACCTGCACAGCTTGCTGTAACCAGGTGACAACACCGTCTTTGGTGTCATGTAAGCCTTTTTGTACTGGTCAGGATCCATGTAGGCTTCCATTGGCTTGTTCTCCCTTTTGCTCATGGATTGCACTGCACCATCAAGCTCCTGCAAAAATAGCTTGGTGTCCAACCAAAGCGCGTTCCAAAACTCATCTTCCCCTTGATTCAGCACCGTTGCCACCGCTTCACCCACAACTGGTCGAGAAAATCTCCTTTTTCTGCATGCCAGTTCGAAAAGCGCGTTGTGGTACTGTTTTCGGGAAAAAGTGGTTAACTTCCCCAAGCCTGTGCTTTCTGTACCATCAGGCTTCCAACCATCATTTTGCAAGATGCCATACGCGCGCCGAGCTTCCGCATTGAGGAATGCCTGATCCGCAACACACTCCTGTAAATCTTCCATCGGCCGACCTAACAGCATCCCAGTAATTTTGCCAACATAGGCTTCCTCTTCATTTCCATTCTCCAGAAGAGCTTTGTAGATCTTTTCTCCATAAAGTTGCCTTTCTTTTCGTTCTTCAGAAGACAACTCCTGTACCACAAGCTCTTCATCGGATTGCTCTTCCTCCTGTTTCCAGTCCCATTGACCGTTGGAATCTTGGTACCATTGACCAGCATACCATGAATCCGTCCACCACGTACTCCAGCCGCTGGGTTTCCACTTCCGCAGCGTCGAAGAAGAGTCCTCCACGTCCTCTTCCAAAACCAGAAAGGTGTCCAAGATTATGGTACCATCATCTTCCACTCGTTTCACTGTTCCATTGACAGTATCACCAAACTTGAACTGATATGCATTGTTCCCTTCTGCAGGAATCAATACATTCATATCCCCATGGTCCAAAAAGGCTCCATACCCATTGATGCAGCGCACTAGACCCATGATCTCATCTCCCTCTTGATAGCAATGTGGCCCAGGTGACTCCAAGGCTCCCGCTCGGGGCACTTTCTTTACACGCTCTTCAGAAACCATCTCTGTATCATCGGCTCCTGGCGCATCCTTTGTCTTCACCTTTGGGTCACACTGCTCGTCCTGCTCCACGAGTCCCACAAGCTCATCTTTTTTGTGCTCCTGGATTTCAGGACCTCCCTTTTTCTCCGCCAACGGCTTTGCCTCATCTGCTGTAGTTCGCTCGGTGTCGACTTCCGGTGAACTTCCAGACGGCAACGCTTCTCCCTTCATGGGAGTGGACCCATCATTGGAGTCCTTTGTCTCACCTTCTGCAGCAGGCAAATCTTCTTCCACTGCAGGGCAATTGAGTCGATCATCCACGGCAGGCACGCTTTCTTCCACCGCAGGCTCCTTTGGTTCCATGGCCTCCAAAGGAGAATTTCCACCATCATTGACCACAGCTGCCTCATTGGCTCCGGTGTAGCCCTTGTCATTTCGTTCCTCGCTGCTAACTTCAGGTTGCACCAGTGCGTCCACCTGTGAACCTCCATCATCAGCTGCTGCGGAGACCTGCGCCCCATTGTTGCAGTCGCCCGTGGAACGTACCACCACATGCACCTCAACCCGTGCTTCCTTCGCACTCCAGGTAATATCTGGCGCATCAACCCGCGCATCATTGGCGCTCCAGGCCTCATTTTTCAGATCATCCGTGTCTCCAGCTATTCCAGAAGCTTCTTTTTCCCCTTGAATGGCAGAATTCTTGGCACCAAACGAAGAGACCTCCTCAGTCGTAACACACAACTTTTTCTCTCCATCCTCCGAATCTCCAGGACCACCTTCCTGAACAACAGGTACCACATCCACCACTCGCTCTTCTGCAGCCGACACAGTTCCGATCACCTCATTGGGCATTTTCTCTTCTGGATCCACCAATTCCATCGCTGCCCCACCCTCAGAAAGCGCTTCTGTCTCTTCCCGATCCAGGTGTTGAGCCCCAGCGATGTTGGCTTGGTTCCCAGGAATCCCTTCCTCATCAGGAGAACCCGAGGTCGGGGCGTCACCATCAGCCCTAGGACCGCTATCCCTGATAGTACAGGAAAAATCTTTTTCACCTAAACTATTTACACTACCCTGGAATGCCCTCGTAGACTCAGTCTTCGGAGTAGAGGATGAAGAATCCAGTGCCGCCTCCATTTCCAGCTCATTGCCCAAAGGAGACCCAACCACCTCGTCACTCTTCACCTTTTCACCTACCACCGGCAATGTCCACTTGGTTTCGTGCGTATCCAGGCAGTAATAATATTGTCTCCCATCTTCATGGAGGTGCAATTCCCACATTGTGCCATCACACGCTTGGATCAGATGCTCGTCTTTCCGAAAACCGTCCCTTTCAGAAACCTGTCGCATCTCGTCCTCTTCTTCTGACAGCTGTCGCAACCGTTCAGCCTCCATCTGTAGGATCTCCTCCTCCCCCATGGCGTATTCAGCAGCAGGTGCAGCTTCAAAGCCGTCCGCACCCTTCTGTTTGTGACCGCTTCCACCACCTTGGGAACTCGAAGATGGACCCTTTTTGATCTTGTTCAACGGCCTCCTGGTCGCTTGTAGCACTTCTCCAATCAGATCGGTCTGAGACTCTTGGTCTACCATTCGACCCGAAGTCGAAGACGACGGCTGGTACCCGTGTTTGTGTAACACTCGTAAAACAGTCACCTCCATTTCACGATCTATGCCACCAGTCGCATCCCAGTTCCTTTTTTCACCAGGCTTTGGCGGTACAGAAACAGCACGTCCTTCAGCTTCAGCATTGCTAACCATATCCCTATTGGGATTCATACCCACATTGGGGCTTTCTGCAACCAAGGCCTCTTCCAGATGTTCTTCAGCGTCGGGAATCACCTCTTCCAACACCGCTCTTTCACCCAGAGACTCAGCTGCACCATTTCCAGCTCCACCATCTTGTCCACCATCCGAGGCAAGTTGGAGCCATCGCTTCGGAGAAGGCATTGCTTCTTGATCCCAAAACCTTGAAAGAACACTTAACCGCAGGGAACCTAATTTGGGCTCATAACCTACGGGGGGACAACCAAGGAAGGAAATCAACTCCCCTAATCGCCCTGAACTTATATTTCCCAGATCGAACCAAGAAACAACCAAGAACACGGATAAGAGCAACCCAGGGGGGAAGGAAAGGGGGAAGGAACCCACACCCTTACCAAACCCTAAGAACCCAGGCACTTCTTTTTGAACTTGTGGCTTTCTGTTCAAGCCCATCTTGAGCCAAACATGATTTCCGGGTTCATTAACCCTTCCAACTCTCAACACTAACTCTTTTCTACAATACCAATTGCAGCTCCGCATAGGGTTTAGTTTAGGGTTTAGGGTTTAGGGTTTAGGGTTTAGGGTTTAGGGAAACCCTATTCCAATCATTCGGATTAGGGCCCCAGCCGATTGCCTTGCCACCGCTGCGAGTCTTCTGCACTGATGCACCAGAACTCGAAGGTCGGGCGCCTCTTATCCCAGATGAAAAACATGGGGAGTTTCCGAAAATTAGGGGTGCCCTTTTTTTTTGGGTCCTTATAATAAGGATCCTACTATTTCGGGTATTATATTAGGGTCCGCTATTTTCGGAAACTCCCACATAGTAACAAGGGTCGAGATGTATTGGGTATTATTTCAGAGGATCCTTCATTGTGATGCTAGAAATGTACCACGAAGCTCTATTGCTTCCGCTAGGCCCCACCCGTTTCAATCAGGAAGCCTAAACAGCTGGACGAAGAAGTTGATCAAGGTGTAAACCCGTTGTACCAGATCTGCCTCATGCGAGGGCCTCCATAATTAGAATAAGGCGCTGAGGTCTATTATATTAGATGGTGAACACCTGTACCGGTGGCTGGGGCTCCGATTTGCCTCTTTGTCGCGGTCTGGCTTGCAAAGGCGACTGGCAAACGTATTCGAGAGAGGCGCTTTGCCTCCGTTCGGGCTTTTATTCATAGCTGGGAATTCTCTGGAATGCCTGCAAGTCTCGGTTCCAAACCCTAACCCTTGTACAGTAGTAAACCCCAAAAAGGTGAAAACCGGATTAGGGACAACTAGTGCTGAGATTCCCCATGTATTACTGTTTGAGGCTACTGGGCTTCCAACTTTTGTGCTTCTGCTGTAAGCCCTTAAACCCTACCTGGACCCTGAAGAACCTACTTTGTAAGGACTTATATAAGGAAAACCCTAATAAGCAGCCCTAAACGGTAGGTTCTTCAGGGACCAGGTAACCCTTAAACCTTGAATCCTAAACCTAAAAAGAATATACGGTTTTGGAGTACAATTATACTATAGCCTTCCCCAAAGCATAATAGTAATTCCTATTATGGAAACCCTACATTCTACCATATAGGCACTTTGGACCCTTAGGGAAACCCTTTCTTAGGGAATTCGAAGCTTCGCCAGGGCGGAACTGGAGAAGGCGCTTCAACTTTGGCAGGGCTCGAGCTTTAGAGCTTTAGCCGCCCTTACCCTAACCTGGACCCCAAAAGTATGTGATGCTCTGGGGAATGGCACGGACTGGCAGCATGTACGGAATCATCGTGCGGGCATGGATGCTCTGGGGAATCGCACGGACTGGCAACATGTAGGGAATCATCGTGCGGGCATGGATGCTCTGGGGAATCGCACGGACTGGCAACATGTACGGAATCATCGTGCAGGCATGGATGCTCTGGGGAATCGCACGGACTGGCAACATGTACGGAATCATCGTGCGGGCATGGATGCTCTGGGGAATCGCACGGACTGCAACATGTACGGAATCATCGTGTGGGCATGGGCGTGTGGTTTTGCAGGACATCCCAGTAAACGTTCACCCCCCAAGCCGTAAAAGTCAGGAAAACCAGGTACGCTTACTCCGCCGTATGCTATAATCAGGATAATCCTAGTTTGGGGTATATTCAGGGTACCTCTTTTGGGGGAAATGCCCATTTCCTCATCTTGACTGATTTGGAGACATGTGCAAGAAGAGCCCATGCTCGCTAGGGGTATGCTATGTGGCGACACGGCAGCACAGGTCAATGCAAGCGCCCACCATCGCGCACTCCAAAGACATAGCCTTCGGGCAAAGTAATTAGGAAGACCCAAACATTGGGAAGAATCGTCTTGACGGTGCGTACATGCGGTACATGGCTTCATCTGCCGGCAGCATTTTGCTCAAAGCTCAGTCGTGCTCTCTCTTTTTAGGGATGAAAGGCTGCTTGGCGATCTTGACTGGTGTGGCTGTGTGTGCGGCTGCAACCAAATACGAAGCTGAGGATGCACTGCTCCAGGGGAGTGCTGTGGTGACCTCCTGCGCAGCCGCATCCGGTGGACAGCAAGTCAAGGATCTGGGCACAGATGGCTCCGCCAGCGGATCTGTGACTTTCATGGTCACGGTGGCGACAGCTGGCTACTACCGAGTGCTGGTGAGGTACATGTCGGCAGTGGACCGGTCCTCTGAGATTGCAGTGAATGGTGGTGCGCCGGCGATGTATAGCTTTGCCGTTTCTGGAATTTGGTGCTATGCCGGCGGGGTCACTGCAAGCAAGACAGTGGAACTGCTGTTAGCTGCCGGCACCAACAGCATCAAGCTGAGCAACCCCTCGAACTGGGCGCCACTAGTTGACTTCATCCAGGTCCCAACGACCCCTGCCGCCTTGCTCACCACGACGACAACCACCAGGCCGCAAGCATCTTACGAGGCAGAAGATGGCAGCTTAGCGGGCGCAGCCGTGGCGGTGAGTTGCAGCACAGCATCCGGTGGCCAGATGGTAAATGGCCTGCAGCATGGCTCTGCGAACTCGTTGCTGCTTACGGTCTCTGCTGCCAGCTCCGGCATCCATTACATGACCGTGCACTATTTCAGCAAGACTGAGCGGAATCTGGTGGTCGCTGTGGACGGACGTGCCAGGACGATCAAGATGCCCCCAAGTGGCAATTGGTGCTTTGAGGGTGGTGTCCCAAGCCAGTACTCCATCAATGTCAAGCTCGCCGCAGGCCTCAACAAGATCAAGTTTGAAGCGCTCCCTGCAGAGAAGGCGCCGATTATAGATGGCATCCTGCTGGAAATGAAAAACCCCAAGAAGGGCCTCATTGTCGGTAAGGACGTCAGCTTAGAGGATGCTTCCCACTTCGGGGAGTACGTCTCCTGGTACTATCGCTATGATCCCACGGAGCCAAACGAGATGCGTGACTGGGCCGCGCAGAACAACATCGAGTATGTGCCCATGATTGGTTACGGTGGGATGACCTTGCTGAATGGCACGAGGTGTACTTTGCTTGCCCGTGCCGTGGGTCCGGCTAGAAATGTCTGCAGCTATCAGGACGTTCTGAACACTGTGGCTTCGAACGACATGAGCCGCGTAAAGTACATCTTTGGCACCAACGAGCCTTGGAATCCCAATGATGCCAACATCACAGTTCCGGAGGGTGTGCACATTTGGACGACCTACACACAGCCAGTGGCGCAACAGCTTGGGTTGATGCTTTTGTCGCCGAACGTGGGCCGGAGCACCAGACAGTTGGATTGGATTGAAAAGTTTCTGAAGCTTTGCTTTGACACTGTGGGCTGCGATGTGGACCTGATCCGAGGGGTCATGGTGCACGAGTACAAATGCAAGGAGAGCTACTGGATCAGCAACTACGATGGCAACGGCTTCTTCTTCAAAGACTTGGGAAGCCGTATGGGCCGCTATGGAGGAAAGGATTGGGCATCTTGGCTTGAAGCGCAGGAGGTCTGGGTCACCGAGACGAACTGCTTTTGGGAGACCACGCAGCCGCACCCGAGCAACGTTCAGCAGTGCAAGGCAGTGACCAACCAGCGCACGTCCAGCCATGGAATCGGGTCGCTGCAGTGGATGGAGAAGAGCAGCAGAATCAATCGCTACGCCTGGTGGACCACCGTGAACAAGAACCCTTCCAAGACCCAGCTCCTGGTGGACTACGCAACAAAAGAGTTGAACCCGACTGGCTTTGCATACATGAACCCTGTGTCCGCCACTTCTTGCTGAGCAAGGTTTTGGCAGTTTCGGCACTGCACTGCATCTTTGTACAGGCTGAGGAAATGCAAAAGGCGTCCGACATTGGCTTTAAATAAGCTCGGCTGGTGTGCCCCACTTGCGGATGCCTCGCTGAGGCCTTAGCTCCACGATGCAAGGAGCGCTGTGGCAGAGTCGCAAAAGCTGCAGAGAAAAACATCGGAACGAGCAGTGTTTTGATTGGTTTGCTGATGCTGGCCGTGGCGGTGATGTCTGTTGATGTTGGCGGTGTGCCTGGCCATGCGATTGCGGCCAGTGCGTTTGCGGACACGCATGACTATGGTACCCTGTCATCCCGGGGGCCTCAGCAATCTTAACGCCTTGGTCTTCAAGCACCAGCAAGAAGCAAACTGCAGTTTCAGGATTAATGTGTTGTAGAAATTGGGCAATTTTAAATTAAAAGCTCTCATTGGCCCTCATGTTTTCCTCGCTCCTCAGCAACGTGGCTCCTTAGTGATCAGACCCCGGGGGCGCTCACCTTGTGCCTGCGCTGCATGGCCCAGGAGGCAATCTTTGGGTTGAGGGATCCATGGTTTAGGGTTTAGGGTTTAGGGTCTAGGGCCTAGGATGAGGCTGCCTTCGGCGTGGTGGCATAGGTGTGATAGGACTTGAGTGGGAGGTCCTAGGAGTTATTCCTTTTTGCCTTGCGCGCAGGTGGAATCTGCCAATGAAGCTCTTGAAGATGTAGCAGAGCTGCGAGGATCGTCCGATGCTCGGTTCTTGAGTCGACGACATGGGCTTTGACCCCCAAACCCTCAGCTTCGAATCTCCCCTAAGACCTCAGCCCTAAAACCCTAAACCCTAAAACGCTACACCCTAAAACCCTAAACCCTAAACCCTATAAACCCTATAAACCCTAACAGCCTAACACCCTAACACCCTAAACCCTAAACCCTAAACCCTAAACCCTAGACCCTAGACCCTAAACCCGCCCGCCACCCCACTCTCTTGTCTTTTGGGGTAGGCGGGCGCTGGTCGAGCGCTCAGTGAGACCCTGCGAGGGAGCCCCAGGCGGGCGACTGAGCTGGCCTCAAGGCTGGCTTACCCTCCAGGCAGGCACAGGCCGAGTCAGCAGTTGTCACTGTATTATATTATATTACCCTAAACCCCAAGCTGTCCGCGCACATGGTAGCGTCCTGCATTGGGGGCCCCCCTGGGACGGCCCCTTGTCCTGGTCCCTCACCCCCGTCCGTGCGGCTGAGGGGACCAGGGGCCGTTTTGTTGGCAGGCAGGCCAAAAATGCCCTTTTCCTGGCTGGCCCTGGCCCGGCCCTGGCCCTGGCCCTGGCCCTGGCCCTGGCCCTGGCCCTGGCCCTGGCCCTGGCCCTGGCCCTGGCCCTGGCCCTGGCCCTGGCCCTGGCCCCCTGGCCCTGGCCCTGTCCTGGGTCTGGCCCCCTGGCCCTGGCCCTGGCCCTGGCCCTGGCCCTGGCCCTGGCCCGTTCCCAGCCCTGGCCCTGGCCCTGGCGCTGGGTCTGCTGACCCTGACCCTGGCCCTGGCGCTGGCCCTCACTGACCCTGGCCCTGGCCCTGGCCCCTGGGTCTGGCTTGGCCCGCCCTGACCCTGAATCCCTGGTTCTGGCCCCTGGCCCTGGCCCTGGCCCTGGCCCGACCCTGGCCCTGGCGCTGGCTTTGGCCCCTGGCTCTGGCTTGACCCTGACCCTGGCCCTGACCCTTGGAGGGGCCTGGCCCTGGCCCTGGCCTCTGGCCTGCGCAAAGCCAAGCTGTCCGCGCACCAGTTTGTGTCCTGTTTCGGGGCGCTCTCCCTCTCTGGCTTTCGCCCAAGTCCTGCCGTTTGCTGCAACTTTGTGCCTGGTCCTGACCCTGGCCCGGCACCCCACCTTACCCCCTTCGCGCCAAGCCAAGCTATCCGCCACACCAGCCCTGTTTCCGTGGCGCTCTGCCCAACCCAAGCTGTTCACTGTGTGTTCTTCCTGGCTGGAGCCCCTTCGCGCCAACCAAGCCTCGCTGCCTTTCTCTGTTCCTGGCCCGTCCCTTAGCCCTTCACGGACCCTGCCTCGTTTCCGTCTGCTGCAGCTTTGCGCCTGGTCCACGCACCTTGTGGAAATCCCCAAAAAGGGCGTGAGTGCTGACTCATGTGATGCTTTGTAAAAAAATAAAAAGTCTTAACTCCTTGAGAGTTGTAAGTGGGCGGTCTTGGGGTGGGTAGGTCTGCAGACTACCGCGCGCTCCCAAAGCGCGCTCCCGTTTGGCACGCCCTAAACCCTAAACCCTATAGACCCTACCTAAGCCGTGGTTGGCGCCAAGGCACCGCCTCCCGCGCCACCTGCGGCTCTACCAGCCGCTGCCGCTCCCAGGCCTAGTCCTCTGAGGGTTTAGGGTTTAGGGTTTAGGGTTTAGGGTTTAGGGTTTGGGGTTTAGGGTTTGGGGGTTTGGGGTTTGGGGGTTTGGGGTTTGGGGGTTTAGGAGGGGGGTTTAGGGTTCAGGATTTTTAGGATTTTGGGGGGTTTTTGGGGTTTAGGGGTTTGGGGGTTGAGAAGGGGGGGTTAGGGTTTGGGGCTTAGGGGTTTAGGCTTTAGGGGTTTGGGGGTTTAGGAGGGTTTGGGTGTTTCAGGTTCTCTAGGGGTTTTGGGGTGAGGGGGGTTTAGGACTCTAGGGTTGGGGGGCCAGGGGGTCCAGGGGTCTTGCCTGTTGCACGACCCAAGCCCGAAACCCCAAACTCCCGGAAGCAGCCTTTCAAACCCCAAACCGACATTCCCCCCCTCCCCCCCCGCTCCTAAACCCCAAACCCTAAACCCCTAGACCCCTAAACCCCTAGACCCCTAAACCCTGAACCCCTGAACCCCTGAACTCCTGAACCCCTGAACCCCTGAACCCCTAAACCCTAAACCGTAACCCACGCGTTAGGCCCAGTGGTTTTTGAGCAGTTTGAGCCCGCGGATGACGTCGGGTCCAGCATCGGTGCCGCGTCCGCCGGAGACCTAGTGGCCAGCAATCCTGAAGGGTGTTGCAGCTGAACCCCAACCCAAGATGCCCCCAACTCTAAACCCTAAACCCTAAACCCTAAACCCTAAACCCTAAACCCTTAACCCTTAACCCTGAACCCTTAACCCTGAACCCTGAAACCCTAAACCCAAACCCTAAACCCTAATCCTAAACCCTAAACCCTAAACCCTAAATCCTAAAACCCTAAACCCTAAACCCTAAACCTTAAACCCTAAACCCTTAAACCCTAACCCTTTCCCTAAACCCTAAACCCTAAACCCTTTCTCCTATTCCCTAAACCCTAAAACCCTAAAACCCTAAACCCTAAACCCTAAAACCCTAAACCCTAGACCCTAAACCCTGAGCCCTGAATCCCAAACCCCAAGCTTGCCCCAATCTCCTCGGAGGCGCTCTTCTGGGACTCGCTGTCTGAAGATGAAGATAGCAACCAGTGGTCCGTGGATGATTTCACGGAGTGCGCCCCCTTTTCTCTCGTAGGCTAACCTTTGGGTGCGAGGACTGGGTTTAGGGTTTAGGGTTTAGGGTTTAGGGTTTAGGGTTTAGGGTTTAGGGTTTAGGGGATTTCACGGAGTTCCTAAAAGTTATTGCGGACATGTAGGAGCTTCGGGCTTCTCTGCAGCTACCCGGAAGAAGCCTCCCCAAAGCCCGACGCTTCGACCATTTTTTTGGTCGATGTCTCTGTAAACCCTAAACCCTAAACCCTAAACCCTAAACCCTAAACCCGAAACCCGAAACCCGAAACCCTAAACCCTAAACCCTAAACCCTAAACCGAAAACCCTAAACCCTAAGTCGAAGCCCTAAGCCCTAAACCCGAAACCCTAAATCCAGAGTCCGAGGTACACCCTTGACTCACAAGACACCTCCGTGAGCAGCACCCGTGCCTCTGGAAGTGCCACGTGGGGTGCCCGGGGAACGTACCATCTGCAGAGCTCAAACGCCGCGCCCAAATGCCCTAGAGGGGTTTCGCAGAGACGTCCGCGTCAGGAATGGATCATCCTCAAAAAGCATTGGTTTCGGCCTGTTAAGATGTCACCCTCCTTCGGCATCTCTGCAAGCTGGTCCCTAAACCCTAAACCCTAAACCCTAAACCCTAAACCCTAAACCCTAAACCCTAAACCCTAAACCCTAAACCCTAAACCCTAAACCCTAAACCCTAAGCCCTAAGCCCTAAGCCCTAAGCCCTAAGCCCTAAGCCCTAAGCCCTAAGCCCTAAGCCCCAAGCCCTACCCTAAACCCTAAACCCTAAACCGCTAAACCCTAAACCCTCAACCCTAAACCTTAAACCCTCAACCCTAAACCCTGAACCTCCCGTGCCGGAACAGCCCCCGCCCAAACTCAGGGCTCTGATCTGCCCAGGACAGGAGGCAACTCCCGGGCTCGGCCCGTGGCACGCAGTCCTCACCTCAGCTTGGGGGCGGGGGGGGGGGGGGGGTATGCAATATAGTATAGTATTTTAGAATGGAATATGATATAGTTTCGTACTCCATTTGTATATGTACATGTTGCAATCTAGTATATGAAGATATGGTATGAGATGATGTAATCGTGATATAGAACACTGTACTATCATGCAATGTAATGTAATGTAATGCAATGTAATGTAATGTAATGTTATGTAATGTTATGTACTGTACTGTAATGCAATGGAATGGTGAATGGAATGTACTGTAATGTAATGTACTGCAATGTAATGTACTGTAATGTAATGTAATGGAATGTAATGTAATGTAATATAATGTAGTGCAATGTAAGGTAAGGTAAGGCAAGGGTAAGGTAATGTATTGTTATGTAACATATTGAAATATGAATCCTGTTGACCACGTTGGGGGGCGCAAGCCAAACATTAAACCCTAAACCCTAAACCCTAAACCCAAACCCTAAACCCTAAACCCTAAACCCTACACTCTAAACCCTAAACCCTAAACCCTAAACCCTGAACCCTGAACCTTAAACCGTGAACCCCAAGGCTTCAGTGTGGTCGTCCGCGGAGCCCGAAGTCCTCAGACGCTTCTCCGAGGCCGGCCGGTCGTAGCGTGTAGGGTTTAGGGTTTAGGGTTTAGGGTTTAGGGTTTAGGGTTTAGGGTTTAGGGTTTAGGGTTTAGGGTTTAGGGTTTAGGGTTCGGGGATTTGGGTTTAGGTTTTATAGGGTCTTGGAGGTTCCACAGTTGTCCTCGAAGGAGATTCGCAGTGTTACGTTGCAGTGCGTCTTTGACCCACATGCCCAACCTTAAACCATAAACCCTCAAGCCCTAATAAACCCCCACCGCAGACCCATGTAAGGACTCGCGAATGCGGGCTACCGCGGGCGCTCTGTGACCCGACGGGAGAGGCCCGGGACGCCGTGTACGCAAACCCCAAGCCCAAACAGAAGGGTGTTGGGCAGTCCCAGCGCGCCTCTGGGCCAAGCCTACACCATGAATCCTAGCAGCCCGAAACCCTAAACCCTAAACCCTAAACCCCTAACCCCTAAACCCTAAACCCTAAACCCTAAACCCTAAACCCTAAACCCAAGAGCCTGGCGCCGCAGTCAAAACTCGGGCGCCGCCATGCGGCACCGACACCCGACGCACACACCAAGCCGTGGGTGAGGGCCTCAGACCTGGGTTCGGTTTGGGGGGGTTTGGGGGTTTGGGGGTTTGGGGGGGTGGGGTTTAGGGTTTAGGGGTTTAGGATTTAGGGTTTAGGGTTTTGAGTTTGGGGTTTGGGGTTTAGGGTTTAGGGTTTGGGGGGGGGGTGGGGTTTAGAGTTTAGAGTTTGGGGTTTTGAGTTTGGGGTTTGGGGTTTGGCTTTAGGGTTTAGGGTTTGAGGGTATGGGTAATGAAACTACTTGGATTTAGTAGGGGGGGTTCATTCAGGTCTGGGGAAAGTTGCGAGGAGTTTCGAGGAAAGTTTTTTTGAACCTTTGAATATGCTCAGGTTGCGGGGGGCTTCTGCTGGGATTCGAATAGGGGGTAGCTACAATCCCTATTGAGGACTGTTACTACAAGGGGGAACACCCCAAGTGGCTTGACTCAAGTCCCTTGACAACCGTGATCAGCCCGCCAGTGCAGGCCCAATCCCCGCCGTTTCGTGGGCGCCGCAGCTGTGGCGGCCTTGGTTTCGGGTGGCTCAGGGTTTAGGGTCCCCTAACCCCTAAGCCCTAAATCTCAGGGCTTAGGCAACTTGATGAATCTGGCAGTGCTCCCAATGCGCATGCCGGAGAAGTACAGCTAACCCTGGTCTGTCCGAGCTGTAGCCACACTCGCCACAAACAGGGTCTACAGACGAACTCCAGCCATAGAGCCCCTACATATTGGGGCGTGTTTTTGGGGATTCTAGTAAGATAAAACCTACTGCCTCGCATATGACATGTTGAAATCCTGTGCGGGCAGCATTCTTGTTCTGGCACGTTCCCAACCCCAGATGCGCTAGTTGCGCAAGTGAAGTTGGATTCCCTTCAGTTACTTCCGATTTTTTCTCCGACCGGAATCGGCAAATTTAGTTTGATCAGATCTTCAATATACTTAGCCTCCTTTGTGCCCAAAAGCTCAGTACACGTAAACCTCCTTGGGTTCCGCAATGATGTGGGAGTTTTTGAGGGTCCTGGAGATCTCTCGTAGACTCATTTTGCTTCTCGGTCGGCCAGCAAAGACCAACCGACAGGTTCTCCGGCGGACCCTGATTGGGGTTTGGGGTTTAGGGCCGAAAGTTTTGTGTCTCTGAAAGTCTAGCTCTTACCGGCTCTGGGGGCCATCTGGAAGAAGGGGCATCTGGGATGAGGCATCTGGGAAGGGTCGTTCGGTGTTTTTTTGCACATTTTGGGGTGGCATGTTCTCGTCATTGTTGATTTACTACAATTTTTTGCTGGCTTCTATTGTTGCATTGCTATTGGTTAAAGAGCTCCGGTTGAGACCATGCAGCCGACACCTGCTTCAGGACGCGACATCTGCTTTAGAATGCTACTTTGTTTAAGACTCCTCCAACTCTCTAGGTACCAACCTGGCGAACCTTACACCCTAAACCACAACCCTGCAGCCCCGCCGCGAATGCGAAACCCCAATCCCCAAACCTTGAGCCGCAAAATCCCAAGCCCTAAACCTTGAACCCCAAACCCTAAGTCCTAAAACCAAACTGTGCATATGTATCTGCCAAAATAGAGGTACCCCTTCATAGACCCCAAAGTAGCATACTCCTTACTATAGGAACCTCCCCCCCGCCCGCCCCCAAAGAAAAAAACAATGAATAAAAGCAAACTGGCACCATAATTTTGGGATCCGCCCCATGTCCTCACCTCTCGAAAGGCCCACGTCCGCTTCGGCATGCACTACCATCCTATAGGCCCGGCAGGTTGAGGTTAGGGTGTAGGGTCTGCGGGCTCTCTGCATATTTTCCGCCTCCGGCTACATAAATTGCTTCTTCGGAGAACAGGGGCTACATAAGGTGTAGGGATGGCATGTGAATCCTGGTTCGTGGGAGCTGTGGGACCAGTTCCTTGATCTGACCCTGTCCCGCCCTAAACCCTAAAACCCTGTCCCACTCTGATCCGCTCCTAGCTTTTTTGACACAAGTGTCGGGGTCCCAGAGGTGGGTTTAGGGGGTTGGGGGGTGCGGGGTAGTTTTGGTGTTTGGCCCAATGGGGGGGATGAAATGCCCCCTGGTCCTGATGCACCGTCCGCTCCCGGACATGGGGGGGGGTGGGGTGCCCATTTTAGGCAAAAGAGCGCAAAATACAGGATTAGAGGTGGGTGCCAGTTTTGTGCTACCCAGACACCTACGGCTCGAGGCCTCGGCGGATATGGTATACTTGGAGGTTCATGGTACTTGCTAACCAATTATAATAGTGTACTTATAACCATCTTAGGGCAGTTAAGAGGCTTGTAAGTGGGTTATAGGTACAGTTATGATTGGTTAATAAGTACCATGAACCTACAAGTAGTTTTGGGGTCATTGAAGGTGACAGGGGGCCCATGCTTGAGGCCGCGTGCGGGAGGAGTGATGAGCCGTCGTGAGGCAATTGGCACTGCTAGGAGTGCCTTCGGGTGTGGTTACGCCCGAAGGACTCATGCCTTGAACTGGCAAATGCCCTGAAACCCTGAACCCTAAACCCCTAAAGCCTCCCTCAAGCCTCCCTAAACCCTAAACCCTCAACGCTGAATCCTAAACCCTAAATCTTACACCTAAACCCGCAAAGCCTCAAACGAACACTGAGCTCCCTAAAGCCCAAGCGGGATGTTTCAACCTGCAGGGCCTCTTTCTCCGACAAAAGCAAGTTGAGGGCAGACGTTTCGGGTTTCAGGTTTAGGGTTTAGGGTTCAGGTTTTAGGGTTCAGGGTTTAGGGTTCAGGGTTTAGGGTCCCTAAACTCTGAAACCTGAAACTCCTTGATTCTTGGAGGGGAGTTTTCTGCGGCAGCTCCGTAGCTGGTGCGAATGGGCACTCAGAGAGCTTCGCATACGTTGACTACATATCAGGAAATTCGCTCAGAATGGAAGGTTTTCCTGCATGGCGTCGGTGCACTGTGGGCAAGATCCAGCGGCAAAGTCTCTTTCAAGTCCGCAAGCGCTCTTCCCCCAGTTCTCGGAGGTTCATCAGCACGTCACTCCCTATTGTATCGGTGGGGACTCAGGGACTTAGGAGGCTTAATTCCCGTGCAAGTGCGGTTGCACTGCGTGGTTGTTAAGGAACTTCAAATCCAGATACCACAGCAAGGGCACCTTACATGGTCTACCATATCCTTCAGCTTAAGTTCCTTGACCAGCAACCCACTGCAAGAACCCTAAACCCTAAACCCTAAACCCTAAACCCCAAAGCCCAAACCCTAAACCCTAAACCCTAGACCCTAAACCCTAAACCCTAAACCCTCAACCCTCCGAGCATCAGGGGATGATGGGTGCAGTCGATTCCGTTCCAATTCCGATCCCTCGAGCTGGGGCACGCTGTTGAAAGCATGTGGGCAGCTATTGTGTTTGATGGGTGGTGTATGGAGCCCTTTTGGGGGAACCCTACGAATTGCAATAGGAACAGGGAACAGAACTATGCCGGCCTGGACCCCAAATAGTGCGAGAGCATGGGGACGCGAAGCAGCACTCTCTCATGATCCAAGAGACCAACAGACACCAAGAGCCCAGGAGTCCAAAAGCGACGACCGCTTTGCATCTCGCAAGCCCAGCATCCGAAAAGAGATGACAGTTTCGAGGACGGCGAGGCGAGAGCGATATTCGTCCAAAAAGCAAGACCACCCCGGTGCACACGCACGCGGAGAGCGCGTGCGCGTGCCACATACAGTGCTGGCAACCAAAACCCTACCTTACATCGTGATGGAACCCTAAGCCCTCCACGCAGAAACCCTAAACCCTAAACCCTAAACCCTAAACCCTAAACCCTAAACCCTAAACCCTAAACCCTAAACCCTAAACCCTTTAAGCAGGTCAGTGCCCAGCTGAGGCATCAGAGGGCCGGCGTGCAGCACAGGCACAGGTGATGACATCGGCCAGTACAGTGGCAGCGCTCATCTTTGCTTGCAAAGGAGCTCTCGACTTCATACTTGGGAGTTTAGGGTTTAGGGTTTAGGGTTTAGGGTTTAGGGTTTAGGGTTTAGGGTTTAGGGTTTAGGGGGTTACTGAGCTACGCACCCCAAACTACGAGCGGCCCTTATTCCAGGAACGAAAATGGGTATCAGTAGGTTTTGGGAAGCCTCCATTTAGGTTTCCCAAGCTGGAGACCGTGAAGGGGGAAGTCTACCCCCGAAACCCTAAACTCTACACCTTAAACTCCCTAAACCCTGCACTCTCAACCCTTGAGAAACGTCCGACAAGCGTCATAGGAAGCCCAGGCAGTTCTGTGGGTGTTTTTGCTTGAGACTCAACAACCATAGAATCACAGACAGAGTGTCGATTTCGGTATTTCCCCAACATAGGGGTGTGTGGGTTCTGTCCCCTTAGTATGCCCTTAAGGCATTATGATCCTTAGTACAGGAACCCCGAAAAGCGCTACCCTTATTTTGGGGAAACCCCTTGTCATTTGGTCTTGGACCACCTTGGGTCCATTCCAAGATCTGAGGCAAAAAACCCCACGCATGGTCGTTTCACCTCGAATGCATTCGCTGGTGACCGTGCTGCTGCCGAGTGGGATGGAACATTGAGCTCTCTGCGGGTTGTGCCTGATGTTGAGATCGGTAATTGAAGCCGAAGGTCTTGCACGGTGTGTCATCCTCTTGTGCTTGACGCAGGGGCCCGTACTGCCTGCGCTTTCTCCTTAAAACAGAAGGCTCACGCCCCAGAGCTCCAAGCCGTAGTTGAGCCTTCAGAGCTTCCAATGAACTAGGACAACGGAGATGCGCATGGGCAGTTCAAGCATGGGTTCCTTTTTGGGTCACCACGTTACATACCAAGGCACTGTACTCTAATAGGGTCTTCATGGGAGTTGCTTTGCAGCTGGCGACCGTCCATCCTAAACCCTCAAGATTCTCGCGTGCCAGCCCATGTGACGTCTGTTCAAAGGTCAAACCTCCCATACTCTGAACCAGCCTTCCCAAAAATGTGCCGACCTTCCCTCCCCTCCGACTTCCTACCCTGATCAAGCAGCCCCAAATGAGTTTTGAACCCGCAGCCTCAACCCTAACCCGAAGACGCCCGCCCTCCCGCCCTTTCACCACCCACCCAAGCCCGGGTCAAAGATGCGCCTGCGCGCCACTGGCCCATGGCTCGCCTGGGTCTTCCTTCTGGATGTTGCTTGGCAGAGCTGGGTGGAGTTTGGGGGTTTCGCATGTCTGGAGTTCTTAAGGCAAACCCTTTAATCCCTAGCTTTCAACCCCAAGCCCTCATCCCTGAGACCCAAACACTAGCCTCAAAACCCTGAACCCTCAAGCCCCAGATGCATCTTCTACACCATCTTCTACTAAGGCCGACTCTTCATGGGTAGTTGAAGTTGAGAAAGTCTTTTTTAAGAAATACATTTCTTGCGCTTCCTTTTTCAGATACGGAGCGTTAAATTCAGGGTACTATAAAAGGCTATAGCTGCCCAGGTTGTTTTCGAGATCCCGGATGCAAGAAGCTTGAAGGCAAGAGGATGAATAATCGTCACGCGAAGACTGCTTTCAGCGAGGCTCTGCCTCAAGCAGCCCGAAACCCCCCCCGCCCGCTGTGTTGTTTCAAAGCCCGAGGCCCTCGACGCTAAACCCCCAGACCCTCCTCTTACCCTTCAACCCGTCAGCACTGAGCTCCTCAAAAACCCTCATCCCTAAACCCTGCCCTCACAAGTAGTGGTTTCGGGGCAGCCCTGAACCCTCAACCCTAAACCCTAAACCCTCAACCCTAAACCCGAAACCCTGAACCCTGAGCCCTAAGCTCTAAACCCTAAACCCTAAACCCTAAACCCTAAACCCTAAACCCTAAACCCTAAACCCTAAACCCTAAACCCTAAACCCTAAACCCTAAACCCTAAACCCTAAACCCTAAACCCTAAACCCTAAACCCTAACCCATAAACCCTAAACCCTAAACCCTAAACCCTAAACCCTAAACCCTAAACCCTAAACCCTAAACCCTAAACCCTAAACCCTAAACCCTAAACCCTAAACCCTAGACCCTAAACCCTGAACCCTGAGCCCTAAGCTCTAAACCCTAAACCCTAAACCCTAAACCCTAAACCCAAAACCTTAAACCCGAAACCCTAAACCGGGCCTAGGCCGCGCTGGCAGAGCCAGGGGCTCCCAGCCGAGGTCGCCGGCAGGGGTTAGGGTTTGGGGTTTAGGGTTTGGGGTTTAGGGTTTGGGGTTTGAGGTTTAGGGCTTAGGGTTTAGGGTCTGAGGTTTAGGGTTTAGGGTTTAGGGTTTGAGGTTTAGGGTTTGGGGTTTGAGGTTTAGGGTTTAGGGTTTGGGGTTTGGGGTTTGGGGTTTTGGGTTGAGGGATCCTGGCTTCTTCAGTTCCCTTCCGAGATTGTTGTGCTGTTTTTTCGGGAGGATGTGGGGAGTTTGGGGAGCGTTTGCATACGAGGGGGAGTGCCTACATGGAGTTTCCAACGGGTTTTTTCCCGAGCTAATGGGTGTTTGGGGGCAAACAAGCGGTGACCCTCTTCCACCTGCCTGCTTTGGCAGGCCTTGCTGGGGTGAGCCCGTCGCGGATTGAGCTGCTGGTGCTTTTATTCTTTCCTTTTCGGGGGGGGAAGCAGCAAGCAGCTGCGTGGCCCACCAGCTTCAAGCTCTTCCCACCGTATTCATCGCTTCGCAAAATTAAGCCGCCAAGAACTCTGCTAGCAAGGTGCAGTCTACGGCAGTGTGCTAGATTTGAGGCCTCCATGGCTCAAAACTTTTGGTTTTGGGGAGGTATTCTCCTTTGGAAGATACAAGAAGCTGAGTCTCAGGGCTCCTGTTGACTTTGCCGGCTTTTGCCTGCCAGTCGCCCGACATGATCGCCATCGGCCTGCATCAGTCGTGCCAGCAGCCCAATGGGGCTCGGGTGCCTCGAGGTATTGTGAGATTGGATGCGCTTGGTATGTCGCGCCTCTTCCCGTTAAACCCTAAAGGCGTAAACCCTAAACCCTAAACCCTAAACCCTAAACCCTAAACCCTAAACCCTAAACCCTAAACCCAAAACCCTAAACCCTAAACCCTAAACCCGAAGCCCGAAACCTCCCCGGCCTTGCCAAGGTGATGGCCTTGCGAACTTCACAGGCGCCAAGCTGAGCCTTACACCCTACGAGCTAAGACCCTAAGACCCCAGGACCCTACGACCCTAAGACCCTAAGACCCTAAGAGAAGACCCTGAGACCCTAAGAGAAGACCCTGAGACCCTAAGACCCTAAGACCCCAAGACCCGAAGACCCAAAGACTCCAGGGGCCCAGATGACCAATTTTCTGTATGTGCGGGCTGGAGGTTCTGGTGACTCGCCGCTCTTCGTGTACGCCAACAGCTTCAGCGACTGGCCTTCCGCCCAGGTTTTCAGGGTTTAGGGTTTAGGGGTTTTGACTAAACCCTAAACCCTAAACCCTAAACCCCAAACCCTAAACCCTAAACCCTGAACCTGGTTTAGAGGTTTAGGGGGGTGCCAGAAAGCGTTTAAGGTTAGAGGGTTCAGGTGGCTAGGGTTTCAGGGCCTGTCCCAGAATGGTACTGCTAAGCCAGGGGCGACATGAGAATGGTGTCTAGTAGGAGACTTCAGCGCCTTCCGTCCCCCTATATGTCCCTTCAGAGAGCATATAGGGTAATTCCAAAATTCCCGACTAAGTACCGGTATAGGGGCCTCAGCCCTTTTGAGTCCTGGATTATCCGCGAGCCTTTGAGGCTGAAGGGCACCTCCTACCAGTGGACCGTGGCTGGCGCAGCCCTCCTGGTGGGTCTCTGCCTGACCTGGGACTGGCGCTGAGAGGGAGGAACCCTCAACCCTAAACCCTAAACCTACGCCTTAAAGCCAGGCTTGAACTCCTGTTCTCATTCCCAGCAATCCCTCCCAGAATTGCGCAGCTAGCGGCGAGGGCTTGTAGGGTTTAGGGTTTAGTGCTCACGAAGATCCTGTAGATGAAGTTTCCCCAAGCCCAAACCTTGGCGGACCTCAAAACCGATGCTTGCCCTAAACCCTAAACCCTAAACCCTAAGCCCTAAGCCCTAAACCCTAAAACCTAAACCCTAAACCCCAAACCCTAAACCCCAAACCCTAAACCCCAAACCCTAAACCCCAAACCCTAAACCCTAAACCCTAAACCCACGCAGCAGTCGTATAAGGATGGCCCCCGGATGTGGCAGTTCCTCTTCACGGCAGCCGTGCCGCATTCTTGGTTGGCCAGCTGGCCGATGGCCAGGATTTAGGGGGTTTTTGGGATTGAGTCTAGCCAGAGACCCTCAACCCCGAGACCCCAAAGCCCTGAAGCCCTAGAGCCCTGAAGCCTTGAAGCCCTGAAACTCCCTGAAGCCCTGAAGCCCATAAACCTTGAAACCCTCAATCCCCGAAACCCTCAAGTCCCTGAAGCTTTCCCACCTTGGAGGCCCAGCCCCTCGAGTACTATAGGGGTCGGAATAAAAAAACTAATGGTTCCTTGGACATTTTACTAGAATAAACCCCTATTCTAATCATTGAAAGGCCCCAAGAGTAGCTGAGGTCTGCCCTTGCGGCAGGAGCTGCCTGCTATGAGGCCGCCGTTGTTTGAAGTTGGGGTTTCGGGCTTCTGGAGTGCTTGCGGTGTTCGGGCCTTTGAACCTCAAGAATCCTTGAGTTTCGGGTTTCGGGTTTAGGGTTTCGGGTTTAGGGTTTAGGGTTTCGGGTTTAGGATTTAGGGTTTAGGGCCCACAATCCATGAGCCCAACTTCTCCTTTCTCCTCTTCTTGGACGCTTTTGTGGCAGGCAAACGTCCAGGAGATGGGAATCTTCTCCACTGCCATCCTCATGGCCCAGGCTTCTCAGGGGTCAAGGGTTTAGTTTAGGGTTTGGGGGACGCACTGGGTGTATTTCCCAAGATAGGGCAGGGCACCTATTTTCACGAAAAGCTTCTGAACAATCTTCTGAGGGAAGGGTTCTAGCAGTGGTTCCTTCTGAAGGCTGTTGCAGGTACTGAAGCATTGAAGGGTTGTACCAGCTACGAAGGTGGCGCCTTCTCGCCAACCGGGCTGTTGCGCCAAATCTCATCCAGAGCAATTCGGCTTGCAGCCTCACCCTGCGTGGAGCTGTCAGAGGTAGTTGGGAGCCTGCCTTGTTCTCAATGGCAGACCAGGCTGAACTGCCTGCTTTGAGCAGCATGTTGCTGCATCACCTGGCTTCGGCAGGGCTTGAGCGACGGGTTCTTGAAGAAGTTCAGAGAGCTTTGCAGGATTCGGGTGATGCTACAAGGACATCCGATCTTGCGAAAGTATGTGACTGTGCCATGCAAGGCCAGCTGCAGGTACGTGCCTCTATGCGTACTGGACGTGAGTGCTCCATCTGGGCTCGGCCATGGACCACGGTTGACGAGGCGAAGGCCATGCTGACATCCCAACTTGATCTTCGCGATGCAGACCACTACCTGGCATGCAACGGACAGGTCTTGGCTGGCGAGAAGGCTATCGGCATGTACGTGTCGCCAACAAGCGCCCCCCTCGAGCTTGCGCGCTGCAACAAGTCCTCTGGACTTGCTGCCGTACTGCCGGCAGCCTTTCCTCCTGTCCAAAAGCAGTTGATCGGCAACGCCCTCTTCCCGCAAATAGCCAAAATACAGCCAGGCTGGGCGGGTAAGATCACAGGGATGCTGCTTGAGATGGGCAACTGTGAGCTGCTGTTTCTCCTGGAGTCAGACATCCAGCTCCAGGCGAAGATAGAAGAGGCAGTGTTCTTGCTTCGTACGGTGGGCTGCGATATCTAGAAATCTGGTGGTCGAGCCTGGGTGATGGAAGTCGCGCACGCGCAGCAGTCAGCAGTGCATGGAAGTTGTGGGGTTCGAGTGAAGCTGAAACCACTGCCGGTGTCTCAGTCGCAGCAAGAAGGGGCAATGCCCTGCGGCAGCGAAAAGAAAGTAGAGGTTTGCCACGCGGTTTGCAACCATGAGGTTGCTGGCCACACTCCAAACAAAGAACCAAGAACCCCGAAAGCCCAACACCCCAAATTAAAGCCTTAAAGCCTTAAAGCCTTAAAGCCTTAAAGCCCCAAAGCCCCAAAGCCCCAAAGCCCCAAAGACCCAAAGCTCCAAAGCCCCAAAGCTCCAAAGCTCCCCCAAACTTCCCCAAAAGCTCCCCCAAACTTCCGCAAAAGCCCTCCCCAAGCTTCCCCAAAACCCTCAAACTGCCCCAAAACCCTCCCAAACTTCCCCCAAACCCCCCCAAACTGCCCCAAAACCCTCCCAAACTTCCCCCAAAGCCCCCCCAAACTGCCCCAAAACCTCCCAGAGCAGGCGGCCGGCACCCTTGGCTTAGCCACCTTCTGGGGCTTCGAGGGGAGCCAGGTCCTGTGTGGCTCCTGGAAAAATGGTGGGCTCTCAGGGTTTAGGGCTTAGGGTTTAGGGTTTAGGGTTTAGGGTTTAGGGTTTAGGGTTTAGGGATGTTTAGGGTGTAGGGTTTAGGGTTTAGGCTTTTTTGGCCTGTGAGTACGGCAAGCGAGGGGGGAGGGTTTAGGGGTTTGAGGGGGAGATTGTGGGTGGGGGTTGAAGGGCATTTTTTTTGCGTGGGGGGGGGGGGGGGGAGGTCGAGGGTTTATGTTTTGTTTTTGGATTGGGTATTTCACGATTTTGGGCGGTCGGCGGCTTTCGGGGATTGAAGGGTAGGCTTTGGTACAATTAGGCGGTGAACCAAACCCCCCCCGCCCCCGCCCCACCAGTTCCCCTTTAAACCGGCGCCTAAAGCCTCAAGCCTAAGGCCTCCGATACCCTGAACACTAAGCCCGACACCAAAAACACAGGGAAACACAACTCCCCCAAATACCCACCCCTGAAAACCTAGACCCTGCACCCCCTAAACAACCTAAGCCTTAAGACCTTATAAAACCCCATACAGAACCCTATTAAGCCCAAAGAAACCCTCTTAAAACCCCACTAATGCCTTCCATTACCCCCCCCCCCCCCCCAAAAAAAAAAAAAAAAAAAAAAAAGAAGCAACAACAAAAAGCCTGAGCCGGCCTTCTTCGGTGCGAGGCTAGGGGCCTGCAGCGGCTTCGCCGCGGCCTATGGCACGGGGGTGTGAAGCCCAGCGTGCTCTTTCCTGTGAGACTCTTCGACTTGGGGGGTTCAGGTTTAGGGAGTTAGGGGTTTAGTTAGAGGTTCAGGATTCAGGGTTTAGGGTTTAGGGTTTAGGGATGAGGGGTTTAAGGGTTAGAGGTTCAGGATTCAGGGTTGAGGGTTCAGGGTTCGATGTCCAAGTCGTTGGGTTTAGGGCTTCATGGTTTTGGGTCCCAAAGTTTTAAGGTGCAAGGGCTAGGCTCAGGGGTTTGAGGCCGCTTTCTGCCTTTCGGTGTTGGGTGTTGCTACCTGGATGTTAAGTCAAGGCTTCATGCTCTGCTGCCTATTTGCAAAGTTCTTGGCAGCTAGGTGCCTGCTTCAGGGTTCAAAGCAAGGTCGCGAGATGTACTAGGCGCCCCAAAGACTCCTCTGCTCAGAAATCCCCATCCGTCATGGGGTGATCCGATCCACATTCTAAACCTAACCCTAGATCGTAAGTCTTAAGTTCCAAGCCCGAAAGCCCAAACCCTTTTGCTCAACCCAGACAGTTTGGATATTCTCCCTTATACTAACAGTCCTTAATAGGGACTAGAGTACCTCCCTATGATAATCCTGTTAAGGGCTGTTAGTATAAAGGGGAACATCCCAACAGACAGCCAATGCGCTTTCCGAGCAGATTGCAGCAGGCTTGGACACGTCCCCTGGACGAGCAGCTCCCTGGGACCTCCATCTGCTGGTGCCCTTGGCCTAAAACCACCCGAGCCGAAGCCCTAAACCCTAGAGCCGAAACCCTAGGCCGCCTCAGCCCTAAACCCTAAACCCAAACCCTAAATCCTAAACCCTAAGCCCTCAAACCCTAAAACCCAAAACCCTCAAGGGGATCGAGCCGAACGCGTCCCAACAGGTACATCCTGGGTGCAATGCCTGGAGCCGAGTCTCCCCCAAGCGCTTGCGATGCCAAGATACTAAACCTAAACCCCCCCAACCCTAACCTTTAGGGTTTAGGGTTTAGGGTTTAGGGTTTAGGGTTTAGGGTTTAGGGTTTAGGGTTTAGGGTTTAGGGTTTAGTGTTTAAGTTTCAGGGTTTGGGGTTTAGGGTGTAGGGTTTGGGGTTTAGGGGGTGTTTAGGGTTTTGGGTGTAGGAGTTAAGACTTAGTTCTGAAGTGAGGTCCGGGGGTGTGTCTTCAGCTACTCATAGCGCTGCGAGGACTGGAAGGCATGAGAAGCCGGGGCCAGACTTGCGGACGGAGCTGTGTAGCGATACTGTAATATTGATTTTGCAATCGTCTTGAGCAGTACACAAACACGTAAACGAACACGTTGTGTAATAGCAGTCGCACCGATCATCCTGAAAAAAGCATGTATCCCGAGTCCCGAACCCGAAGTTTCTCAGCTTTACCTGGCCGCGAGGTTCGGAGTCCTGGTCTTCACGACGTGGAGACGCCCCGCTCTGGCCCGAGCTACCACTCGCAGAATACGTGGGTTCCCAAAATTAGGGTACCAATTTGGGGGGGTTCCTATCTTAAGGAGTATGCTATTTTTGGGGGTCTGCAAAAGGGCCCCTTGTTTGGCGAAATAGCCATAAAGCTTAGCTTACGACAGACCTGACATTGCAGATTGCGCATCCCTAAGCCCTGAACCCCTAAACCCTAAACCCTAAACCCTAAACCCTGAACCATAAACCCTCTCTCTGGAGCCTTGCTCTGTTTACCGAGCTCAGATGCTGGCGTGCCTGGCGCCCATGCTGGGCGGCCTTCTAACCGCCTCAGGGGCAGAGCCCTCAGACGGCCCCTTTGCAGTTTTGCCAGAGTCCAAGAATCATCTCAGATGGGAGTCTTACGACCGCATCCGAATAGAAAAGGTTAACTACTGACGTGCCATCATGGCAGTAATTCTGCTTAGCAAGAGGGTGAGACATCTTGAGTTCTCGTGCAGTGTCAAGCAGCAATGGTTCGGTCAAGCACCTATCAAGGTCCAATTCCGATGGATGTGAATCGAGTGAGAGGTGGAAGACGCATTCAGCACAAAGCAAATGGGAAAGGAGAAGGAGAATGAAACGAAGGTAAGGTCACATGAGTAGTGCAAGTTGGAACGAAGGGGATGCGGAGATGTTACATCTGTGGAAAGCCCGGACGTTTGGCGTCTGAACGCAATGCTCGCAATCAGGCAAGGTGGAAGGAAAGCAGAACAAGAAGAAGTAGACAAGAGAAAACGAGGATTTGCTGAACATCAGTACCCCGGAAAGAAGGTGTTTGCACATGGCCTACGCTTTGTGCGCGTCGCATCCCATCAGTATCCTGCTCAAAAGCATGTCTTCAAGTCTAGCTAGCACTTCCTAACAGTTCTGTCAAAGTTTGGTCAAAACGTTGCTGCTTCTGTGAGTTCAGATCTCTAGTCTTGTAACAAGGTTGTGCCGCATTCGCGCCATCTCTTCCCGTACAAGCCATGGGCAACCGTATCGTGGTTAGAAAGGAGCCATCACAAGGAGTTCCTTTCAAATATTTGTTTGGCGAGCAGGAAGTCAATGCGCAAGATCATGGTTTGAAGAAAGTTGAGTTTGACCCCAAGCCCTTCGACGGTGGCAAATTTCGGCTTGCTTACAAGGGCAAAGTTTTTTGCAAAGAGGAACCGTCTAGCACTTTGAACAGGGCTCGATTCTTGAATTGTTGGACTATGCGTCGAGATGCTGACAGGCCATATTTCCCCTGCATTGTCAAGCAGTTCAGGCGAAGTCACGCGCAGTATGCAAAGGAGTGGGACAAGGATCTGACGGTCCTCAACAAAGCCCAGGATCTGGCCAGAAAGTTCAACAAGGATGTCAGACCACCTGTCAAAATCCAATTCGCAGGCGCCTTCCTGTATCAAGTTTATCAGCCAGGAGCAGAGTACGAGCAATCGGGTTTTTTCTGGCCTCGGCTGGAGAAGATAGCAGATGCATCTGTCCAGAAGGCAGAGAAGGTTTGCGTGGAACCACATTTCGAAGGGAAGTTTGTGAAAGCAAACTGCAACAATGGATATGTTGGCCAGTTTGTGGATCCGAGCTTAGGTGAATTGTCCTTTCACCGCACAGCACAGGCCTTCTCCCACTGGACATGGACAGTGACGGAGGGCGCACTCTTGGTATGCGACTTGCAGGGTGTTATGAAAGAAGGTGACTGGCAATTCACTGATCCTGCAATACATGACGCTGCTGGCACACAACTCTACGGGTTAACAGACCTAGGTCCTCGGGGTATCAATGCGTTCTTCCGCACGCACACATGCAACCACATTTGCCAGCACATGAAGAAGCCGGATGCGGTGATTGATATCGGACTGCCGGCACCAATTGCCCACGTGGGTAGTACGACATTTTCTTTCGAGCTTGTACAGGTTTCATCGGCAGTTCATGATCAGCAGGACTTTGCTGACATTCTGGACCATGCACATCGTGGAACATGTTATGCACAGGCAGTCGCAACCCTGGTTCGTCATGCTGAGCGTCGGATTGTAGGCCGTAACGTAGAACCACATCATGTGATTGCTGATGCCATTGTCAAGAAGCATGGCACCAAAGGAGGTTGCGTGGAGCCTGTTCTGAATCAAGTCTGCCCACCCAGACGTTTGCGCTGGCGCGAAGTGAGAGCAGACGATGCTGCGAGGTGTTTGCAACTTGGAAGGGCTGTGCTATGCGGCTTCCACCTCTCTGACAAGCAATGGCACAGTTTTTCTGAATTTTTTCGGAGGTTTCCATCGGAGGTCCTGGGTGAACTGCCAGACCCCAGCAAAGACGTTCTGTCTGGTCATGGTTGCGTACTTATTGGCCAGGACCCAAGCATGTGGAAGGCTAAAAACAGCTGGGGAGATGATTTCGGAGACGGTGGTTATTTCAGGATCTCGAAAAAATTGCTTGAGCAGATGCAAGCTCGTTTTTTTGACATCTTCTTCGTGGAGGAGGACTTGTCGGCAGAAGACCGCGAAGCCTACAAAAACTGGTGCCGCAACTCCCACCTCCATACGGTGTCCACCTCAAGCTAGCCGATGCGATCGGGCGTGGTGCAAATGTGTATCGCTGCACTGTTTTACTTTGTGGGCGGATCAGTGTAATGCAATCACTTGCACAGTAGGTCACACGTTTTGTGCAAATAGACCACGCAAGCCGGAGCACCCAGATTTGCAGCCAACCTCAACTATGCTAGAAGCCATCAAGACCTCAAACCGGGGAGCTCCTAGCCTCGACAATGTTCATGCCTGAAGCCTATACAGCCCAACACACGCCAGGTGGGCGTGCTCGTGTGCAAGATCGGGCTGCGGGCGCCCTTCCTGCCTCAGAAAGATGAGCTCCGGCCTCGGATTCAAACCAGGGGCGTGCAACCCCCAAAAGGCCTTGAATGCCCAGACCCTATCAACCCCAAAAAGCCCCTGCAAACCCCTAAACACCCCCTTAAAGCCCCTAGACCCTAAACCCTCCGACCCTGGTTCCTCATCGAACCCTCAAGCTGCACCCTGCTAACAACTCGCTACACCCCTCAATCCCCCCAAACTGCGAAAACCCCTGAAGCCCAAAATCCTAAACCCTAAATCCCCCCGAAATTCCGCAAGGTCCTGGTCCACAGCAGCCGTGGCCCTGCTGGGCTTGAGTGGCACCTCAGCAGTGGCACTGCCAGGGGCCTTGAGGGGCCCAGTCAGGGGTTCAGGGGTTTTAGGGTTTAGGGTTTAGGGTTTAGGGCCTAGGGTTTCGGGTTGGGGTTTAGGGTTTTTAGGGTTTTTAGGGTTTTTAGGGTTTTTAGGGTTTTTAGGGTTTTTAGGGTTTTTAGGGTTTTTAGGGTTTTTAGGGTTTTTAGGGTTTTTAGGGTGTTTAGGGTGTTTAGGGTGTTTAGGGTTTCTAGGGTTTCTAGGGTTTAGGGGATTTAGAGTTTAGGTTTTAGGGTCTGGGCTTAGAGGGGTTTTAGGGGGTTTGGCTTATAGGGGTGTTTAGGTCTACAGGGGTGTTTTTCAGGGTGTTAAAGGGGGGTACTAGGGGTTGAAAGGGGCTGTGAGGAGGTTAGGGTTGAAGTAGCATGTTGGGGTTTAGGGTGTAGGGGTAGAGGGTTTTAGTTTAGAGGTTTGGGTCTTAGTTTAGTGTTTGGTTCAGGGCTTGTAGGGTCCTAGGGCTTAGCATTTCGAGGTTTAGGGGTGACGGTGCCAAGGCCCTTCAGAGCGTCGCTGTTTGGAGAGGGCTTTGGAAGGTTTCGGGGTTCGCGTGGCTGCAGCCTAATAACTGTAGTCTCTTGGAGGTGGTATGTTGTCTGAGTGTGTTTAATGAAATCCAAGGAAACCCCAAACCCTAAAAGATCCCCAAAATCCCAAGGTACGGCTCGGCTGTGTTCCTCGCAGCCACTGTAAATGAATTCGATGAGTCGCGGCGTCCGATGGCTGTGGCCTAGTGCTCAGTCGTTGCCTTTGCCGACCCTAAACCCTAAACCCTAAACCCTAAACCCTAAACCCTAAACCCTAAACCCCTAAACCCTAAACCCTAAACCCTAAACCCTAAACCCGAAACCCTAAACCCTAAACCCTAGGTACCTAGGGAACCTTAGGGAAGCTTAGGAGCCTTAGGGAGTAGTGGGGAGGCAACCTTGGGTTGCGTACCACCCCTGAACCCCCCTCCCCTAGAGAGAACCCTATAAGAAGAAGATCAGGTGTGGGCATTCCTGAAATGGTAATTTCTACAGATTGGGCTTCCAGCCTGCATTGATGTAACGGCACTAATCATAGTAGTAAATATTCATAGTACTAAGAAGAACAGTAGTAGTAAAAATAATATTGAATAAGCACAACAGTATGAGTCATACTAAGATAAATAGGAAGTACGCTAGTAACAGTAGCAATGGTTCTCTGGCAGCAAGTCGACAAGAATCGAAACAATATGAGCTACAGTCTAAACCCCTTAAGGGTAGAACATGTATAGGGATAATACTGTGATACCGCTCTCTTGTTAGCTCGAATCAGACTGGGTAACCGTGTGGCAATACCAGAATAATGCAACTATTAAAGCAAAATACAATATTAATGAATACAGGTAGGAACCTTCATGCCTCCAACGGACCCAGCCCCACATCTTCAGCCAAACGAAAGCCCAAAAGCACCCTCCAATGACAAGGCCTTGCTGGCCACTCCGATCGTGCTGACGGCCGCCTGCTCAACAGGGGCTGGTCGTTGAGGATCCCTAAACCCTAAAGCCTAAACCCTAAACCCTAAAACCTAAACCCTAAACCCTAAACCCTAAACCCTAAACCCTAAACCCTGAACCCTGAACCCTGAACCCTGAACCCTGAACCCTAAACCCTAACCGCACCTGGGTCTTGGGTGGAAAGGCTTGTGGGTTCAATTGTCTTTCAGCCCCCCAGTCGCTGCCGCGAAAGCCCACCCCCCAAGCGAGTTCGAATGCAACAGCTCGCGGAGGCCCTGGCCCACTTGGCCTGCAAGTCAAGCAGTGACACCTCGAGCTGCCCGCGGCCCATGGGTCTGGGCTCTGCCGTAGGAGGGAAAGATGTCAGGGTTTTGGGTATAGGTTTTACTAGGGTTTAGGGATTAGTGTTACAGCAGGGGTTTTGGACTCAATGGCAAGTTTAGAGGAGGTTTTGGGTTGAAGTTCAGGGATTTGGGCTTCAGGATATTTTCGATCTGAAGTGGACTGGGCTTTCACTTTGGCAATGGGGCCCTTGTTGGCCGCTGGGACAGTTGTTCATGGGTGCTCCATGACACTTCCAAACCCTTACAATCACCGCTGACCCCTAAACTCTAAACCCTAAACCCTAAACCCGAAACCCTAAACCCTAAACGCTAACGCCAAAACCTTGACTTAAACCCCCCCAAAACCAGAAGCGAGGCCCCGAGTGGGCAGTGCCTGGCGAAGGTCCGGGGACTCAACTGAGGGAGTCGGTTTAGGGTTTAGGGAGGCAGGGTTTAGGGTCTAGGGTTTAGGGCTCAGGGTTTAGGGTTGCTACTTTCGGGATGGATTTTGGGGTCCTCAGTTGTTTTTTTTTTCTCGTGGGGCGATGCCTCGCACCTCTTGTCTTCTCACGTCGATGGGGGGGGCCTCGGAGGTTGGGTCCCTTAGCAGCTCCAAGCTGCATCGACCTATATCCTACCCCAAACCCTAAGCCCCAAGCCCCAAGCCCCAAACCCCAAACCCCAAACCCCAAACCCTAAACCCTAAACCCGGGGGGGTTAGAAAGGAGCCCTCCAAACCCTGTAAACCCAATTTCCTGCCAGCACCCCAAAGAGCCTATAAACCCTATAAACCCTAAACCCCAAGCCCTGAAACCTATAAACCCCAGAATCCCTAAAAGTCCTTTTTTCCCCTATGAGCCCTAGGCACCCTCGGAACCCTCAAACCCATACCCTAGCCCCGAAACCCTCTACACACAAAACCCTACACCCTATACCCCAGACAGTAAACCCTATGCGGAGCTGCAACTGGTATTGTAGAAAAGAGTTAGTGTTGAGAGTTGGAAGGGTTAATGAACCCGGAAAACATGTTTGGCTCAAGATGGCCGAGAGCCGTCAGCTTTTGTTGAAAAAGTACGTACGCTTGGGGTTGGGTTTAACGGGTTGGAGTAGTCCCGTCCCTTCTCCCTTATCTTGTCCCCTTAGGGTTGGGTGTTCTTGTTTCTGGTTCGATCTGGGAAATCTATATAGGCGACTGTTGAGGGTTGGTTTCTTTCCCTGTTCCCTTTCGGTTGCCCCCGTAGGTTATGAGCCCAAATTAGGTTCCCTGCGGTTTGTGTTTCGGCTTTAGGGTGGAAGTTTGAAGCCATGGCGACCAACTGGTTACGGACTGGTGCGGCATCATCGAGCTCCAATGTGGGCGACCAAGGTGAAGGTGGTGTCAAAAGGTCTGCAACGGGTGAAAAAGTTGTTCCCAATGTGGAAGCTCTGGTTGATGTTGGTGGTATGCGTGGCGAAGAGAAGCCGGTGGTGGAAGGACTGGAAGACCAGATGGAAGCAGTTTTGCTGCGCCTTCTGAGCAAACATGGGCATCTTCTTCGAGCTGCGGAATCTGCTGAATCAACGGGAGCGCCAACAACAAGCTCCTCTACGTCAAAGATGGTGGAGCAAGGGTGCCAGACAGAACTGGTTGGGGATGTTATCCCTGTTTCCAAGCGAGCTCGCAACAAAGTGAGTTTCGCGGCTGAAAGTGGTGATCTGTTGACAGGTGAAGCGGAAGAAACTGCGCCTGTTGCTGCGACAAAAAGCAGTATCCTCGTCGTTGGGGACGCAGAAGGAGTCGTTCCTGTTGCTATGGTGATGAGCGAAGGAGAAATCCTGGAATTGGAGGCAGCAAGAATACAGCAAGAGTCAGATGAAGACTTATACGCTGATGGTGGAGGCAAAGTGTCTCAAGCTGCTGACCTTCCAATCATCGACTGCGATGGGAAGACATGGGAACGCCATTTTCATGATGATGGGAGAGAATATCTTTACTGTTTAGACACTGGAGATACCCAATGGGTGGTGCCTAAGAAGACTGGAATGGCTGGAAACAGCGAGGGGCCAGGTGTTGGAATGGGCATTGTCCCTGTGGAAGATGAGCCAGCGCTGGGTGCTACCTCGTCCTCGTCACCTACGGAGTCTTCTAGGGCACAGCAGGGTAGCATGGAAAGTGTCAACAGCGGTGTAAATAGTGTAGGTGAAAAAGATTTTTCCTCTACTATCAGGGATAGCGGTCCTAGGGCTGGTGGTGACGCCCCGACCTCGGGTTCTCCTGATGAAGAGGGGATTTCTGGAAACCGAGCAGACATCGCTGAAGCTCAACATCTGGATCGGGAAGAGATGGAGGCGCTTTCTGAGGGTGTGGCAGCGGTGGAATCGGTGGGTCCAGAAGAAAAAATGCCCAATGTGGAGATCGGAATTGTGTCGGCTGCAGAAGAGCGAGTGGTGGATGTGGTGCCTGTCGTTCAGGAAGATGGCCCTGGAGATTTGGATGACGAAGGGAAAAAGTTGTGCATTACGACTGAGGAGGTCTCTTCGTTGGGTGCCGAGAATTCTGCCATTCAAAGGGAAAAGGAAACTTCTGAAACTGCTGGAGACACGGTTGATCGGAAAGATGAGGCCTGGAGCGCCAATGAAGCGCGGGTCAACGCGCCAGATAGTACCTGGAGTGCAGAAAAAGCACGGGTTGAGGCGCATATGGTGTCACGTTCCGCGGATGACTGCAACAATGGGGCGCAGGTCTCTGTAGCAGCTGACGATGGAGGTTCACAGGTGGACGCACTGGTGCAGCCTGAAGTTAGCAGCGAGGAACGAAATGGCGAAGGCTACACCGGAGCCAATGAGGCAGCTGTGGTCAGAAACAATGGTGATTCTCTTTTGGAAACCATGGAGCCAAAGGAGCCTGCGGTGGAAGAAAATGTGCCTACCGCGGATGACCAATCCAATAGCCCTGTAGTGGAAGAAAATTTGCCTGCTGCAGAAGGTTTGAAAAAGGACTCCAATGGTGGGTCCACTCCCAGGAAGGGAGAGGTGTTGCCATCTGAAAGCTCGCCGGAAGTCGACACCGAGCGAACTGTAACGGATGAGGCAAAGCCATTGGCTGGAAAAAAGGGAGATCCTGAGCCCTTGGAGCACAAGATGGATGATCTTGTGGGACTCACGTTGGAGCAGGACGAGCAGTGTGACCCAAAGGTGGAAATAAAGGATGTGTCAGGAGCCGATGATACGGAGATGGTTTCTGAAGGGCATGCAAAGAGAGTGCCTCGAGCGGGAGCTTTGGAATCACCTGGGGAACATTGCTATCAGGAGGGGGATGAGATCATTGGTCTAGTGCGCTGCATCAATGGGTATGGAGCCTTTTTGGACCATGGTGATATAAATGTATTGGTTCCTGCAGAAGGGAACAATGTACATCAGTTCAAATTTGGTGATACTGTCAATGGAACAGTGAAACGAGTGGAAGATGATGGTACCATAATCTTGGACACCTTTCTGGTTTTGGAAGAGGACGAGGAGGATTCCTCTTCAACGCTGCGCAAATGGAAGGACAGCGGCTGGGGTACATGGTGGACAGGCTCATGGCAGACTGGTCAATGGTACAAAGGTTCCGATGGTCAATGGGACTGGAAGTCGGAAGAACAGCAGTCTCGCGAGTGGTTTGCCGAGTCAAAAGCATCCTCTAAGGAACAAGAGGAGGCTGAGCAGAAACAGCTCTATGGAGAAAAAATCTGTCGAAATCTCCTGGAAGATGAAACAATAGATAATGACTATGTGGGCAAAATCACTGGGATGTTGCTGAGTCGTCCAATGGACGTGATTGTGGAGTGTATCGCAGATCATGCATTCCTGAATATTGAGGCTCGGAGCGCATACAACATCTTGCTAAGTGATGATTGGAAGCCTGAGGAGACAGAACGTGCAGGTGTGGAAGAAACAACCACTTTTTCCCGGAAGCAGTACCACAACGCGCTCTACGAACTGGCACGCAAGAAAAGAAGATTTAGTGGACCAGTCGTGGGTGAAGCGGTGGCAATTTTGCTGAGCAAAGGGAAAGATGAGCTTTGGAACGAGCTGTGGTTGGACACCAAGCGATTTCTGCAAGAGCTTGATGGTGCAATCGAGGAGATGAGTAAGAGGGAAAACAGGCCAATAGAAGCCTATATGGATCCCGATCAGTACAAAAAGGCTCACACGACTCCGAAGACTGTGTCACCTGGATACAGCAAGCTGTGCAAGTTCTTCAATCAAGGGAGGTGTCGAAATGGAGATGGGTGTTCCTATGAACATCGTCGCTACGGTGAAGGGTGGCCTGAAGGAGAGCCAACTGAGCCAAAGAACAGCCAAAAAACTGGTGACGAGGATGGGGACATCGGTGGCCCTCCAACTGATGAAGGTACAGTGGATGAGGTGCAGCAGGAGCGGGAGGATTCGGCCTTCCGTGCCCAGTACAACTATGGCAAAGGGACATCAAAAGGTGAGCCTACGCTGGGTGAAACGAAGAAACGGCTGTGTCTGTATTACAATCAAGGTGGTTGTAAATATGGGACTGCGTGCAGGTATCTCCACGACGATGACATGGCATTGGAAGGGACTTGGGAGCCTGGCAAATCTTGGGACAATGCTTCCAGGAAGGCACTGAGGGACGCGGGTTCCACCATTGCTGTTTCGACTACTATCTCAAAGGGAGATGTCGTGTGCGATTTGGCTGCAAGTATTCTCACGAAGAGATGTCTGAGGACCGGCTGACCCAGTTGAAGCATTTGGTGAATGTGGCAAACCATGTGTCCTTTCAAAGGGGAAGGGGATTGGAGATTCCCGACAGGAACGCTTTTCAACCACCGGTAAGTGGGGGAGCAGAATCTTCGTCCTCCTCGGCACCAAAAGCGCTGCAAATGACCAATGTGTCACAAAAAGATGGTGAAAAGGGTATTCTGGATGAAGAAGAAGCTGATGAGCAAAAGAATTCGGTGGCTGCATCCACTAGTACTCAGCTTCACAATCCAGAGGAGCCAATTGAAAATTGGATGGCTCGCAACGAACACCTGTGGGTGTATACCCCTCATGTAAGTGAGGTGATGATTACCCTTGGTGTGACCAATGTGTCGGACTTGCAAGAGTTCATCTTTGTGGAAGATTTGGTTGACAAAGGGATCAACAAGGTGACCGCATGCAAAATTCTGCAATTGGTGGGTGAGGTCCGATATCGACCGGGAGGACCGGAAAAGGCAGTTCCTTCTGATGCATCTGTACGGGTACAACAATCTTCTGGGAACAAAGGGACTGGAAGAGCGGCGGTGCGAACCCTCACTCAGGTGCGTGAAGCTGAAGACTCCGGTGCAAAAACGATGCCGAGAGGCTCCTATCGGGAGCTTTTTGATAAGGTCAAGTACCGTCACGCTTGGACGCTTGCGCAGAGGTCTCCACTGTGCGTACAGAAGCTGAAGTTGGTGGGAGTTGGAATGCCACCGGTGAACCCACCAACAAAAAAGTATCGGTCAATATCAAACCCTGTGAAAAGGGGAAGGCCCTTGCTGGACAAAAAACAGGTGCGACAGGTGCCACGCTCTCGTTCACAGCGACGAGCGCAACCGGCGGAAGTGGTGGAGAAACCAAAACCACTGGAACTGAAGCCTCGTGGTGGGTTGTCGTAATCGGTTCAGCAGAGCGTGGGCAGATGTGGTGGACGATGATGATCAGGCGGAGGCTTTGGTTTCTTATGCCGCTTCCTCAAGCGATTCAAGCGAGGAAGAGACCAATGCTGTGCACCGCATGCGGGAAATCCTTTTGCAAGAAAGGGATTCACAGAGAACTGCGATTCGTGGCAATGTTCCGATGGGTGGTTCTTCCGGCCCCAATGACGGGCAGAAAAAATCGGTTCACCTTGGCGAAGAACGCGACAAAGCGTCGCGGGGGGAGACCCGCCAAGAAGTGACTTCTCAAGTTTTTTCGCTACCACAACCTTCTCGTCGAACTGAACAGTCTCAAAAAAGAGCAAGGGATGGCTCAGTTATAGTTGGTTCGCTGGCGGTGGGCTCCACGGATGAGGTTTTACCTGGGCAAGGTGTTGCTGGACAGGTGAATGTATCTGAAGGCGCTCAAGTTCTTCCTGGGCAAGAAGTGGCTGGACAGGAGACGGCGCTGGAAGGAGCAGTGCAAATTCCTGGCGAGGAGACTGACCAAAACGAAGGAGAAGGTGGGAGCAATGAACTCCATGGTGATGGTGCGAAGACATTGGATGTTCGTCCGGTGAAGAATGTTCCTCAGCAATTGCTGGTTAAAGGTCTTCTGAATCGGATTTATTGGAAGGTTGCTGTCGGCAAGTTGCCTGTGGGGCACAAGGACTATCAGAAGGGATCCAATAAAATGGATCGAAACTTGGTTATTAGCATGTCATCTGAAGGTGCAAGCGAACAGGATTTGAACCTGGCATTGGAAGATGACACTGATCAGAGAATGGATGATGGTGCATTGGTGGTCATGGCATATGACCCTGGTACACTGATTCAGTCGGCGACAACTATGTGGGTTATGCGTCGTGGGTTGGCAGATCGTGCTCTCTGGTCGGCAATAGCGACTGCGGCACAGAGAATATGTGCTGAAATGGTTCAAGTGGATGAACTGAATGCCCAGTTGAATACTGGGAGACTCCTTTTTGAAAGGAGAGATCAAGGACACTACGGTGTTTTGCATCATTCGTTCCATGAAGATCCGTGCTTGCCGGTGGTGGGAAATTATCCTCTTTCGGTGATGGGTGCACTGCTTTCTCCTGGCCTGGAAAAGGAATTCAGAAATACTGAAAAGTTTGGAACTGCTATGGAGGCAATAGCCTATGATTGGAGTCGCAGTCCAGGCATGGAAGTTCATGTGGAACTTATGGCAAGGGTAGCCAATCTGGTCGCTCCATTCCTTAGACTTGGAGGCCAAGGGACAGTGGTGAATTCCGAATTTCTCTGGCAGCACGGGAGGGACCAAATGATGGAGTTCCTTCAGGCGGCGACTTGCGCTGATCAATTGGAAGTTCTCTGGAGAAGAATGGACGACGATGCTGATGAGGAAGTGGATCCTACAGGAATGGTGCTGGAGATCCCCGATCAACAAGATGCGGTACTAGATCAAGGGAACAATGAATCCCTTATTCCCATTGAAGATGCTGGAGGTGAGACACTTGGTGACACTGGAAGGGATGGCAAAGCGCCAGAAGTCTCTCCGGAAGAGGAGACATCCAGTGGGTCGTCAAGACTGGCGGGCACAAGGATTTTCTTGTGGTCAGTGTACTCTCGCGTTGCTTCCAACTTCTCTACGCAGGACCGCACTACTGGGAAGATCTTTGACAGCACAAAGGGGTATCCTGGTGAAGGACCAAACAATGGTGACAATCCTTCCTCTAAGAGGAACTTACCCTGGATCTCTGAAGACTACCTCGACGAAGTGGTGTCAAAAAAGATGGAAAGGTCTTCAGATATGGATGGGCTGGAGGGGTTTGTTCCGGGAAGTGAGGGATCGTTGGAAAAGGTAGAGGTGGAGAATGTTACTGCCTCTAAAATTCTTATGGCTCTTTGGAAAAAGGGATATAGAGCTGGGTATAGGAGGTTGTGTCGTTTGAACGTATCTGGATGCAAGGTTGGAACAATGAAGCGTCCAATCAAAAGGGTGCAGAAGATCGGCACTAGGAAAGCCTTCATGAAGAAGTTCAATGTTTTTGGATCGTCTCAGCGTGGCTCAGGAGCTGGCGGAAAACCAATCATGAAGGTGGTAGGACCAAGGCCAGGTTTTCCAGCTGTACTCCAAGCATCAAATACTGATAGCACCTGGGGTGAAGGGAGCAGTTCTCAGGCACATGGCAATGTTCATGTAGAGCAGAATCGCCCTATGGACCGGTTCGAGGCGGAGCGCTTGGAGAAGAGGAAGAAAGGCTTCTGCTATTGGTTCAGTAAGGGAAAAGATCGCTGCAAATTTGGTGAAGACTGCAAATTCATCCATTCAGAAGATGATGTGGTGCTGCATTCGTATTGGTGCAAATACTATGTGGCGGGGAGACACTGTTTCGCTGGAAAGACGTGTGCGTTCTCGCATGATGCAACTGGTGTGAGGTGCATTCAGTTTGCTCAGTCTGGGAAGTGTCGTTATGGTGACAGGTGTGTTTTTGAGCATGGTGATCCGCTGAATGAACAGAGGCCAAGGTCTCCGAGGACGCCCCCAAGGGATGGTCCAAGGAGAAGTTCTGGTGCAAAAGGTGGGGAAGAGGAGATCTCTCCTGAACAGTTCGATGATGGTGAGGAGTATTCCATGACTTATGACGATGACACCAAAATGTCGGAACTGTTGATGGAAGCGATTTCATTTCTGTCCAATGGCAAAACAGATTTGGCTCGAGCAGAGGCGGACCCATTGTTCAAACTCCTGAAGTTCAATGGAGATACTGACCAGATGGATAGAGAATGGGTTTCGTGGACCACCGATATGTTGTCCGTGCTGGAACTTCACGAAGTAGTGAAGTCGTATGAGGTTTCGCTCGAGGAGGTGGAAGAATGGGTCAATGACCTGAGGATATGGTTCGAGCGAGCCAACGTGGAAGAAGAAAAAGATCCCAAAAGGGGCAAGAAGAGGTCCCTAGAAAGGGAGTCCAGCAAAGATATTCCTGCCGAAAAGGAGGTGGTTGAGACTTCTGAGACGGAGGTTGCCGTTGAGGAGGAGGCAAAAAAGGTTAAAAAGAAGAGGAAAACTGCAGTTATCGAAGATCCTTACACTCTCCTGGTTCCAAAGCCGAAGAAGATGCCGGCGACCATTGAGAAGAGTGGATCATCATCCAATGCGGCGGTTTCTGCAGGGGAAAAAGCCTCGAAAATGCGCACAAAGTCAAACGTCGGTGGAAAGGCGAAGAAGAAGGAGAAAAGTCAGAGTCCCAAAAAGGGAGAAGTGGTGGTGGTGAAAGGTCCTGAGGAAAAGGATCGTCCTCCTGATGTGGATGCGCAAGCGTCTACAGCTGTGAATGCAGAGCTGGGTCAATCGTGCCAGGCGATTGAGGACGCAAAGAGAGAAGGATTGGTATCCTCAATTCAAAGGGGCGTACAGGATCCTGTTCTTACAGTTTCGGACCTGGAGTATATTCTGCTGCAACTTCACCTCAAGATTGCCAACAATCGGAAAAAGAAGTGATTGGATGGTATGGATGAAGGGATGGTTTTTCTCTTTCTGGAGACAGGTGCGCTGGAACAGCCAATGTGCTGACAAATGTGGTGGTTACTATTAAGGGTATGGAAATCCCTGATAGTAGAAGTCAGTAGCTTTTCGCGTAGCGAAGACCACGGTTTGTGGTGAAGAAGGCCAAGGAGTCTTCAGTGATGAGAGGATCATGGTGAAAAAAGATTCTCTATGGTTAGTGGATTTAGCCAATGTGCTATAATTTCGTCCTGGTAGACGTAAAACCATATTGTGCATTTCAAGCAGCTGGCTGCTGCCCTAATGGCAGTTTTTGGCCAAAGATCTGCACCTCCAATGTGTCCTAGGAAATCCTAGGACAGGGGGAGTGCGGAGCTGCAACTGGTATTGTAGAAAAGAGTTAGTGTTGAGAGTTGGAAGGGTTAATGAACCCGGAAAACATGTTTGGCTCAAGATGGCCGAGAGCCGTCAGCTTTTGTTGAAAAAGTACGTACGCTTGGGGTTGGGTTTAATGGGTTGGAGTAGTCCCGTCCCTTCTCCCTTATCTTGTCCCCTTAGGGTTGGGTGTTCTTGTTTCTGGTTCGATCTGGGAAATCTATATAGGCGACTGTTGAGGGTTGGTTTCTTTCCCTGTTCCCTTTCGGTTGCCCCCGTACCCTAAACCCTAAACCCTAAACCCCAAACCCTAAACCCTAAACCCTAAACCCCAAACCCCCAACCCACCCCCAAAGGCTGGAAGTGGCCCGCTGCCGGCTGCCTGGTCTGGGCGGCGGTGACGGCCTTCACGTCCTGGGTGCAGCTGGACATGCTGGACCAGGCCAGCCACTTGATGGGTTTAGGGTTTAGGGTTTAGGGTTTAGGGCTAGGTTTAGGCTCAGGGTTTAGGGTTTAGGGTTGGCACTTTGTGGGTTTAGGTTTTGGGGTTTAGGGTTTAGGGTGTAGGACTCTATGGGTTTAGGGTTTAGGGTGCGACATGTTGCTGCCAAGAGGAAGCATGTAGGGTAACGACTTCTGGACATCCCGGGCTCAGGAGTCGGAGGAGGAGGATGCATGGTACGCGCCCGAGCAGAAGTCCTGTGTGTGCTCCTGGCGGCTCCAAAGGGTTTAGGGTTTAGGGTTTTCGGGTTTAGGGTTTTAGGGTTTAGGGTTTAGGGTTGAGGGTTTAGGGTTTAGGGTTTAGGGTGAGGACTGAAATTGAACCCTTGTGTTCTGCCTCCGTCGTCGCGCCACACGCTTTGTTGCTGCTGGGGCGGGGGCATTTTTCGTTCGAGAGAGACGTTGCCTCGAGTGTAGCGTAGAGAGCTAACAGAGCTCGAGGGTGCCATGGCGACTGGCCTGGAGACGGAGGCCAAAGAGCCGGAGCAGGAGCAAGATGGCCAGCCTGGCCCACCCCCAGGCCCGCTCGAGCCCCTGAAGCACGAGTTGCAGCACCGATGGTGCTTGTGGCTCCATCAGCAAGGGGAGAAGGCGCACCAGGGGACCCAGGCATGGAACGAGAGCCAGCGGTCAGTTCACTCCTTCAAGACGGCGGAGGACTTCTGGTGCATGTACCACCACGCCTACCCGCCCTCGAAGATGGAGCACGTGGACTACTCGCTGTTCAAGCAGGGCATCACGCCGGCCTGGGAGGACGCGGCTCTCAAGAACGGAGGCAGGTGGGTCATGAAGCTAGAGAAGGTGAGGGCCCAGACTCTGGATGACCTCTGGTTGTCTGTCGAGCTCGCCCTCATCGGTGAGGCCTTTCTACCACATGGCGGCGAAGTCGTGGCAGGGGCCGTGGTCTCCATCCGGAACCGCGTCAGCAAGATCGCCCTCTGGCTTTCAACAGCCAAGGACGAGAAGAAGGCGGGAGGGGGCGGGGGCCTTTCGTGAGATCAGGGATCTTTCAAAGGGTTGTTCGCAACAAACAGCAGCGAAGGTTGCTTAAGGAACGTGCTTGAAGGGTAGCCTTGGCTGTTCGCCAGGTGATGGCACTCGGTCGCTACTACCGACAAGTCTTGGCCGGGACCCCCGGCTGCCAAGACTACATCAACAGGGAGCTGACCTTCGAGGACTTCAAGAAGGGAGGCATGACCTTCGTCCTGAGCAAGACGAACCCTGATCAGCCTGGCGTCTTTCAGTGAGCCCTCGTGCCTTGTATCAACTCACAAAGCCCTTGGGTGCACCAAAGGGCCGATGCAACGAGGTCACCTGCAAAGAAGCCAGCACGACCTTGGTGCTTCCAGCGCCAGAAAGCAAAAAGCAAAAGCCCGGGGGTTTTCCAGGTGGTTTTGGGCTTGGGGTTTGGGGCTTCCCCGAATTGGCAGGACCCTCGGAGGGTAAGTTCAAAAGAGTTCCATATCGCACATCACCTCCCTCGAGCCCCCGAAATTGCGAACCCTCAAACCCTAAACCCTCAATCCCTAAACGCTCTACCTTAGACCCTGAGCCCTTAGACCCTAAGCCCAACACTTCAATCAATGTTCTAATCAGCTGAACAAAGTAGTGGAGCAGTTCTCAGGCCATGTCGAGGTCCGGGATGCAGACGTTGGAGGTTCAGGCATTTAAATGGCTGCTCCCCCTAAGGCTTCTTTCCACGAAAGGTAACCCCCCCCCCACGCCATTTCTTGGAAACTCTCCACCTGAAGGAACTTTGGCAGTATAGAGGCCAGCAACCTCTGCAAGTTGACCATTTGAAGAGAGGTGGTCCCTGATCCGAAGCCAGTGTGCTTAGTTTGGCCAAGGCACGACTATCCCTGGCCGCTGGGCAGGAAGAGGTGCCCTCGGTTCCCTTTCTGTCCCTACGTGATTTGGGGTTCTGGTTTTTTCCGGGCTTCTATTGGCAGATCCTCTTGGGTAAGGGGCTCCTGTCTTGGGGGGGGATGAGTCACCGCGCCCCCCAAATCTACTTCGGAGCAGCCTCCGGCTTGGGAGGAGAAGCTGGCAAGTGGCCGAAGGCACGTCCCTTCAGTGCTTTGTTGGGGGCCTCCGCAGCCCTTCTGTGCACGTGGAGGTTCTTTGGGGTCATGGTTTCGGTTTCGGCGTTCGTGTTGCTTCCTTTTCGGTCTCCAGCTCGCGGGGAACCCCTGCACCGACCCAAATCACACCCTCCAGACTCTGTAATGCTTTACTGTAACTTTAGATCCTTAGCCTTTTTGGGTTTATTGGGTTTCTTAATAAGGCAGCTAAAGATTAAACTTTTAGCTACCCTGCTAAGTGCAGCCAAGCAGAAACACCCCGGTGACGTCCGTTGCAGGCGACTGGCATCACTGACGCCTTGCACGAGGGCCTTGGCCTTTGGGCATAAAGGGTGAACAGCCCAGGCCCTGAAGCCACCTACCCATCCCTACACCTTCGGACCCTAAACCCTAAACCCTAAACCCTAAACCCTAAAGCCCTGTATGCTTAAGAAGCTTCCGGGCTTCAGTGTCAGCAGCTTCGCGCAGGTGGGAGAAAAGCTCCCATCATGCGGAGCTGCCGGCTCACCAAGTCTCAGAAACAGCAGCTGCGGAACTCCTCATTAGGGTTTAGTTTAGGGTTTCGGGTTTCGGGTTTCGGGTTTAGGGTTTAGGGTTTAGGGTTTCGGGTTTAGGGTTTAGGGTTTAGGGTAGGATTCAGCCCACTTCTGGTTGCGTGGGCCTGGCGATGTGTCTACGGTTCAGATGTCCCAAGAGATTCCTGGCCACAGGTGTCAGGAGTGCTCAGCCCCAAAGCTTGGAATTCGGAAAACGGTCGTCGCCTAAACCCTGTAGCACGTGTGAGAACACTCCGCAAATGCACGGCTGCTTGCACTTAACGTGACCCTCCATCATGTTCGCGGCAGGGCGATTCAGATTCGCTGTCGAATGCCTGCAGCTCCTTTTCTCAGAAGTGCCGTCCCTGTCACACCCTCTCTTTTGCAGAGGATCCAGGGTATAAGCCATGAGTGGCCTCCTCAGCTTTCAGCCCATTTTGGGGCTTTGGGTCTTAGCGCTCTTGATTTTGCTGAAGTGAGCAAGTAAACCTCCATTGCCTTGTTGCCTCGTTGCCTCTTGCATTCTCTCAGGCCGTGCCGTTCTGCAGGTCTTTGAGGAATACCAGAAGGACCCTCTTCGCTGGTTTCAGTGAGCAATCCTCCCATGTCACCTGCATTCTTTGAGCCCACCCTTGGTGGAAGCCTTTGTGAATGGAAGGCCCGCGTCACCTTCGTCCAGACGGTTGCAGACCTCGTGGCGCCGCCTCGCTTACAGAGGGCTTCGGGTTTTGGGGGTTTGCAGGCTTTAGGGATTTGGTGCGGGCTTCTGAGCGCCTGGCGCGGGGGACCGCAGGCGACGCGCCCACAGAACATCGACGCGCTCCAGAATGCAGGCCGAGCGCTGAGAACTTGGATTCAGATGGCACGCCGAGCCCCACCCACACACATGTAGATGCTTCCGGAGCCTTACGTTGCTTTCACACCTCTAAGCCTAAACTCTCCTGAGACTCAAAACCCTAAGACTCAAGACCCGACCTTGAAGCTTGTCTCGGCGGCTCTACGTTCCGGAAGAGGCTCCGGACCCCAAAGCCGCCTTCAGGGCCGGCCCCAGAGCTCCCTCGCGAGGTACCCTAAACCCTAAACCCTAAACCCTAAACCCTAAACCCTAAACCCTAAACCCTAAACCCTAAACCCTAAACCCTAAACCCTAAACCCTAAACCCTAAACCCTAAACCCTAAACCCTAAACCCTAAACCCTAAACCCTGAACCCTGAACCCTAAACCCTGAACCCTGAACCCTGAACCCTAAACCCTAAACCCTAAACCCTAAACCCCAAACCCCAAACCCTAAACCCCAAGCCCTCTCCAGGTGTGATGGCGCTGTTGCGGCCCCTGCTCCTCGACAATGTGGCATCCATCCAGCGCCCGGCGCTGCATAAAAGAGAGAGAGAGTCCGGTTTATGTTGCCTGTTGCCTTCGAGTTCGACCCTAGACGCTAAACCCTAAACCCTAAACCCTAAACCCTAAACCCTAAACCCTAAACCCTAAACCCTAAACCCTAAACCCTGAACCCTAAACCCTAACCCCTAAACCCTAAACCCTAAACCCTAAACCCTAAACCCTAAAACGTGCCTCAGGGCCTTTGTTTTGAGGGGGTCTTCTGCAGTTTTTTTCTCAGCGATTTGGGATTTTCGGTGCCTACATAGGTTTCAGTGGCTGCAGCTTCAGGCCTGGCGGACCTAAAGTAGCACCTTGCGCAAATTGCAAAGTAGCACCTACAAGGACCCTTCTCGTTGTTTAAGTTTTGTGAGCCCCGGAAGCCCGGCTTCAAACCCGATGCGCCCTATGTACATCCCCCCAAAATCCCCCCTAATCCCCCCTGGTCCCCACAAAATCCCCCCCCCCCCCCCCGCGCTTTGGTCATCAAAAGCTCAGGCAGTCGGCAGCCCTGGCCTTGGGACGCCTGGCCAACTACAGGCCCGCCTTTTTGGGGAGGGGGGGCGGAGGGTGTTTTGCGTGGGCAGAAAGCAGCCTCTTGGGGTTCGGATTTTTTTGGGCGGTTGTCGGGCTCAGGGTTTGGATGCTGGCCTGGGTTGGGAAATTTCCCGGCCCTCCGCCCAGTGACGAGCTGGCTGAGTCCGTGGTCACTCACGAGATCCTGCCGCAGCTGGTGCAGCCTGTCTGGAGAGCTTTGGAGGAGTTCCCTAAACCCTAAACCCCTAAAATCCCAAAATCCCAAAATCCTAAAACCCTAAACCCTAAACCCTAGAACCTTTCTTCTTCGAACTGTGGAGGCATGTCAGAGCTCCAAGCAGCCCGCAAAACAAAGGAAAGCTTCCTTTGGGTAGTTGCCCCCTCGTATACCCACTTTTATAGCCCTCATGCCTTCTGTGGAAGCCTCAATCCGCTTGGGGGAGCCTGCCCTTAGCCAAAGGCATGCCCAGAAGTTCGGTTCTCTGGTGTGTTTTGGACACATGCGAAGATGAATCGACACTGCTTCCGAACTCCTTGCCGGTTACGTTGCCACAGGGCTCCTGTTCACAACTGTAGGGTAGACGGGGGAAGAAGAGTTTCATGCTGCTCAAATCTAAGAGCTCATCCGACCATCGTGTTGCAGAGCGGCAGTTGGCAGGAAGCACGTAAGCGGGGTGTGCAGTAAGAATAGCACCGATTCGCAGCTGCGCTTGCCAAGGTACTCGCTGGCTCAGCAGAACCGCTTCTACAAGAAGGCCGGATGGGCATCTCCCGTGCAGATGCTCTTTGGAGCTGAAGGCGTGTTTTCCTTTAGGTGAAGAGAAACCATTCGGCACACTTTAGAGATCTATCTGACTGCCACTAACCAGAGGCGCTTTGTCGGGGCTTGTTGTGTCTGTCGCAAATTGCATTCTTGCGTGTCTTCCGGCTGCAGCATCGTGTGGTCCGAGTGCCTCCAACGACAAAAGGCGCAGGCCATGGCACTCTTCGGGCTGCTGGGGATGTTGGCCCTGCGCCTCAGCCCAGCCGGCGCGGTGGACGCCCAGCCGTGCGCCAAAGGGAACTTCTGCCCCGAGCAGACCCGTGCCTGGGACGAGCCACAACTGCTGTGTCCAGGGTTTGTTCTGTGTGAGTCTTTCCCATCGGCAGCTCTTGGTGTTTACCAGATCTGGTCTGAATGTGTAATCTCTTCCATTCCTGTGCTGAAGGCCATCCAATACTGTGCCCAGCGGGCCACTACTGCCCGGAGGGCAGTGCGCGGCCTCTGCCTTGCCCGGCCGCCCACTTCTGCAAGGGCCAGGATGTGTCGGCCACGGTGCAGGGAACCTGGGACCCGGTGCCTTTGGCCGCAGGGTGGCAGCATACGCTGGTGGTCTCCGCGCGGGGCGGAGGCTGGGCCGCAGGGCTCAACGACCACGGTCAGCTTGGCAACGGCAGCACGTCTGCGCAACATGACATCTTCGCTCATGCGGATATCCATGGCCAGCGGGTTGTGGCCGTGGCAGCACGATTCTGTCACAAAGCTGTGATCACGGACTCCGGCGAACTGTGGACTTTGGGGTGCAACGGACATGGCCAGCTTGGGGTTGGGGATACCAGAGATCGACATGCCCCGGTTCAGGTCAGCGGCAACGGCCGGAGATTCGTGTCCGTGACTGCTGGATACCGTCACACCGCTGCAGTCACGGACTCCGGCGACTTGTGGACTTTCGGGCGGAATGCAGGCGGTCAGCTTGGGGTTGGGGAGACCGCAGATTGGCATTTACCAGCAGTCAAGGCAGCAAGAGCAGCCGTGCCAGTCGAGAAGATTGGCGAGGTGCATGTCCCGCTATGCCGGTCTCCGGCGGGCGATGTGACCAGTGAACTGGCCGAGGTCTTCCTGGCTGCGACCTGGGGCTCCAACGCTACCGTTCCACTGCGATGCGGAGCCCTGCAGCGGCAGCTTGCTGCCTTCCTAGCGGAGCAGAGTTGCGGCCTTCAGGTGGGCGCCTGGGAGGCGTCGCCATGTCCGGCAGGCTCCTTTTGTCCTGGGCCCTGCAAGGAAGTTCAATGCCCTCCGGGCTTCTTCTGTGCCATGCCCAAAACAGACCTTGCTTCCACAGCACATGTGCGCAAAACTACCGGTCAAGCCCCCCCCAAGGCACCGAGGGCTCAGAGGCGCCGGAGCCATGCGCTGCCGGCATGTGGTGCCGGGCTGGAAGCACAGGCCCTGCGTGGCATCTGCACTGCTAGACTTTGTGTGCCCAACTCACATGCCATACCACAATCATAGCAACCTGTTCTATGCGATTCGATCCAGGGGTTTGGCAACGACGACATCCGAAGACGCTTTTAACAGATTGGCTAGAAGGTGAAGACGGTTTAACAAAGCCAATTGTCCGGTGCAGTGCAAACTCCTGGGCCCATGAGCTCATAGTGTTCTGGCTACCTCCACTGCAGATCTGCAACGCAGGAGTGGCGCCAGGGTCCACCAGCAAGGAGCCGCGTGGCATGCAGGAGCCAGATTCCGGCAGCACTCAGACTGAGGTGCGTAGGGTTTAAGGTGTTTCGGGTCGGGTGGATGATGTCCTCAAGGGACTAAAGGAGGGACCCGTATAAGGGACCTTAGGGGTAATGTAGGGGCTACCTAGGTATGCAGGGACTCCTTATACCCCTGCAGGTCCAAAGCTTTAAGCAAGCACTGTAGTCTAGACGCCTAGAAAACCAAAGGAGCGCAATGTCAAGACAATTCGTTTTTGCATAAAGGAGTTGATGTAGACACATACGTTGATTTTCTTGTTGACTGAAGTTCTCACGCTCTTGGGTAGCAAGCAGAAATGACAAATAGCATCTTTGAACACACTGCAGGCCGATAAGCTGGAGCGGGTGACCAAAAAGCTGCAAGACATCGAGGCTTTACTCGAGAAATTGCAGTCTCAGAACGCGAAGTTGGAGCAGCAGCTGCAGCAAGTGGCATTGCAGGGTGAGGTGACCAAGAAGCTGCAAGGCCTCGAGGCTTCATTCGAGGCCTTGCAGTCGCAGAACGCGAAGTTGGGGCAGCAGGAGCAGCAGCTGCAGCAATCGGCGGCAGAAGTTGGTACGGCGGTCTCCGGCACGTGGCCTGGTGATGCCTTGCTCTCTACCACGGCTGTGTCAGTGTTGTGTGGTGCGCTGTGGCTTTTGTGGGAACGTGGATGCGAAAGCGAGGTGGTCCGATAGCTTTGAGCATGTAGAGGCTCCGAGCGTGGGAGCTGGTGAGCCGTAGCGTAGGACCCTGCACGTGGAAGGATCGTCTTTCATGAATTGAATTCGCTAGACGTCTTTGGCACAGATGTTCGCGCCCAGATGAAGCGCCTGAGCCTTCGTCCTGGAACGGTTGGAGCGGGCATGGCACCCGTGGCACCACCTCGGTGTATGAACGGCTTAGGAAACAGAACGGAGTGATGGGGCCCCCAACAGTTGTGAAAAGGGTCTGCAGTCTGCAGTCTTCAAGTCTTGTTGACCTGTTTGTTGATGAGCTACCTTCTTGGAGCCGGGAGAGTTGCTGCTGAGCCTGGTAAAACTCCAGAAAAGAAAACACAGCCCCTCCCTGCACGATTGTGAGGCCGCTGCGTTCGTCCTGCGTGCCGTGTCGAAGCACTCGCCACAACTGGCGCAGGCCTGTGTTGGGCCATGCCGCATCGGATGCCTGCAGATACCGTACCTCTTACAACCCCCCAACCCTATAACCCCTGCTTGCCATCAGACCCCGAGCTTCCGCAGTCTCAACCCTGAGCCCAAGGAGCCCATAAAACCCATATGAGCCCATATGAGCCCATAAGAAGCCAGAAGAGCCCAGAAGAGCCCAGAAGAGCCCAGAAGAACCCACAAGACCCCATCAAAAAACCCCAAACTCCCAGCTGCAAACATGGACCCGCACCCGAAACCCTAAACCTTAAACCCCAAACCCTAATGCTCTTGCTCTTGAGGCCGTGGTCGACTCTGGCGCCCTTGAGGCCCTGGTCAATTGCTTGGAGGAGTTCGACCCGTCCGTCAAGGCCTGCAGTTTCCTTCTAGTTGCTTAAGAACCCCCCCCCTAAAACAAAAGGCAAAAAGATAACAATCCCCTCTAGTGCCCCTTTTGCCCTTCAATAGGGAAGAATATTTGTCTGAAGCAAATCAGTAGTTTAGGGTTGCGAGGTTTTGGGGGCGAAGTTTTTGCTTCTTGATGGCCCCATAGGAGCAGCTAAGTGTCTACAAGCCTCGAGTTGAGAACGTCCTAACCAGGTTCCAAAGCCCTAAGCCCTGAACCCTCAACCCTCAACCCTCAACCCTCAACCCTCAACCCTCAACCCTCAACCCTCAACCCTCAACCCTCAACCCTCAACCCTCAACCCTCAACCCCACACCCCAAACCCTAATGAGAGATGGCTCGGGGGGTTTCGGAGACCTCCGGTCAGCCGTACAGTCCTTTGTAGGTGCATGGGTAGTTGTGAGTAGGGTGGTTGTGAGTATGGTAACTATACCTCTAGCCCCATTTAGGGTGCTTACAACCCTACACCCATGAACCCTAAACCCTAAACCCTAAACCCTAAACCTTAAACCCTAAACCCTAAACCCTAAACCCTGAACCCTGAACCCTGAACCCTGAACCCTGAACCCCAAACCCTACACCCTACACGCTAAACCCTAAACCCCAAACCCTAAACCCCAAACCCCAAACCCTAAACTTAAACCCCCCAAGTAAGTCCCTTCTTCTGTGCTGGTGCGGAAGCTCAGGAAGCGGCTGCATGGGCTTTGGGCTACATTGCAAGGCCGCATTTCCTCGGTTTGGGTGGGTGGTTTGGGGTTTGGGGTTTAGGGTTTAGGGTCAGGGGTTTAGGGTTCAAAGGGTTCAGGGTTCAGGGTTTAGGGGTTTAGGGTTCAGGGTTTAGGGTTAAGGGGTAGGGTTCAGGGTTTAGGGGTTTAGCGGTTTTAAGGGTTTAGGGTTCAGGGCTCAGGGGTTTAGGGTTTAGGGGTTGTGGGGTTTGGGGGTTCAGGGTTGGTACAGGGTTTTGTGTTTAGTGTTGAGGGTTTAGGGTTTTTTTCATGGTCCGCTGTTCACGTTTTGCGTTCTTCTGATCAGGAGTCATGCCTTCACTTAAACCCCAACAGTCCCAACACCCTCTAAAGTCCTAAGCCGCAAGCGGTATAGGGGTTTTCTTGGAGGGTTTCTGGAGGGGGCTTTGGGAGTCGGCCTTATTCCGAAGTGAGGGTTCGAACCCTCAAAACCCTCAACACTGACGCCCTCAAGCCGGTCTTCCGAGATCCCCCGGTGAGACCTCCCCGTCTTTTCGCCAGGCACACCAAGGAGTTGGCGCAAACGGTGGTGGACGCAGGTCCACCTGTTGAGGGTTTGGAGGGTTCAGGGCTCTCCGAGCCTCAGGGTTTCGGAGGGTTGGGGAACAGTATGATGATGTTTGGCAGGCCACCAGGCCAAGCAGGTTTTGTGTTTAGTTTCGGGTGTGAGTCGCAGAGTGGCTTTGTGCTCATAGCGAAGGCGTGACCTTTCTGTCTCGTTTGCTTGCTCGCTCGTTCTCATTTTGATTGTTCACCCTCCCTCTCATTCATTCATGTACTCGTATCTTTCTTTCTTTTATCTCTCCTTCTCTTCTCTTTCTTCGCTTTTCACGCCAGGTGCTGTAACGGCCAGATGGATCCGCATTCCGAATCAACATGTTCTCCATGCGTTCCGCTGCTCCACGTGGCTCACAGGTGGCGGGCAAGCTCCCACTCCCTAGTTCCCCTCATGCCCCCCCCCCCCCATAGCCAAATTCTGACTCAGGCTGTGCTAGGATGTTTCTGATACTTACGGGTACCTTACTTAGGGGGTTGCTAGAGCAAGGGCTTCTGCATTTTGGGGTGCAGAAGGGGTACGCTTATGTAAGGGAAGTTCAGGAAGGCACTGAGGAGACCTCTCTAGAGGAAAGGGCTTGCAGGGGATTCACTCCTACCACGCAGGCCCCCCACACACACCTCCGAGCGATACCGAGTGATCAGCTTGATCTTTGGAAAGGTCTATGGCCCCAATATATCATGATACGCAAAACTATGCCAAACGCCATGCTTCGATTTGTAGGGCCCCATACCAGAGGGAGCCGTTCCCAACGACTGGGTTTGTCTCGAGTACCGGAGCCATGGTGGACATAGACCTGTCCGAGGAGGATCTCAAGGCGACCATCCAGCTGAAGCAGTTGATTGTTTGGATTTGGGCGTTTGGGGTTCAGGGTTTCGGCTTCGGGTCCAGCGATTCAGGGCTTAGGGTTCAATCTTAAAGTTCAGGGTTCTGACGAGCTTTCACGGGCACGCCCGGGTACGCCATCTGCTGCACTCGCGGCCGCCGTGTCTATAAGAGGTCTCCAACTCCTGCCCTTAGCCCAGTAGCCCGACGTGTACAAAAAAGGTGGCTCAACAGCTCTACAAGAAGCTTCCAGGATGCCAAGCCACCTAACCCGATCCGAGTCCTGAAGCCCCGAACTCTAAATTCGGAAGCGAAACCAGGTGGCCCCAAGCCCCACACTCCTTCCGTCACATCACTAAGCCAGCTCGCCCTAAGACCCTCAGCCCATGAGCCCGATAAACCCTAAACCCCTAACCTCCCAAACCCCTATAAGCCCCGTAAACCCTAAACCCAAAAACCTAAACCCTAAGCCCCTAAACCCCTAAACCCCTGAACCCCTAAACCCCTAAACCCCTAAACCCCTGAACCCCTGAACCCTAAACCCTAAACCCCTAAACCCTAAACCCGACCCAAAACCAGGCGGCCCTGGGCCGGCGTATCGCCGAGCAGGGGTGGCCCCTCCCCGGCACGGCTGCGGGCCTCAATGGGGTAGGGTTTAGGGTTTAGGGTTTAGGGTTTAGGGTTTAGGGTTTAGGGTTTAGGGTTTAGGGTTTAGGGTTTAGGGTTTAGGGAATAGGGTTTAGGGTTTAGGGAATAGGGTTTAGGGTTTAGGGAATAGGGTTCAGGGTTCAGGGGTTTAGGGGTTTAGGGGTTTAGGGGTTTAGGGGTTTAGGGGTTTAGGGTTTAGGGAATAGGGTTTAGGGTTTAGGGAATAGGGTTTAGGGTTCAGGGTTTAGGGGTTTAGGGGTTTAGGGGTTTAGGGATTTAGGGGTTTAGGGGTTTAGGGTTAGGGGGTTCGGTGCTTTTGTTCCCCTTCATCAGACCTTTTCGGTTTGCCAGCTTCCAGTTTAGGTTTCGGGTTCTAGGGCTCAGGGTTTCGGGCTCCTGGTTGAGGGTTTCGGGTTTCTGGGTAAGGGTTTGGGGTTTCTAGGGTCTAGGGTTCAGGGCTTGAATTTGGGGAGTTTCCTGGGGCGTGCGTGGTTCAAGTGTGGGTCTGGCTCGTGGCTCTGGCCTGGGAAGTCAAGCACCCGTGACTCACATCCCAGAAGTGATCTCCATCCATCAGAATTTGGACCAACCCCAAACATCCCGAAGACCTGAACCTCTAAGCAGTCGAAACCCCCTAAGCCCTAGGCCGTATCCCTTGACACCCTGCAACCCTAAGCCCCGGAGCCCCCATAAGGATCCTTCAAAGCCATAAAGAACGCCGAGGTCCTCACGCTGGCGGCAGATTGGGATGGGCCCAACATCCTGGGCAGCGAGGAGTTCCTGAGCCTGAAGGCCCCCCCCTGCTTTTCGGGCTATACGAACTCGACATCCCGACCCCCCACCCCCCTCTCCCCGAATCCGCCCATCTTTCGGTGCAAGCGCGTGAATCCCAGCCCGCCAACGCCTCGACGCCCCAAAGCCTGCTTACACTGAAGGCCCTTAAAACTGAAGGCCCTGAACCAAGTTGGCATCCCTGCGTCCTGAGGCTGGCGAACAAGTGAAAGTCAATGCTGGCGGCTTAGGTTCAGGGGTCAGAGTTTGGTATTAGGAAAGTTGGGGATTTAGGGGCTAGGGGTTTAAGGTTTCTGGTACGAGAGTAGTCGTTGACCCTTCCGGTGCTTCGAGTCGGAAGTTCAAAGCATCTACTGCGGGGGTTTAGGGTTCAGGGAGTTCAGGGTTCAGAGCTGCCATTCCAAGGGGGTTGAGGGTAGGAGAACTTGGCTTGAGGGTTTTACGATTGGGGGCTGATTTTGCCTTCATCTGAGGAATTGTCCCCTGGCGGCGCCTTTCTTCACGGCTCGGCAGCGGCCCCAGCAAAGCCAGACTCCCCCCTGACCCCTTAAACCTCAACCCGAGCCTCCTCAAGCCGGAGCTTGAACCTCAAACCATGAGCCCTAAACCCGCTTATACACCCTTAAGCCCTATAAACCCTATACAACCCAATGCAAACCTAAAAAGCCCCCGTAATGTAAGAGCCCGAACCGAAACCTCCCCCCCCCCCACCAAAGTCCAGATCGAGGTGGTCGGCGCTCGCAGCCTGACTCGGTCAGGATGGTTTGGCGGCCCTGGCTGCGAGGCCAAGATTTTGGGGGAGGTTTAGCAGTCAGTCTTAAGGTTTAGGGTTGTTTTGGGGTTCTTATGGAAAACGATGCGGATGCTATATGGTCCATGCTGGTTGCCAGGTTGCCTTCTCCTCAAGGTTTGCGTGAGCTAGCCTTCACATGCTTGTGAGCACTCTAGGGGGCTGAATAGTTTGGGGCCTTAGTGGCATGGGTTGCGACAGTTCGAGAATCCCGAGCCCACCGTGCCTCCGAAGGCTGTGAAGTCGGTGTCCATCGGAGTTCCCCTGGGCAACGGCTCCGATGAGGAACTGCCCCTGAGGGGAGGAGGCCTGCCGAGTGGTAGGGTTTGGGGTCTAGGGTTTGGGGTTTAGGGTTCAGGGTTTAGGGTCGCTAACAACCCCTGAGGGGAGGAGGCCTGCTGAGTCGGGAGCAGATGTTCAGTATCAGGGGATCGATCTTGCAGAGTCTAGAGGGAACAGAGGGGCCCTAGAAAGCCTAAACCCTAAACCCTAAACCCCTAAACCCTAAACCCTAAACCCTAAACCCTAAACCCTAAACCCTAAACCCTAAACCCTAAACCCTAAACCCTAGACCCTAGACCCTAACCCCTAAACCCTAAACCCTAAACCCCACCCCTAACCCCTAACCCCTAAACCCTAAACCCTAAAAACTAAAAACCCCAAACCCTAAACCCTAAACCCTAAAAACCCCAAACCCTAAACCCTTAACCCCTAACCCTTAACCCCTAACCCCTAAACCCTAAACCCTAAACCCTAAACCCTAAACCCTAAACCCTAAACCCCAAACCCCAAACCCCAAACCCTACACTCAATTAACCCTAAACCCTAAGCCCCCCTAAAGCCGTCTGCCCTTGGCCAGGCAAGGCCGGCTCAGGCGGCGGCTTCAACGGGCAGTCCGGCTCTCTTCAAGATGAGGTCGAGGCGACCACACCTCAGCTCTAGACCCTAAACCCTAAACCCTAAACCCTAAACCCTAAACCCTAAACCCTAAACCCTAAACCCTAAACCCTAAACCCTAAAGGGGAGCTACTTGTTGGATCCTCCCAGGGGGGGTCTGGGTCTGAACAGGCCTACGTGGAGCGGAACTGCGTGGACGTCCCAGCTGCCACGCGACTCAGGGAGTTGCCACCGGAGCTGCAGGTGCCAGGGGTAGGGTTGAGGGTTTAGGGTTTAGGGTTTAGGGTTTAGGGTTTAGGGTTTAGGGTTTAGGGTTTAGGGTTTAGGGCTTTATGGTTGAGCGTTGAGGGTTTAGAGTTTAGGGTTTGGGTTTTGGGGTTTCGGGATGTAGGATTCGGCGATGTAGGGGTTGCGGAGTGTGGGATTTGGGTATTGAGGGATTTAGGCGTCAAGGATTTAGGGTTAGGGATTGATGTGTTAGGGGTGTAGTGTGTAGGCTTTAGGCTTCAGGACGCTGACCTTTACTACCCCTCGTTGGGGTTGAGGGTTTTGGGCTTCAAGGCACCCCTTACTGGGGGGATGGGGGGGGGCAGGGGGCGGGTTTGGTCATGGCCAATATTCAACTTGAACAAGCCCAGGCCATCTTGTAAACTGATCGGTAGACATCTTCCAATTTCAACACATGTATCTTCCGTCAACCGCCAACACCCCCGAGCCCAAGGATCATCCCGAAACCCTTAACCCTACACCCTAAACCCTAAACCCTAGACCCTAGACCCTGAACCCTAAACCCCGAAGCCCCCAAACCCCCAAGCCCCGGACCCAAAACCCTAAACCCTAAGCCCTGGGCCCTAAGCCCTCAGCCCTGAGCCCTAAGCCCCATATCAGTCTCAGCCTCACCTGCTTTGAGGCAGAGCTCATTAAATCCGACATGACGAAGAGCATCCGCAACCCGTCTGCGGCGGGGGCCCTAGGATTCACCCCTGCCCCCCTAAACCCGCAGGTTTAGGGTTTCAGGGCTTTAGGGTTTGGGTGTTTGGGTTTAGAAATTTGTTTTTTTTGCGGGTTTAGGGTTTCCGGGTGTTGAGGGCATTTTGGGGTCTAGGGGGAGGTGAAGGCCTTTGTGGCAGAGTCCGATGGGATGTCGGCCAGGCGTTGCTGAGTCGCATCAATCACCTCGTGAAGGCCGGCGGGAAGGGTCCCCAAGGGCTCCAGGTTCAGCGTTTGGGGCTTAGGGGTTTAGGGTGTAGGGTTCAGGGGTTTAGGGTTTAGGGTGCAAAGTTTGGGGTTTAGGGAATTTGGGTTTTGGGGGTTTAGGGGTTTGGGGGTTCAGGGCATAGACGCTGAACCCTAAGGAGCAGGCATGGACATTGGACAGAGCAGAACAGAACATCCCAAACCTACAATCCTCGTCTCCCCGAGTCTCGACATTCTGCCCAAAACTCTCGACAACCTTGAACCAAAGCCATGATGAGACACTAAAGTCTCACATCTCTGCGGCCCGAAAACCATGAACCCCCAAAAGAACCCGGGACTAACCCTTGCAATCCCCTAGACCCTCTAAACCCTGTAGACCTAAACCCTAAACCTTAAAGCCTACACCCTCAACCCCAAGTCCCAAATCTTGCGCTAAGGCTCCAAAACGCCTTGAACCCTAAACCCTAAACCCTAAACCCTAAACCCTAAACCCTAAACCCTAAACGCTAAACCCTAAACCCTAAACTCTGAACAGCTTGGAGACCAGGAGGCGCAGTTCAACGAGCCTCCACCACAGGTCGTGTCCCGGGCCGAGGCGCGGGTCTTGTTTTGCTTTGTGTTGTTTTGTGTTGTTTTGTGTTGTTTTGTGTTGTTTTGTGTTGTTTTGTGTTGTTTTGTGTTGTTTTGTGTTGTTTGTTCTTTGTGTTTCTTGATGTTTTGTGGTTAAAGTTGTTTCACGCCAGCTTGCGGAGGTTTTTAACGCATTGGCAAGGTTTTGAGGGCTTTTGAGTTTCTTACTTTAGGTTCTGTCTAGTGATTGCAGGTTGCTTAGGGTTGCTTAAGGGATTGTAAAGCATGTCTTCGCAGTTTAGGGTTTAGGGTTTAGGGTTTAGGGTTTAGGGCATACATGGTGAGCAAGGCTTTGTGGGGGATTGGGGCTTCAGGAGGTTTAGTTGTTTTTGGGGATGTCGATTCTGCTTTTTTGGGGCCTAGCAGGTTCAGGGGCTTCATTGACTGCATTTTGGGATGATCCCCCCCAAGATGAACAGTCCTTAGTAGGGATTTTTGTACCCCCCAGAATAATCCCCATTCAGGATGGCTAGTATGACGGGGAACATCCCAGATTGCATTGAACAACTTGCAGAGGCCGCAGAGAAAAGCCCTAAACCCTAAACCCTAAACCCCAAACCCTAAGCCCTAAACCGTAAACCCTAAACCCTAAACCCTAGACCCTAGACCCTAAACCCTAAACCCTAAACCCTAAACCCTAAACCCTAAACCCTAAACCCTAAACCCCCCTTGAACCCCCCTCCCTTACGGACCCTATAAGAGAAGCGTACGGGGGCAATCCGCAGTGAAACAAAGCACCCAGAGCCGCAGGTCCCAGTCATCCGTGGCAGCGCCGGTCTGAGGCGCCTTTCTCCCGCGCGTGAGTCTTAGGTCTGGGGTTTGGGTTTTGGGTTTAGGGTTTAGGGTTTAGGGTTTAGGGTTTAGGGTTTAGGGTTTAGGGTTTAGGGTTCAGGGTCTAGGGTCTAGGGTTTAGGGCTTAGGGCTTAGGGTTTGGGGTTTGGGGTTTGGGGTTTCGGGTCTGTCGAGAGTGCCCAAAGTCATAGGTCCACGCTTGCTCAAGCGCTGGCGCCGCAATGCCGTTTCCACTCCGCACCCAAGCGGCCCCGAAACCCTAAACCGCTAAACCCTAAACCCTAAACCCTAAACCCTAAACCCTAAACCCTAAACCCTAAACCCTAAACCCTAAACCCTAAACCCTAAACCCATGAACCGCAAGAGCCCGCCCGAACCCCGGCAGCATGAAGGACTCAGCCTGTCGAGCGAAGCCGCAGCCCGCCACGGATGAGGCGCCCGACTCCTGGTTTAGAGTTTAGGGTTTAGGGTTTAGGGTTTAGGGTTTAGGGGTTTAGGGTTTAGGGTTTAGGGGTGTAGGGGTGTAGGGTCTGAAGCCGTTGGATCCTACACCCTAAACTCATAAGCCCAGAGGGCCAGTTCTCAAAAGTGGGGTCCTTTTTTGGGGTATCCTAAATATTCGGGTCCCGCCTTGGAATAGTGACCCCAGAAGGGACCAGAATTTAGAGAAGTGACCAGATGGGAGCCCACCAACTCTTTGCCCACTTTGCTTGCCCCCCACCCGGCCCCCACCCCCAAAGCCCGAAGCCGGAAGGCTTCTTTGGGATAAGGTGCCCCAAAAGTTTAGCTGCATGCTTCGCCCTGAACTTTACATAAACCCTAAACACCACACCCTAAACCCTGAACCTCCCTAGCCCCTAAGCACGAAGCCTATCCGAGGCCCCTAAAGCTTTCGGAGATGTCACCTGCAGGGTGCTGGCATGCTATTGCATTAGAACGGTTTAGGGTTTTGGGTTTAGGGTTTAGGGTTTAGGGGTACTTGAGTCTCGCTTGTGCGTTACTCGGAGTGGCCGTATTGGAAAGTTTTGGGTTTTGGGTTTAGAGTCCCATGGTATAACCCCCAAACCCTAGCCTAACATTGTGGCCTTTGTGAGCGTGGCTGGACATTGTAAGGCTGACCCGCGCGGCCCGTATGGTATTCCGGACTCTCTTTGACTTGTCTCCCTCGCCGGACACACTTCCCGGAAGCTTTTGTGCCCTCCCAAAACCTCCAACAACACCAAAAGTCCCGCCAAGAAGCCCAAACCGCACGAAATCCACCCAAACCACAACAAAATCTAGACCTTAAAGCCCTAAACCCTAAGGCCGAAAACCCTAAACCCTATACCTCCCCAAGGCCCACCAGAATCCTCTCCAGACACCCACCCGAAGCAGGCCGAGCGTGGCCAGCCAGGCCCATACCCCCTATCAGCCAAGACTGGGAGAGGCCCGGCCGTTTGCTGAGGGTTTAGGGTTCAGGGGTTGGGGTTCAGGGTTTGGGTGTGCGGTAGTGGCCTTGTCAGATTGTTGGTTTCTTGTTGCGCTGTCGTAAAATGCTTGGGGGTTGGGTGTTGGGGTTTAGGGTTTAGGGTTTCGGGCGGTCTCAGGGGCTGGGGATTGAAGTGTCGAATGTTGGGTGTGGGATTTCAGGCATCTTTGTTTTGCTGGGTTTGGGGATTGAGGGATTGTTTCTTTGGGTTCGGGTGTGACAAGACCCTAAACCCTAAATCCTAAACCCTAAGCCCTAAACCCTAAACCTTAGGCCTCGCGGCTTCCCAATCCTGGAGCAGATGCCTGCATGAAGGGGGCCCATTTGTGTTCGGGCGTCCTTGTTCGATTTTATTCTGTTCTGTGCTGCTCTGTTCTATCCTCTTAGGGTTTAGGGTTTAGGGTTTAGGGTTTAGGGTGCCCCCCATGTTTCAGATCACCTCCGGCCCCCGGCCCTCGTTGCTTCTTGAAGCGGTCGCTCCTTCATGCTGCTGCGGGCCCTAGACCATAAATCTTACACCCTAAACCCTGAACACAAAGCCCTAAACCCTGAACCCTAAACCCTAAACCCTAAACCCTAAACCCTAAACCCCAAGCCCTAAACCCTAAACCCGGAGCTTTAGAAACTCTAAACGCCCCTCTTCGTGGGAGGCGGGCTCCTGGATGACGCAGCGCGGCGCCAGCTTGGATGAGGTGCGGGGGAGTTGGGTACGCGAGCTATGAAATCCGAAACCCTAAGCCCACGAAGGTACAGGGAAGATATGTGGGTATATACACATACACATACATATACACATTGCGCAAATGCAAGGATAAATCTACATAACTAAACAAAAAGACAAAATATTTTTATAGAAAGAAAAACCGATATCAACAAAACATAGCAGAATGTAAGCTTATGTGCAGCCCTCAGTACCTGAACATCATCAAGCATATTGTGTTAGCCTGCCTAATCCCTGAACCCTAAACCCTAAACCCTACTCTAAGCCCTAAACCCTAAAACCTAAACCCTAAACCCCAAACCCGAAACCTTAAACCCTTTACCCTAAACCCTAAGTTCAAACCCTCAACCCTAAACCCTAAATCCTAAACCCTAAACCCCAAACCCTAAACCCTAAACCCTAAACCCTAAGCCCTAAGCCCTAAGCCCTAAACCTAAACCCTAAACCCTAAACCCTAGACCCTAGACCCTAGACCCTAGACCCTAAATCCTAAGCCTCAAACCCGAAGGTCGAGAGCTTCATCTCGAGACACGGCCTCGACCTCTCTGCTGCAGAGACACTGCGAGCCGGGGCTCCTGGTGTGTTTAGGGTTTAGGGTTTGAGGTTTGGGGTTTAGGGTTTAGGGTTTGGGGTTTAGGTTAGGGTTTAAGTGCTTGGGGGTGTTGCGGTTTCAGTGCTTAGGACACCACTCCCCCCTGCCAGTCTCAGATTTTTGAAGCAGCGAGTCTACATGACATGACTGCCCTGTCAGCCTCAAAACTAGCTACATGCTGTGCTTGGACCATGTGTAGGGAGAGGTATGAGTAGCTCAATAAGCAAACGTCTGACGCAGCCTTCTTGGTGCCCACTATCGTTTAGCCACTTATGACTCTTCCCCATCTGCCGCAGGCCCTGCCCCCAGAGGAACAGGAGACCATCGCCGCTTCCCCAGCTTTATTGTGCTGCTCTCACGTTCGAAGGGGGTTTGGGCTGGGGCTTCTTGAACGCACATCGGAAGAACCTGAAGCTGTCTCATGGCAACTAATCACCAGTGGCTGGCCAGTTTCGGGACATTGCGCTGGACATAAATCTCAGGGTTTTGTTTTTATATTTTTCTTAACTGTATTTTATTTTTCTTTTTCATATTTATTGTATCATGTTTCATTTTTGAATTTCATTTTTTTGTCGGGTTTTCATCTTTTACCGGTGGGATTCTTAACAAAAAGGATCCCACAGCAAGAGGCATCCACGGCTGCCAAGGTCACAACGGACCTGACCAACGCACGGAACCCCTCTGCGGTGGTGCTCTCGCGCATCGAGAGAATTCACAAAGAGGAGGCCACGGTGGGCTTGGCTGCAGGTTGGGATGTTCCCCCTTATACTAGCAGTCCTTAATGGGGATTATGGTAGGGGGTACGATAATCCCCATGAAGGACTGTTGGTATAAGGGGGCCAAGCTTCATGTTGCACAGGGGGGTGGTAGGGTTTAGGGCCCAGGAATAGGTGACTTGTTAAATGTTGGAGTTAGAGCTTCACAATGGCAGGGCCACCGGCAGCAAGTGGAGGAATACCTGCGCCTTGGCTCCACTGTGGTGCACGACGTCGCTCCAAAACTTGCCCCAACGACTCCAGTAGCTAACTGACAGGGTATCAGCAGCCAGTCATATAAACCCTCAGCTACCCTAAGCCCTAACCCCTAAACCCTAAACCCTAAGCCCTAAGCCCTAAGCCCTAAGCCCTAAACCCTAAACCCTAAACCCTGTCCCCAACGTGGACCCCTGAGCCCTAAACGGTTACACAATGCGCACACTTGCCTCGCCCAAAGGCATCGGTACAACGTCGACGAGGCCGGCTCCTTCGGGGCTTCTGAGTCGGGAACGGGCTTCGGGTTTTAGGGTTCTTAGGGTTTTCAGGGTTTTGGGGGTTTAGGGTTTTAGAGATTCAGGTCTTTCGGCTTTTAGAGATTTAGGGCTTTAGGGTTTTAGGGTTTCAGGGTTTCAGAGATTTAGGGTCTTTGGGTTTTCGGGTTTGAGTTCTTATGAGTCCCTAAACCCTAAACACCAAACCCCAAGCCCCAAGCCCCAAAGCCCAAAACCTAAACCTTAAACCCTAAACCTTAAACCCTAAACCCTAAACCCTAAACCCTAAACCCTAAACCCTAAACCCTAAACCCTAAACCCTAAACCCTAAACCCCAAACAGCCCTCAAGCCCTTGAAGCCTCCAGGAAGCCTCGGCCATGCTCCGAGCCTTACCTGTGGATCGCCAGCAGGTGGGGTTTGGGGTTGGGGTTTGGGGGTTTAGGGCTTTGGGGTTTGGGTTTGGGGTTTAGGGTTTGGGTTTAAGGGTTTGGGGTTTAGGGTTTTAGGGTTTTGGGTTGGGGTTTTGGGTTTGGACCTCAAGTCGTCAGGGTATAGGTTGCCCTGGAAGAAGAAACAAACCCTAAACCCTAAAACGATCGTGCAATCGGCAGGTCATCATCGCCAGCGAGATGACCAACGCGAACAACAGCTCCTCGGAGTCTGTTCTTTACCCTAAACCCCAAACCCCAAACCCCAAACCCCAAACCCCAAACCACAAACCCCAAACCCCAAACCCCAAACCCCAAACCCCAAACCCCAAACCCTAAACCCTAAACCCTAAACCCTAAACCCTAAAAAAACACAAACCCTAAACCCTAAACCCTAAACCTAAACCCTAAACCCTAAACCCTAAACCCTAAACCCTAAACCCTAAACCCTAAACCCTAAACCCTAAACCCTAAACCCTAAACCCTAAACCCTAAACCCTAAACCCTAAACCCTAAACCCTAAACCTAACCCTAAACCCTAAACCCTAAACCCTAAACCCTAAACCCTAAACCCTAAACCCTAAACCCTAAACCCTAAACCCTAAACCCTAAACCCTAAACCCTAAACCCTAAACCCTAAACCCTAAACCCTAAACCCTAAACCCCAAGCACGCACCTGCCGAGGCTCGGCGGTGCTCATCTCGCGGATCCGGGGAATCGAGGCCTCCTGTACCCTCACTCCTTCGGTTTTGTGGGGGTTTAGGGTTTAGGGTTTAGGGTTTAGGGTTTAGGGTTTCGATTCAAGGGATTAAGACTCCTACGCCTAAGGTTGTACCCGTAAAGGTTCCCCTCAATACACTCCTAATATGGCCCCTTATACTACCTTAAGGATCTTAAAAAAGGGTCCCAAAAACCCAAGGATACAACCTTAAGGGTCCAAGGTAAAACCCCTAAAGCCCCTAGACATACACTCCGGGATTATATAATATAAGGGGTATATATATATATATATATATGTGGCCGAGACCTTTAGGGTCTATTTCACGGCTGGTTCTTCTTTCAGTAGTAGTGCAATAATAATAATAATAATAATAATAATAATAATTTTAATATTATTATGAGTATAATAATACTGACCGTAATTGTAATAGGAATAATAATAGTACTAGTAATAGTAATAGGAATAGGAATAGTAATAATACTAGAAATAGTATTAGTAGTAGTAACAGTAATAGTGAAGGTTTGGTCTGTGTGTGCACCGGCGCCAGCAAGTGCAGCCATGTAGCTCTAGCACACTTTGAAGTAAGAGATAGACAAGTTGTTTCATAGCCTGAAGAGGGGCGAAGGGCTCTCTCATTTCCGATTACGAGGTAGAGGTGAGCTATCTCATTTCTTAGAAACATAGAGGAGATCTCATTTCCACGACAGAGACATCTTTCACTCAGGAGAGAACGCAAGCTGTTTCATTTCCAAGAAAATAGAGGAGCTCTATCATGTCGCATTAGAAGTGAGAAGCTCTGCACTAAAAGATAGAAGGCATCGATTCGTTTCCCTTTTTCTTTTGCTTATCAAAGGGTCTTTTCAGTTCGAACACAGGATTTCTTTCATGCCCTATAAGAAGGATCGAGGAGCTCTTTCATCTGAGAGATAGAAGAACGCATTCATGAAGTATACACGAGCTCATTTCTCGTCAAGAGGCAGAGGCGTGCCCAGCTCTACCATTACCTAACTCTTACCTGAAATTTCTCTATCTCGCAATAGGTCATGAGAGACCTCCTTTTTCACGCTGCAGGAAATGAGAGAGTTCTCTTCTATGTCGATTTTCAGAAATAGCTTCGCAGCTTCTCTATCAATGAAGAGTTTTGAAGGCCACTCTGGGCCATTCTCTGTCCATCAAATGGGACATGACATAACGCATCACTCGCTATCGTTTACGTGATAGAGTTTCGCTATCTCTGAATAGGTCATCTGAAAGCTCCTCTGTATCTTTGCAGCAAGTGAAGGAGCTCCTTGCCTCTTCTGCAAGAGCCCTCCGCTTCCTATTTTGCAATGAGCAAGCTCTTTTATCTCCTCTGGTTCCTAATAGGTCATGAGCGGGCTTCCCTCTCTCCTTCTCTTTTAGGGGATAGAGGAGGTTTTTTCATGTTGCGTTAACAGCTAGAGGACATCATTTATATCCATTCTGTCATTTCGTATGAGAAGATACAGGAGCTCATTCATCTCCTAGTCAGAGATTGAAGAACTCGTTCACAAGAGATATAGATATAAGAAATCTCTCATACAATGTATAAGAGCTCTCTCATGTCCTACCTAGTTCATTTGCCGTCACCAGCGCTCAGCTCTACCATTTCGTATCTTTTATATGACATAGCTTCTCTATCTCGCAATAGGTCATGAGAGACCTCCTCTTTCTTTTGCAGGAAATGAGAGAGGTCTCTATCTACCTTTTGTGAAAGAGCTCCCTTTGTTCAATCACAAGAACTCATTCATAGAAGCTGTAAGAGCTCTCGAATGTACTTTCTTGTTAATTTCCCGTCGATAGGTAGAGGAGCTCACAGCTCTACCACATCCTACCCTTTACATGGAAGAGGCTCCTCTATCTCGTAGCGGGTCAAGAAAGATTGTCTCTATCTCTTTGCAGAACATTAGAGAGTCCTCTACCTACCTCTTGTGAAAGAGCTCCTTCACCTCAAAATCAAATGCCACAACTCGTCTATCTTTCACTGGGACATGAGACAGCTCCATTGTGAATTTCTATTCAGAAATAGCTGCTTCTCTATCGATGAAGAAATCATGCGAGTAGCCGTTTATCGATGCATAAGAAATGACATAGCTCTTCTACCTTTTTGCGACAGATCTCTTCTTTACCCGAAATGAAAGTTTGGAAGGCCATTCTCTATCCCTTGAATGGGGACACAACTCATCAGTCTCTATCGTTTACGTGAGAGAGTTTCGCTATCTCTGAACAGGTCATCTGAAAGCTCCTTTGTGTCTGCGCAGCAAGTGAAGGAGCTGCTTGCCTCTTCTGCAATAGCTCCTCCGCTTCCTATTTTGCAATGAGCAACCTCTTCTATCTCCTTTGGTTCCTATTTCTCGTTTGCCATCACTAGGCAGAGGAGCTCTCAGCTCTACCATGACCTATCTTTTACATGAAAGAGGCTTCTCTATCTCGTAACGGTTCATGGAGTCATGACAGATCTTCTCTATCTCTTTGCAAGAAAAGAGAGCGTGCTCTACCTACCTCGTGTGAAAGAGCTCCTCCACCTTGTGATCGAGAGTGACAGAACTCGTCTATCTTTCAATGGTGCATGAGCCAGGTTTTTTTTTGTATTTGAGAAAAAGCTTGTCTACCCGTGATATAATAAGAAATGAATAGCTCTTCTACCTTTCTGTGACAGATCTCTCCTTTATTCGAAATGAAAGTCTGGAAGGCCATTCTCTATCCCTGAAATGGGGCATGACATAACTTTTCAATCTCTATCGTTTACGTGATCGAGTTTCGCTATCTCTGAATAGGTCATCTGAAAGCTCCTCTGTATCTTTGCAGCAAGTGAAGGAGCTCCTTGCCTCTTCTGCAAGAGCCCTCCGCTTCCTCTTTTGCAATGAGCAAGCTCTTTATCTCCTCTGTTTCCTAACAGGTCATGAGACAGCTCATTTCCACACTGTCATTTCGTATGCGAAGACACAGGAGCTCATTCATTTTCTATTCAGAGATTGAAGAACTCATTCATAAGAAATGTATGAGAGTTCTCTCATGTCCTATCTAACTGATTTCCCGTCACTAGGCAGAGGAGTCCTCAGCTCTACCATTTCTTATCTTTATATGACATAGCTTCTCTATCTCGCAATAATCAGGTCGTGAGAGACCTCCTCTTTCTTTTACAGGAAATGAGAGAGGTCTCTATCTACCCTTTGTGAAAGAGCTCCCTTTGTTCACTGGCAAGAACTCATTCATGAAAGCTATAAGAGTTCCCGTCGATAGGTAAAGGAGCTCACAGCTCTTCTATATCTTACCCTTTACATGAAAGAGGCTCTCTATCTCGTAGCGGGTCATGAAAGATCGTCTCTATCTCTTTGCCGGACATGAGAGAGTCCTCTACCTACCTCTTGTGAAAGAGCTCCCCCACCTCGTAACGTACAAAGACAGAACTCGTCTATCTTTCAATGGGACATGATCCGTCTCTTTGGTTTTGGTTGAGAAAAGCTTCTCTATCCATGAAGCAAACATGAGAGAAGCCGATTGTCTCTAGGCTGCTTATCGCTTCGTAGGAAATGACATAGCTCTTTTACCTTTTTGCGAGAGATCAACCCTAATTGAAGGTTTCGAAGGCCTATCCCTGAAATGGAGCGTCGCATAACTCATCAGTCTCTCTCGCTTACGTGAGACAGCATTTATTCTATTTCGTAACAGGTCATCTAAACGCTCTTCTATGCGTTTGTAGAAGTAAAAGAGCTCCTTGCCTCTTGTGCAAAAGCTCCTCCGCATCCTAAAGAGCAATGAGCAAGCTCTTCTATCTCCTCTCTCTTGAATAGGTCATGAGAGGGCTCCCCTCCCTCTGGTTGAGGGAATGACAGAGCTCCTCCGCCCCTTACGAAAGAGCCTTTCTCCTGCTTGAAAAGCTGCGGGCGGGTGCTCTGGCGCCTCGTAGGTTTGGGAGGGCTCCTTTTCACATCTTTATCTTTCCGACTCCGAGATATAGGAGCTCATTTTTTCGAAAGTGGTAGCAGAGATCTCTCATTTCCAAGAGATCTTTGTCACTCAGGGAGAAAGCAAGGTTTTGATTTCAAAGAAATGGAGGAGCTCTTTCATGTCCCATTAAGAGTGTGGAGCGCTCTCATTACGCATGAAAAGATTGATGACATGGATTCGTTACCATTCTTTAACTTTTCTCGAAGGGTCTTTTCTTTTCATATGCAGGATCTCTTTCATTTCCTATGAGAAGATAGAGGAGCTCTTTCATCTCAAAGATAGAAGAAGGCATTCATAAACGGTATAAGAGCTCTCCCATGAACTATATCTCATCGTAGGGGGCATAGGAGTCTTAGGGGGCTCAGGATTCGCGTGCAGGGTGTAGGGTTTATAGGGCTACGGGAATTTAATGGAGGGTGTATTTGTGTAGTCTGCCTATTACCGTAACAAACCCGTGACATAACCCAGAGCCATTACTTGCAAGACTGCTTCTTGAAAGCAAGAGCGCTAGTGTCTAACCATTGTACATTCCTACATGAGATACCCCACCACATCTTGAAAACACCTCTTTCTCCAAGGGTTTACTGGGGCATTAAGGAACAAGAACGTGATGGTTTCAGCACCAAAGTAAGGGAATAGCAAAGGGTTTCCAGGGAAAACTTCCCTGATGCAACCGGTCTCTATCTCACAAGAGGTCATGAGAGACCTCCTGTATCACATTGCAGGAATGAGAGAGTTCTCCACCATGTTTGTTTTCCGAAATAGCTTCTCTATCAATGAAGAGTTTTGAAGGTCGCCCTGGGCCATTCTCTGTCCGATAAATGAGACATGACATAACTCATTAGTCTCTATTAAGAGAGTCTCTATCACAACTATATGAAAAATCCTTCCTACATCTTGAAGGCGTCCCTTTCTTTAAGGGATGAATGGGGAAATTAAGGGAAAGAAAGGGTGATGGTTTCAGCACGAAAGTAAGGGAATAGAAAAGGGAACGCGATAAAGATGCACGAAGGCTTAAAGAGGCCCAGAAAATCAAGAAATTAAAGAGGATGGTTAATTGCTTGAATTTCTCTAATTTCTCACAGAGAGGCTTAGCAATTAAAAAGCCAGAGAAATTAATTAATTTCATTACTTTCTTTAATTTCTTTTAGTTAGTCTCGCAACCCCACGCGGCTACCGGATGTTTTTTGTTAATTTCTTTAATTTCTCACAGAGAGGCCTAGAAAATAAAGAAATTACAAAAATTAATTACCCGGCTCACGGGATTAGTTTAAATAAAAGAAATTAATGAAATTGATCAAATTAAAGAAATTGATTAATGTATTTAGTTTCTTTGATTTCTCACAGATAGGCTCTGAAAGTAGAGAAACTACAGAAATTAATTTCATTAATTTCTCACAGAGAGGCCCAGAAATTAAAGAAATTAATGAAATTAATTAATTTCTTTAATTTCTTTAATTTCTTTAATTTCTCACATAGAGGCCCAGAAATTCGAGAAATTAAAGAAATTAATTCATTTCATTAATTTCTTTAATTTCTCTAATTTCTTTAATTTCTTTAATTTCTTTTAACTAGTCTCGCAAGCCCGAAGGGCTACCGGAATTTATTTCTTTAATTTCTTTAATTTCGCACAGAGAGGCCCATAAACTAAAGAAATTAAAGAAATTAAAGAAATTAATTGGGGGAGCCCCCCCGGCTCACGGGACTAATTTAAATAAATTAAAGAAATTAATGAAATTAATGAAATTAAAGAAATTAATTAATTTCTTTAATTTCTTTAATTTCGCACAGAGAGGCCCAGAAATTAAAGAAATTAATGAAATTAATTGGGGTAGCCCCCCCGGCTCACGGGACTAATTAAAATAAATTAAAGAAATTAATGAAATTAATGAAATTAAAGAAATTAATTAATTTCTTGAATTTCTTTAATTTCTTTAATTTCTCACAGAGAGGCCCAGAAATTCAAGAAATTCAAGAAATTAATTAATTTCTTTAATTTCTTTAATTTCTCACAGAGAGGCCCAGAGCCCGAAGAAATTACCGAAATTAATTAATTTCTTTAATTTCTTTAATTTCTCACAGAGAGGCCCAGAAATTAAAGAAATTAAAGAAATTAATTGGGGGCCCCCCCCCCCCGGCTCACGGGACTAATTAAAATAAATTAAAGAAATTAATGAAATTAATGAAATTAAAGAAATTAATTAATTTCTTTAATTTCTTTAATTTCGCACAGAGAGGCCCAGAAATTAAAGAAATTAATGAAATTAATTAATTTCTTTAATTTCTTTAATTTCTCACAGAGAGGCCCAGAAATTAAAGAAATTAATTAATTAATTTCTTTAATTTCTTTAATTTCTCACAGAGAGGCCCAGAAATCAAAGAAATTAAAGAAATTAATTAATTTCACTAATTTCTTTAATTTCTTTAATTTCTTTAATTTCTTTAATTTCTTTAATTTCTTTAATTTCTTTTAATTAGTCTCGCAAGCCCGAAGGGCTACCGGAATTCATTTCTTTAATTTCTTTAATTTCTCACAGAGAGGCACAGAAATTAAAGAAATTAAAGAAATTAATTGGGGTAGCCCCCCCGGCTCACGGGACTAATTAAAATAAATTAAAGAAATTAATGAAATTAATGAAATTAAAGAAATTAATTAATTTCTTTAATTTCGCACACAGAGGCCCAGAAATTAAAGAAATTAATGCAATTATTTAATTTCTTTAATTTCTTTAATTTCTCACAGAGAGGCCCGGAAATTAAAGAAATTAATGAAATTAATTAATTTCTTTAATTTCTTTAATTTCTCACAGAGAGGCCCAGAAATGAAAGAAATTAAAGAAATTAATTAATTTCATTAATTTCTTTAATTTCTTTAATTTCTTTAATTTCTTTTAATTAGTCTCGCAAGCCCGAAGGGCTACCTGAATTAATTTCTTTAATTTCTTTAATTTCTCACAGAGAGGCCCAGAAATTAAAGAAATTAAAGAAATTAATTGGGGGCCCCCCCCCGGCTCACGGGACTAATTAAAATAAATTAAAGAAATTAATGAAATTAATAAAATTAAAGAAATTAATTAATTTCTTTAATTTCTTTAATTTCGCACAGAGAGGCCCAGAAATTAAAGAAATTAATGAAATTAATTAATTTCTTTAATTTCTTTAATTTCTCACAGAGAGGCCCAGAAATTAAAGAAATTAATGAAATCAATTAA
>CAJNDS010000660.1:0-95541 GCA_905221605.1 Symbiodinium natans
TTCGGCCGCAGGGCTTGGGAGTTGGGCAAAAAGGCATCTTTTCAACCATGCGAAAGAGACGTTTTCTGGTTGTCGTGCATTTCATCAAGTGGGGACGCTAGGCACACTTGGGGCGTTTTAATTGGGGGAGTTGAGCCCCCTGCCGATCCGAGGTAGGCAGCACAAGAAGGGGAGTAAAAGGGAAGGAAGGGCCAGATGGTTTTGGGTTTAGGGGTTTAGGGGTTTAGGGGTTTAGGGGTTTAGGGGTTTAGGGGTTTAGGGGTTTAGGGGTTTAGGGGTTTAGGGGTTTAGGGGTTTAGGGGTTTAGGGGTTTAGGGGTTTAGGTGTTTAGGGGTTTAGGGGTTTAGGGGTTTAGGGGTTTAGGGGTTTAGGGGTTTAGGGGTTTAGGGGTTTAGGGGTTTAGGGGTTTAGGGGTTTAGGGGTTTAGGGGTTTAGGGGTTTAGGGGTTTAGGGGTTTAGGGTTTAGGGGTGTGCAGAGGTTTAGGGCTGTGGCTTAGGGTGGCTTAGGGTGGCTTTGGGTGGCTTGGGGTGGCTTAGGGTGGCTTAGGGTGGCTTAAGGTGGCTTGGGGTGGCTTAGGGTGGCTTGAACTGGATTAGGGTGGTTGAGGGTGGTCTAGGGTTTCGGGCTTCATGTGTTTAAAGCCGAGATGCTGTTGTCTGTCTTCTTCTGCGCCGTCCACCAGGTAGTGCTTCCGAGGTCCTGTCGGGTGGCTCATATACGTTGTGGAACTCTTTTGAGTTTAGGGTTCAGGGCTCTCTAAACCCTATCCGGGTGGTTGTCAAGATTATGGTCCCTTTTTGGATCCCTATTACAATACGGCACCTAATATTTAAGGTACCCCAAAAAGGATCATAATTTTGACAACCACCCATCTAGACCCAAGAGTAACATGCGTTTCAGCTCAAGTCCTAAACCCTAAACCCTAAACCCTAAACCCACAACACCAAGCCCTCAACCCCACACCAAGTCGGAGGGTCACGGTTTAGGGTTCAGGGCGGTACTCAAGTTGTTCCTAGGTGCGGGTCTATATGTACCACCAAGGGACTAAAGGAGGGACCCTTATAACTTGTAAGGGACCCTAGGGGTTGTTTGGGGGGGCTACTTGGGTATATAGCGCCGATAAAAGGCATATATGATTCAGCCCCGGCGGGCCCCCCCCCCCTCCCCCCTACCCCCCCCCTCAATGGTACCCCCCCCTCCCCCTGTGGTGTGGTTGGGGGTTGGTTTTAGGGTTTTAGGGTTTTAGGGTTTAGGGTTTACGGTTTAGGGTTTAGGGTTTAGGGTTTTAGGGTTTTAGGGTTTTAGGGTTTAGGGTTTAGGGTTTACGGTTTAGGGTTTTAGGGTTTAGGGTTTAGGGTTTTCCCCGCGGATGGGGTACTAAGATGATCCCCCCCCCTGTGGTGTGGTTGGGGGTTGGTTTTAGGGTTAGGGTTTAGGTTTAGGGTTCAGGGTTTTAGGGTTTAGGGTTTAAGGTTTAAGACTTAAGGTTTAGGGTTTAGGGTTAGGGTTTAGGTTTTAGGGTTTAGGGTTTAGGGTTTAGGGTTTGGGGGTTTAGGGTTTAGGGTTTAGGGTTTAGGGTTTTAGGGGTAGGGTTTCGGGTTTAGGGTTGGGTTAGGGTTTAGGGTTTAGGGTTGTAGGGTTTTAGGAACCGTAGAGTAGGACTGGGGGGGGGGGTGGGGATACCTGGGGGGGATTTGGGGGGGGGGGGGGGGCCCAGGACGCTCGACGCTGAACCATAGGATTCAGGACCCGGCGGGCCCCCCCCCCCCCCCTCCCCCTTTAACCCCCCAACCCCCCCCCCCCCCCCCCCAATGGTACCCCCCCCCCCCCCGTGGTGTGGTTGGGGGTTGGTTTTAGGGTTTTAGGGTTTAGGGTTTAGGGTTTAAGGTTTAGGGTTTTAGGGTTTTAGGGTTTTAGGGTTTAGGGTTTAGGGTTTACGGTTTAGGGTTTAGAGGTTACAAAGGGGCTCCTTATACCCCCTCATGTACCCGCTAGGTACACCCAAACCCTGTGACGCAGAAGCCCCGAAGCCCTGAAACCTCTAAACCGTGCTGGAACCGCGCTGGGAGGCTTCTGGGGTACACCTCGGCCCTTACGAACACTTACCCTAACCCTAAACCCTAAGCCCTAAACCCTAAACCTTGGGGAAGGCGGTCATCAGTCGGACAGCACGGTCAGAATCCTTCTTTTAGGAACTGGGGTTTAAGGCTGTAGGGTTTTAGTCCCCAGAGACTCCAAAACCCCTTAATTAAGGAATATACCTTAGATTATAATCGGAACTCTAATATGATTTAAGGTATATTCCTTAATTAAGGGGTTTTGGAGTCTCTGGGTGCAAGGTTTTTGATCTAAAGCTTGGAGCTGTGAGGGCTTCGTCTAAGGCCACGCGCTCAGGGCTTCAGGGTTTCTACCAAACCCTAAGCCCCAAAACCCTCAAACCCTAAACCCTAAAACCCTGAACACTAAACCCTAAACCCTAAACCCTAAACCCTAAACCCTCAAAAAACTGGAAGGCCTAAAGGGCTCAAGGGCTTAGGGCTTGGAAGCCGCTGCCTCCATCTGCACCTCCACAACTTGAACGTCCTGGGAGCTGAGCTTTCGGCTTTCGGCTTTCGGCTTTCGGCTTTAGGCTTTAGGCTTTAGGCTTTAGGCTTTAGGCTTTAGGCTTTAGGGTTTAGGGTTTAGGGTTCAGGGTTCAGGGTTCAGGGTTCAGGGTTTAGGGTTCAGGGTTTAGGGTTTAGGGTTTAGGGTTTAGGGTTTAGGGTTAGGGTTTAGGGTTTAGGGTTTAGCGTTTAAGGTTTAGGGTTTAGGGTTTAGGGTTTAGGGTTCAGGGTTCAGGGCTTAGGGTTCAGGGTTCAGGGTTTAGGGTTTAGGGTTTAGGGTTTAAGGGTTAAGGGTTTAAGGGTTAAGGGTTAAGGGTTAAGGGTTTAGGGTTTAGGGTTTAGGGTTTAGGGTTTAGGGTTTAGGGTTTAGGGTTTAGGGTTTAGGGTTTAGGGTTCAGGGTTCAAGGTTCAGGGTTTAGGGCCTAGGGCTCAGGACTTCTCTGGCCTGCCACCCCCAATTGAGGCGTAGAGCTTAAGTAGTTCTCTATGTCTCGTCGCTTGCGGTATGCCCCTCAGAGTTTAGGGTTTAGGGTTTAGGGTTTCGGGTTTAGGGTTTAGGGTTTAGGGTTTCGGGTTTAGGGCTTAGGGTTTAGGGCTTCGGGTTTTTGAGACCGGGCTTCTGCGATTCTGCGGTCCTACTACAAAGCCTTTTCTGCTTTGAGTCGCAAGGCGCCTTCGGAGAGACATGCTGTAAAAAGAATCCTGAACTTCCCCAAGCCCCTGAGCCCTAAACCCTAAACCCTAAACCCTAAACCCTAAACCCCAAACCCTAAACCCTAGTATTAACGGAGGTTCTAGAGGAATACACAAAGAAGTATGTTGACACTAGGAGATGTGACCTCGGCTACACGGAGAAAGGATGTCTACACAGGGTGAGTTTCACAAGGGTTGAGGGTTTAGGGCTTAGGGTTTTAGGAGTTTAGGACTTAGGGTGTAGAGTTTACGGTTTAAGGACAACGTCGATGAGCCTGCCTCCTGCTGGCGCTTCTCCTCTGCTTCCGCGCGCGCTTTGGCTTGGGCAGCCTAGTCATGGCAGGACGACGGGCAAGAAACACAGAACTTCATAAACACCGTAAACACCTAATGCCTGCAGCTTCTCCGTTTCCTTGGCCTTTTGGCGTGCCTGCATCAGCAACTTGCTCAGTCAAGGCATGTTGGCTCAGTCTGCTCACCACCCATCGTCACACTACCCAGCTCGCCTCTTCTGCTTCAGCCCTTGCCTTTGCCAAAGCAGCCTGATGCTCAAGACACCACTAGTACAATCAACAACGGCATGCCAACAACATCATCATTTCATGAGCCTGCCTCCTGCTGGCGCTTCTCCTCTGCTTCCTTGCGGGCTTTGGCTTGGGCAGCCTAGTCATGGCTGCATCAGCAAGTTGCTCAGTCAAGGCATGTTGCAAGGCATGTTGGCTCAGTCTGCTCACCACCCATCGTCACACAGCCCAGCTCGCCTCTTCTGCTTCAGCCCTTGCCTTTGCCAAAGCAGCCTGATGCTCAAGACACCACTAGTACAATCAACAACGGCATGCCAACATCATCATTTCATGAGCCTGCCTCCTGCTGGCGCTTCTCCTCTGCTTCCTTGCGGGCTTTGGCTTGGGCAGCCTAGTCATGGCTGCATCAGCAACTTGCTCAGTCAAGGGCATGTTGCAAGGCATGTTGGCTCAGTCTGCTCACCACCCATCGTCACACTACCCAGCTCGCCTCTTCCGCTTCAGCTCTTGCCTTTGCCTGAGCTGCCTGATGTTCAAGACACCGCTAGCACATGCAACAACGGCCTACCAACATCATCATTTCATGAGCCTGCCTCCTGCTGGCGCTTCTCCTCTGCTTCCTTGCGGGCTTTGGCTTGGGCAGCCTAGTCATGGCAGGACGACGGGCAAGAAACACAGAACTTCATAAACACCATAAACACCGAATGCCTGCAGCTTCTCCGCTTCTACCTTGGCCTTTTGGCGTGCCTGCATCAGCAACTTGCTCAGTCAAGGCATGTTGGCTCAGTCTGCTCACCACCCATCGTCACACTACCCAGCTCGCCTCTTCCGCTTCAGCCCTTGCCTTTGCCAAAGCAGCCTGATGTTCAAGACACCACTAGTACAATCAACAACGGCGTGCCAACATCATTATTTCATGAGCATGCATCCTGCTGGCGCTTCTCCTCTGCTTCCTTGCGGGCTTTGGCTTGGGCAGCCTAGTCATGGCTGCATCAGCAACTTGCTCAGTCAAGGCATGTTGGAAGGCTCAGTCTGCTCACCACCCATCGTCACACTACCCAGCTCGCCTCTTCCGCTTCAGCCCTTGCCTTTGCCAGAGAGCCTGATGTTCAAGACACTGCTAGCACATGCAACAACGGCCTACCAACATCATCATTTCATGAGCATGCCTCCTGCTGGCGCTTCTCCTCTGCTTCCTTGCGCGCTTTGGCTTGGGCAGCCTAGTCATGGCAGGACGACGGGCAAGAAACACAGAACTTCATAAACACCATAAACACCGAATGCCTGCAGCTTCTCCGTTTCTACCTTGGCCTTTTGGCGTGCCTGCAGCAGCAACTTGCTCAGTCAAGGCATGTTGGCTCAGTCTGCTCACCACCCATCGTCACACTACCCAGCTCGCCTCTTCCGCTTCAGCCCTTGCCTTTGCCAAAGCAGCCTGATGTTCAAGACACCACTAGTACAATCAACAACGGCGTGCCAACATCATTATTTCATGAGCATGCATCCTGCTGGCGCTTCTCCTCTGCTTCCTTGCGGGCTTTGGCTTGGGCAGCCTAGTCATGGCTGCATCAGCAACTTGCTCAGTCAAGGCATGTTGGAAGGCATGTTGTCTCAGTCTGCTCACCACCCATTGTCACACTACCCAGCTCGCCTCTTCCGCTTCAGCCCTTGCCTTTGCCAGAGAGGCCTGATGTTCAAGACGCCGCTAGCACATGCAACAACGGCCTACCAACGTCATCATTTCATGAGCCTGCCTCCTGATGGCGCTTCTCCTCTGCTTCCTTGCGGGCTTTGGCTTGGGCAGCCTAGTCATGGCTGCATCAGCAACTTGCTCAGTCAAGGCATGTTGGAAGGCGTCTTGGCTCAGTCTGCTCACCACCCATCGTCACACTACCCAGCTCGCCTCTTCCGCTTCAGCCCTTGCCTTTGCCTGAGCTGCCTGATGTTCAAGACACCGCTAGCACATGCAACAACGGCCTACCAACGTCATCATTTCATGAGCATGCCTCCTGCCGGAGCTTCTCCTCTGCTTCCTTGCGCGCTTTAGCTTGGGCAGCCTAGTCATGGCAGGACGACGGGCAAGAAACAAAGAGCTTCATAAACACCGAATGCCTGTAGCTTCTCCGTTTCTGCCTTGGCCTTTTGGCGTGCCTGCATCAGCAACTTGCTCTCTCAAGGCATGTTGGCTCAGTCTGCTCACCGCCCATCGTCACACAGCCCAGCTCGCCTCTTCTGCCTCAGCTCTTGCCTTTGCCAGAGCTGCCTGATGCACACTGCCTTAAACCCGAAACCTTAAACACACACTACATCATGAGCACATTCAACAGGTTCACAATGTACCCACTCCAGTTCGCCTTGTTGGCCTCCGTCGTTGTTTTAGCATACCCAACCCTAAACCCTAAACCCTAAACCCTAAACCCTACCCCTAAACGGTATTAAAGGGTTTCGAGGGGGGGGGGGAGGGGAGGGCCTCCTCTGCTCGCGTCACCAGCTCCTCATTGTCAGCCTCCAGGATGGAGTGACATTTAGGGTTTAGGGTTTAGGGTTTAGGGTTTAGGCTCTAGGCTTTAGGGCTTAGCGTTGAGGACTTCGGGCGTTTTCGGGCAAGCAAGAGACTGGAAAAAGAGAGTTTCGCCGCACTTGGCTCTCAAGGTTTGAGGGTCTCGGTTATACAAGCAACCGCCCTAGATCCGGTTACCCTAAACCCTAAACCCCAAACCCCAAACCCCAAACCCCAAACCCCAAACCCTAAACCCTAAACCCTAAACCCAAAACCCTAAACCCTAAACCCGAGTTTGACAATCCAGGGGCCCAAAGCCTTCTGCAGCCGGGACCCCACACCCGAACCCTGAACCCCCCCACCCTGTTTGGTTTAGGCTTCTGGAGCCCCGACCCCACTCTAGATGCGAAACACGAAACACCTAACCCTAAACCCTAAACCCTAAACCCCAAACCCTAAACCCTAAACCCCAAACCCTAAACCCCAAACCCCAAACCCTAAACCCTAAACCCTAAACCCCTCACCGCTACACCCGAAACCCTGAACCCCAACACCCTGAAACTATGGAGGCGCTCGAGCCCGCACCCATTTGGCGACCGCAGCTTGGGTGCGGGCTTAGGGCCCCCTGCTCGAAACCCAGATGCCAGTGGCCTAAACTCGAAACCCCCCAAGCCCCCGAAGCACCTAAACACCCTGAACCCCTAGATTCCCAAAAGCCTCAGAAGCCAACCCTAAACCCTAAAACCCTACAACCCTACAACCCTACAACCTAACCCTAAAGCCCCCAAACCCCCACACCCCCAAACCCTAAAACTCCCTAAACCCAAAACCCCAAGCCAAGAAAACCCAAATCCAAAACCCTAAAATTTAAAACCCCTGAACCCCAAGCCCAAAAAACCCCTAAACCCCTAAATCACAAACCCTACACTCCTAAACCCCTAAACGCCAAAACCCAGAAACCCCCAAACCCTAAGGCCCTAAGACCAAAACCTTATACTACCCTAGATAGCCCTACATACCATACTCAGGCTTCCTATATCTACCCCTTGCAAAACAGAAACCCCAATTAAAGAGACCACCAACCTGTTTAACCCTAAACCCTAAACCCTAAACCCTAAACCCTAAACCCTGTTTAACCTAAACCCTCAACGCTTCAAACACCGAGCCGGCCTCGGCACTCCGTTGCGTGCTGTCGGAGAAGCTGGGGTCCGGCTGGGCCAAGGGGATCTCCTGAATCGAAGAGTTGAAGGTTTAGGGTTTAGGGTTTTGGGTTTTAGGGTCTAGGGTATAGGGTTTAGAGTTTAGGGTTTGGGGTTTTGGGTTTTGGGTTTTAGGGTCTAGGGTATAGGGTTTAGAGTTTAGGGTTTGGGGTTTAGGGTTTTGAGTTTAGGGCTTGGGGAAGGATTTAGCCGCTTAGGGTTCAGGCGCACTGTACGGATTTAGGGATTCAGGCGTGTAGGGGTTTTGGGGTTTCGGTTTTGTGGGTTTAGCTTGGGGGGGACCTGAATCCTAAGGGAGGCTCAGCACACAAGGCGGGTTTAGGGTTGGTAGGGGTTTGGGGTTTCGGGTTTAGGGTTGAGAGTTGAGGGCCTGCCTCCCAAAACATACCTTCTTAAGCCCTATTCCCAAACCCGAAACCCTGAAACCCTGAAACCCTAAATTGGCGAACGATACCTGTACCAAGGGACCCTGGATTCCGAGTAGGCCCTTAACCTGATAGGGGCCCATGCCCCAGCAGAGCTCACCTCCCTCTCGGGGTAAGTTGCCACAAATGTGGAGATTGAGCGAACTCAACTCTAAACAAAAGCCCGAAAGCAGCCTAAACCCCCAAAGCCCTAAAGCCCTAAAGCCCTCAACCCTAAACCCTAAACCCTAAACCCTAAACCCTAAACCCTAAACCCGAAACCCGAAACCCTAAACCCTAACCCTTCTTACTGACACTGAACTAAGCTTCCCCAAAGCCCCAAGCCATGAAACCCTAAACCCTAAACCCTAAACCCTAAACCCTAAACCCTAAACCCTAAACCCTAAACCCTAAACCCTAAACCCTAAACCCTAAACCCTAACCCTAAACCCTAAACCCTAAACCCTAAACCCTAAACCCTGCCTCCTCTGAGTCCATCTCCCTGACCGGGGGCGCCTGGACGTCTTCCTGCACGTCCGGGTTTAGGGTTTAAGGTTTAGGCTTGGGGTTTAAGGTTTAGGGTTTAGGGTTTAGGGTTTGGGGTTTAGGGCTTAGGGTTTAGGGTTTGGGGTTTAGGGTTTAGGGTGTAGGGTGCAGGGTGTGGGGTTTAGGGTGAGCCCTGAAGCCCTGAAACCCTAAAGCCCTAAGACCCTAAAGCCCAAAACCCTAAGAAACACTAGCACCCGAAACCACCCTGAAACCCTAAACCCTTGAATCCGGAGGGTTGAGGGTGGAGGGCCGCCCCGAACCCCCTAGATTTTTTCTGCCAGGCACATTCTCACGTCGTCTTGGGGCGTGCGGTTTAGGGTTTAGGGTTTAGGGTTTAGGGTTTAGGGTTTAGGGTTTAGGGCTTAGGGTTTTGGGTGTCAGGGTGTCAGGGTTCCACCCCGACCTTTGCGGGATTGGGGGCTCTTTGGGCCCTTTTTTTGAGGGGGTCCATCGAAACATGCAGGCTTAACTAGTATTAACCCCAAAAGAATAATATATAATGATCCCTAGTATTAACCCCAAAAGAATATGATATAATGATCCCTATATTGCCCTTATAAGGAATGACATGTTTTGGTTTTCTTTGGGGGGGGTTCTTCAGCAAACTGTAGTTAAACGATCTGAAAAGTGCGCGCCTGTCTTTTTTTGAGCACTTCGTCAAGGAGTTGCAACACGACGTCCGGTAGAGACCTAGAGGTTCACCCATTTAGGCTTTAGGGCTTCTACTAGTTGCTCAAGAAACTCCAAAAAATAGAAGATAGTACTCAAGGAAGACTATTTTGTGCTTTTTGTTTTTTGGGGGAGGGGGGGTTCTTAAGCAAATAGAGGGCTTAGGGGATAAGGAAGAAGGCTTACCCAACAAAAACCCTAAGCCCTCAACCCTAACCAGAAACCCTAAACCCAAAACCCTAAACCCTAAACCCTAAGCACCGAACTCTGAAGGCCTCGTCCGAAGCACCACGGACGCTCCACGCATACTTCGGAGAGGAGGCCACATCCTGGTGCAATTTTTTCGGGTTTAGGGTTTTGGGTTTGGGGTTTGGGGTTTAGGGTTTAGGGTTTAGGGTTTAGGGTTTAGGGTTTAGGGTTCAGGGTTTAGGGTCTAGGGTTTAGGCTTCAGCGTTAGTTCAGGGCTTTGGGTGGCCATGCTAAACTAAGCAGGGCTCAGCTACGACTGGGCCCAAAATGTGGGTGCCTTAGACTGGATGTAATACAACAGGAGAGGGGCCAGAATCTACCCTGAGCCCCCATGTACCTACGTCTTGGAAGTTACTTGGACCACAGTGAAGCTCCTCTGTAGCAGCTTCGCGGCCCCCAAGTAAGAGGCAAATCTGGGGGTCAACCCTAAACTCTAAACCTTAAACCCTAAACCCTAAACCCTAAACCCTAGGGTTAACTTGTTGCCTTGACAGGGGATCTGAGCAGCACATAGGGACTGGGAAGGGTGCTGTGCAAGGTGGCGAATCCAGGACTTAAGGGTTTAAGGGCTTCACGGCCTAAGGGCTGAAGGGCTTAAGTTTAGGGTCTAGGGTGTAGGGTTTAGGGTTTAGGGTTTAGGGTTTAGGGTTTAGGGTTTAGGGTTTAGGGGTTTAGGGCTCGGGACTTGGGATGCTCGTGGCTGCACAACCGCTTCAACCCCGAAATCCCTAAGCCATGAAGCCCTTAAGCCTGACACCCCGAAACCCAGAACCTTAAACGCCCTAGACCCTAACTCAAGCTTGAGACGGCGCGGCCTCGGGATCCTCTGGTCCGACTGAGGGAGGTGAGGGCGACGTGATCCACAGTGGTTCTGCCCTCTCCTCCACAAAAACAAGGAGAGGGTTCTTAAGGTTTTGTTGTTTTTGGTTTAAGTGTAGTGGCCTTTTGCTGCTGCAACGACCTGGCTTAGGGTTTGGGGCTTGAAGTTTGTTTGGGGTCCAGAAATCTGTAAGCCTTCGCCGGAACCCTAAGTCCCTGCCTGACCTCACTCCAACCACACCCGAGCACCTAGACGCCAAAACCCTTAGACACATCAGAGCCCCTTTAGAAGTGTCCTTTCGGAGCGGGGGGGGGGGGTGGGCCTAGTGACGTATGCAGGGTATCCTAAATTCGGGGCACTCCACTATGCACATTGCTACTACACTTTCTCAAGCTCTTACAACTGCTTCGACTCTTAGCGATATCACGCGCCTTGCGCTGATGGCGCAGATCGTCCCCTGTTGACGAGTATACTTCTCAGATTCTTGCATCTGCGGTTGGCCAAGAAGCAGGCCCAGAATGTAGACCACCCCCCACCCCTCCCACAAACGTACATATAGGAATCCAGGAACTGAGCCAACAAGCCTTCTTAGCTTTCTACCACTTCCACTACCTTCAGGCCATTCTGAGAATTTGGGGCTCAGGATTTTAGGGTTCCCATTTTCTACCACCTTCAGGCCATTCTGATAATGTGGGTTCAGGGTCTAGGGTTCCTGCGGCAAGGGCAGCCAGTCGTCTGCGGATGGCGGCGCGAGGGCCTGGGAGGACCCCAAACCCTAAACCCACTAAAACCACGAAAGCCTAAACGCTAAGCCCTAAACCCTCGACCCACTCAAGCCTAAACCCTGAACCCTCAAGCCCCACGCCCCTACTTTAAGCAGTCGGGACTTTTGGCTTGGGTTCTTGGGGTGTGCGGGCGGGCGAAGGGATGTACCTCAAGCGTTTGTCTTGGGTACAGAAATCTGCGCCACTACATCTTCTACCTCTTGTGATGACCAGCTTCTTTGTGTTTATCTTTGTCTTCCCACACTTGCCCTTAATTAAAAAAATCATGAACTCAATCTACCACTCGCGCTTGGTACATGTAAACCGCTCTTTTTTCATGGGGGCATCACCCTAAACCCTAAACCCTAAACCCTAAACCCTAAACCCTAAACCCCTGACCACAGGGCGTTCTGCGCTCTCCAAGACAAGTAACCTTCCGAAAGCGTGGCGACTCCAGCCCCGCTTGGATCGACAGACCCCTAGCCCTAGGCGTTCCCTGCAACAAACACGCGGTTTAGGGTGTTTAGGGTTTTTGGGGTTTAGGGTTTAGGGTTCGGGTTTAGGGTTTTTTGAGTTGAAAAAACCTCCCCAGTCCACGCCCCCGAATCCGGCAGCCACAGGTTTTTCTGGAACCCCTGAACTCCCGCGCGAACCTGTGAAGCATCCTCATGCGCGGGCTCCACAGGCGTGCTGGGCTCCACCAGTGCAGCAGGGCGCAACTGACAGGAGCCAATCGGTTTTGGGCTTTGAGGTTTAGGGTTTAGGCTTCCTGGAAAGAAAGGGTTCGGCTGCATTAAATGAAGGCGCTTAAGGTTTAGAGTTTAGGGTTTAGGGAGATTGCAATGGTAGTTATGACTGGATTGACTGGGACATCAGGTAGCGACGCGCAATCGTTACACGTTCGAGCATGGTGGTGGGTGGCGTATGCCGGACAGCCATGTGTCGATTTGGGCTGTTGAGTTGTTTTCGCAGTCTCTACCAGGCAACCGAGGACATGTTTGCTCAACTGTTTCAGTTCCCTAAGCCCTAAACCCTAAACCCAAAGCCTCGAAACCCTAGCTGTTCGTAGATCCTCCCAGGGCACTGTACTGTTAGGCCCACCAGGTACCATCGTGGTGGTTCAGGGGGGTTTTGAGAAGGTTTGGAGAATGTTGACAGGGTGCTACAATCGAGGGTTGCAGATCCGAATCCAAAAACCTATATATGCTGTACAAACCCGAAAGCTGATCCCCTAAACCCCTAAAACCCGAGCCCTCAACCCACATGCTACGACCCACACCCTGGGGTGGCGATGGCGCCATGTGAGCGTGAGAGATCCTCAGCCGCTGCGCTGGAAGACATCCCTTTAGCCCTCGGGCCTAAACCCTAAACCCTGAACCCTAAACCCCAAACCCTAAACCCTGAACCCTAACCCTCGACCCTACACCCTCAACCCTAAAACCCAAAACGCCCTGAACTTCTTCGCAGGGCTCCTTGGCCGGGCGTGGTGGCTTCATCGGCGTCAGCGACGCTGGGATCGGAGCCTGCTTGGAGGTTCATGGTACTATGTAGGGTTTAGGGTTTAGGGTTTTGGGTTTTTGGGCTTGGGGTTTAGGGGTACTTATTAACCAAATTTTACTGTACTTATGACCCACTTATTAGCCACTTAGGTGCCCAAATGTGGTTATAAGTACAGATATAACATGTTAATAAGTACCATGAACCTCCAGGTGGGTGCGGAAAGGCGAAGCCTCCTTTAGGGTTTTGGGTTTAGGGGTCTAGGGGTCTAGGATTTTTGAGGGTTTTTGAGGGTTTTGGAGGGTTTTGGAGGTGTCTGAGGGTTTCTGAGGGTTTCTGAGGGTTTCTGAGGGTTTCTGAGGGTTTTGAGGGTTTTTGAGGGTTGAGGGTTTAGGGTTTAGGGTTAATGTTCAGGGCTTCGGGTTTGGAACCCCCTCCCCTTTGGAGTTTGTGGTGTAGGGTTGCAGTTTGGGGAAGCAGGGTTCCGGGCTCAGTGTTTAGGGCTCAAGATGGCGAACCCTCCGCCAGCTTAGGGTCGAGAGTTTAGCGTTTGGGTTGAAGACTGAGGCGTCTCAGGGTTTAAAACCTGAGCCCTGAGAATTAAAGGCCTCGGGGTATCGGGTTTAGAAATCGCAACCCCCCCCCCCCACCCCCGAAACCCTCACAGAACATGAAACTCTAAACCCTAAACCATAAACCTTAAACCCCAAACCCTCAAAGCACTCTGGTGCACAGGGCCTTCTTCGCAAAGGGCGAGCGGATCGTCGGAACCGACAAGGGCCTCAACGCTGTTGTTTGTATATGTAAAGCCAAGGGAATGCTTAAACCCATTTTGTGGTTATATGGCTGACTTGAACGCCTAAAGCCCTAACCCCTACATCCAAACCCTAAGCCCTAAGCCCTAAACTGTAAACCCTAAACACTAAACCCTGAACCCTAAACCCTAAGAGCCCTAAAACTCTAAAAGCCCTAAACCCGAAACCCCTGAAACCCTAACACCCTAAACCCCTACACCCTATAACCTCAACCCTCCTCAAGCCCCAAACCCATGTGTCAACTACCCTAAACCCTGGACTAGCCCGAGGCCCCCATCGGAACATCTTACTAAAGTCGATAAAAGGGCTCCTAACACCTCAAAAACCCAACACGCAATGAAGAATCCTACATCCCAAGCCCTCAAACCCTGAAGCCCTACAACCCTAACCTAAAACCCTAAACCCTAAACCCTAAACCCTAAACCCTAAACCCTAAACCCTAAACCCCGAGGCCCGGGGGTTGGCAAGGCTCGACCCCTATAGGCAGGTCGAGGGTTTAGGGCTTCAGAGAGAAGGCCAAAAGCTGCAAGCCCTAAAGCCCACAAGCCCTAAAACCCTAAAACCCTAAACCCTACAACCCTAAACCCTAAACCCTAAACCCTAAACCCTAAACCCTAAACCCTAAGCCCCTAAACCCTAGCCCTAAACCCTAAAACCTAAGCCCGAAACCCTGAGCCCCTAAACCCTCAGCCCTCAACCCGGACAGAGCACAACTTGCACCAGTGGGCTGCGAACCTTTCAGCGAATTGGGGGAGTTCCGGCCCGAAATGGTGCCTCGCGCTGCAACCCGAAAAAACCTATGAACCCCATGAGCCCCATAAACCCCTGCAAACCCAAAAAACCCTATAAACCCTATAAACCCTACAAACCGTGTAAACCCTATAAACCCTTATAAACCCTTATAAACCCTCTAAACCCCATAAATGTAAACCCCACATCCCGACATGGCAGATAGGCGGCAGAGGGAAGCCCAGCGAGAGCGACGGCGACTGACTCGCCAAGCTCTGCGTCCAAAGGTAGACCTTGTCCTTCACCGAATTCTGACCCAAACCCAAAACCCCAAGCCCTAAAGTTGAGGGGTTTAGGGTTTAAGGTTAAGGGTTTAAGGTTTAGGGCCTAAACCGTAAGGGTACAGGGTTTAGGGTTTTAGGGTTTACAGTGGCTCAAACCTGAGGGTTTTACGTTGTAGGGCTTGGGGTTTGAGGTTCAGGGATCAATGGAGTACCCGAAGCCCGCAACCCAACAGCCAGAAGCAGGCAACCCAAAACCCTAAAGCCTGAAACCAAGCTCTACTCACCACGAAGCAGGTTCTTGCAAGGAGTCCTAGGAGTTGCAAGGAGCATAAGGCTGAAACCTCCTTGGGTTTAGGCTTAGGGCTTAGGGCTAGGGCTTAGGGCTTAGGGCTTAGGGCTGAGGGTTTAGGGTTTAGGGTTTAGGGTTAGGGTTAGGGTTTAGGGTTTAGGGTTCAGGGTTCAGGGTTCAGGGTTTAGGGTTTAGGGTTCAGGGTTCAGGGTTTAGGGTTTAGGGTTCAGGGTTCAGGGTTTAGGGTTTAGGGTTTAGGGTTTAGGGTTTAGGGTTGAAACCCTAAGCCCTCTCCCAGAGGATGACCTGGCTCGGCACTTCTTCCCGGCACCAGGCCTCCTGGCCGTCGGGGCTTCGGGCACTAAGCTTTGCTTGGGGTTTAGGGTTTAGGGTTTAGGATTTGGGGTTTAGGGTTCGGGGTTTAAGGTTTGGGGTTTGCTGTAATGGGGCGTAGATGCTGTGAAGGTTAGGCTTTGCAACAAGCTCGAAAGCTCCGTGAGGTGCGAAGAGCAGCTCTGGCCCGATACCTTTCTCCCACCCCCACACCGTCCGAGGCGGCAAAACCACCCAAACCTATTCCTTTCAACTGCTCACTTACAACAAAACTTCGTTATTCCGTCATGGTGGTCGCCAGCCTAGTTCAAAACAGGGGGTCAGAAGGTGCAGAACCCGCCACAGGCAGGAGGGCTGGCGCAGGGGGCCAGGCAAAGAAGGGGACACAGGAGCCGGGGCCCCTGCTCAAGGCCCTGGGGGGGGGGGGGGGGGGGCCTCAGGGTGGTTCAGGATGTGCCCAAAGTAAGGTAAAGTGTTGAGCGCAAAAAAGCGACCTCCGAGCTGTGGGAGGCGGGCGAACGACCTGGGTCGGCTTGCGCCATTGAGGTCGAGGGGCTTCGGCGCCGTCCCCCCACTGCAGGGGGGCGGTGAGTTTAGGGTTTTGGGTTTGGGTTCGGGGTTTAGGGTTTAGGGTTTGCTTGGGGTTTTCTGGGAGTTGCTAAGGAAATAGGAACCCCCTTGCATGGCCCTTCAAACACCTAATTGGAGGTCAATGGTACTTAGTAATCAATTATAGCTGCAATTATTGCTGTACTTATAAGCATTATTAGGGCACTCAAGGAGCTTAAGTACCACGAACCTCCAACCCTAAACCCGAAACCCTAAACCCTAAACCCTAAACCCTAGACCCTAAATAGCAGTATATTATACTACTCGTGGGCCATTCCTGGGAACCCTTGAGGAAGATCTGCTTCTTTCGACCAGGGTTCGGAGCCTTAGAGTGGCCCAGGGGATGTTATGGGCCTGGAAGGGTTTAGGGTTTGGGGTTTAGAGTTTAGGGTTTGGGGTTTAGGGTTTGGGGTTTAGGGTTTGGGGTTTAGGGTTTGGGGACGTGTTTAGGGGTTTAGGGTTTAGGGTTTGGGGTTTGGGGAGTGGGGTTGACGCTGGGGGTGCGGTGTGTGCAGCACCTGGATCTACCACTTGGGGCTTGGGGGCGGCCTTGTTTCGCCATTTCCGAGGGCTTTAGATGCCGCAAAGGGCTCCATTTTTGTTGAAAGCCCCAAAAACCTCACGACCCTAAACCCTACACCCCTTTATAGGTGTATGTTCGGGAGGGTTTACGGAGCCCTTTCAGCCCGAAACCTAAACCCCTAAACTCCATGCAGTCTTCGTAAGGGTTCCCCTTTTGAGGGACCCTAAACCCTAAACCCTTAACCCTAAACCCTAGGCCCTAAACCCTAAACCCCAAACCCTAAACCTTAAACCCTAAACCCTAAACCGTCAAAGGACCTTTCACATCTTGCACGGTCTGCCCGTTGAAGGAGCTTAGAGGCTTCTGGGCTCACCCTAAAACCTAAACCCTAAACCCCAAACCCTAAACCCCAAACCCTAAACCCTAAACCCCTAAACCCTAAACCCGACACCCCTAAGCTCCTGCGTGACTGGATTCCTTTGCGCTGGCGGGTGCGACTCATCCTCGGAGAGCATCCTCGGCTTTTGGGGGTGTAGGATTTAGGATTTAGGGTTTAGGGTTTAGGGTTTGGGGTTTAGGATTCAGGATTTGCGGTTCAGGGTTTGGGGTTTAGGGCTTAGGGTTTAGGGTTTAGGGTTTAGGGTTTACTGTCTAGGGAAAAACCCTAAAAACCCTTCAAACGCTAAACCCTAAACCCCACAAACCCAAACCCAGCCCCAAAACCCATTCAGCGCGTTGGAAGATGAAACCCTAAATCCCTGAAGCCCTAAACCCTAAACCCTAAACCCTAAACCCTAAACCCTAAACCCTAAACCCTAAACCCTAGCCCCCATTCACACTGGGGTTGTAGCTCGCTATGTCTATGTCCGGTGATGCCACGAGACGGCTCCAAGCCCAAAAAAAGAGCAAACCGCATATTGGGGGGCAGCTGAAACCCCAAACCCTAAACCCTAAACCCTGAACCCTGAACCCTAAACCCTAAACCCTAGACAACGGGCCAAGCTGCTGCGGCTCCAGGGGGAGAGCCTGACCCAGCACTATCTCACTTTGGTGCCCGGGGTTTAGGGCTTAGGGGTTCTAGGGTTTAGGGTTTAGGGTTTAGGGTTTAGGGTTTAGGGTTTAGGGTTTCGGGTTTAGGGTTTAGCGTTTAGGGTTTAGGGTTTAGGGTTTGGGGTTTGGGGCTTAGGGCTTAGGGCTTAGGGCTGGGATGTTCATCCTTAAACTACCAGTCCTTTATAGGGATTATAGTACCCTCCGATTATAGTCCCTATTAAGGACCGTTAGTATAAGGGGGGACATCCCAACTTAGGGGTTTTGGGATTTTGAAGGTCTTAGGGCTTCGGGTTCTAATGTTTCTAGGGTTCATAGGGCGTGTGGGCCATGTCCAAAACTCCAAAACCTCCTGAAATTCCAGACATTTCAAAAGTCCAAAACTCCCCAAGATGCCAAACACAACTCGGGTCAATGTGCGAAATTCCAAAAACTCAGAAATTGAAATCACCCAAAAAATCCAAAAATCTCAGCAAAAACTCAAAAAACTCACAAACACTCCAAAGAATCCAAAAAAAAAAAAAGATTTCAAAAAAATCTTTAAAATTCCAAAATTTCTCAAATTTTTGAAACATTCCAACAATTCCAAAAACTCCCCAAAATCAAGGCGTTAGGCTTTAGGGTTTAGGGTTAACCAAAAACTCCAAAGCTTCAAAAAGATCCCAAAATTCCAAAATATGCGCGTGTGTGTGCAACCCTGTATCGAAGGGCAGTATCCAAATTTTGACTGCAATGGTGTGAGAGCACGCGTGTGGAAAAAACGAATCTGGAGTCATGCCAGCCCGGAGTGTTCCTGTCAAGGTTTGAGAGCTGGCATCTGAAGAGTATGACTTTTAAAAACCTGGCAGCGAACCTCCGACGAAACTCCAGTTGCAGTTTTGAAGCGCGGACCTGAGTGCGAACTGAGGATCTGACCCGTCTGTATGCAAGGGCGATTGCGGCGTTCGATGGGTGAGTTTGTTTATGTTCCGTTGGGTGGCCGGTCCGCTGCTACTAAGGTGGGGGTTCGAGTCTGTTTCGCTCCGGTTTGATGTTTGAGTCCGCTGTTATACCAGAGATTCACCAATGATTAACCCTCGTGGTTTCAACAAGTGTGTATTTTATGTGCATGTGTTTTTATGTGTGGGCGTGTGTATGTGTGTGTGTGTATGCATGCATGCGCGTGCGTGCGTGCGTGCGTGCATGTATGTGTGTGGAAATATCAGAGTATATGCATGTGTACAGGTAGTCCTTCTTTGTCTCTATATCTACATCTGAATATACGCGTACATGTTACAATAAATATGCATACAAGACACACATGCGTGCGGATTTACGTCGCTCCATACTGAAACCCTCCTGCCTCGACGACCTCCGGCGTCAGAAGAACTGACTCGACTGTCCTGCTGGGCGCAGGAGAGAAACTGCTCCAGGAGTGGGAGGGACTCGATTTTTGGGGGAGTTTGGGTCAAGGGTCGAGGGGGCTTAAGGGGCCTTAAGGGGCTTGAAAGGGGCCGCAAGCTTAAGGGGGCGTTAAGGGGCCTTAGGGCCCTCAAGAGACCTTAAGTGGCCCAAGTATCTAAGGCAGCGCGCCCAGATTCCCACCCCCGTCACCACCAGCCCAACCACTTCTTCCCAACTATCACTGTAGGAACCCTAAACCCTAAACCCTAAGGTTACATTGCAATGCCTTTGACTCGTGTCACTGGCACCTGGAAGACGATTGAGGACTGGAGCAGCGGGCCAGGTTTCAGGGTTCAGGCTTTAGGGTTGAGGGTTTAGGGTTGCGGGTTGAGGGTTGAGGTTTTAGGGTTTAGGGTTTAGGGTTTTGGGGTTAGGGTTTAGGGTTGAGGGTGGCATGGCGTCAGCGGCCTGGGAGGAAAATTCGGGTCAACACCCCGCCCGAAGCGCCTCGATCTTCCACGGCCCGTCCGCGGAGTTTCCTTGGCTTGAAATGAAAGTTCATGGGTGGCTTTCTTCTGGGGGTTTAGGGCTTAGGGTTTAGGGTTTAGGGTTTAGGGTTTAGGGATTAGGGTTTAGGGTTTAGGGCTTAGGGCTGCAGGGTTTAAGTGTGTTCGTGGTTTAGGGGGGTTTAGGGCCTAGTTGTCAGTACAGCGATCTATACCCCAAGAACGAGGGAGGCTAGATCCCGCCAGAAGTATCGCTACCGGCTACCGTCCTATACTCCAAGCGCTCAAACCTCAACCTTGCAAACCAAGTGACTGTTGCAACTGGATACTATATGTAGACATATCTAAAGAATAGTACCCTCCGGCCCCAAACCCTACACCAAGCGGGAAGCATTAAACCAGATGGTGAGCTCTTTTGTTGAGGTTCGCGTTCTGCTGCGGGGCCTACAGGGACCATGATGTAGGGAATTGCCCGTAGACCCATCCATCTCCAATCCGAAAGTAGTGTTTGAGGTTTAAGAAGTTTCGGGTCCCGTCTAGCCCAGAAAGCCGCAACCCGAAAAATGTAGGCCACAGGCCCTGAACCGAAGCCCGATAGGGCTTCGAGTGTGTCCGGCCCGGCGTCGGATGTCAGAGCACTAGCGTCAGCCCCGGCTAGCGGCCCTGGCAGGCGCCCGGCAAGTTGTTTCGGGCTCAGGGTTCATGATTTCGGCTTTTGGGTTTAAGGAGCTTCGGCTTTAGGAAAATTGAGTTTCAGGGAGTTTAGAAAATGTCGGGATCAGCATAATATATATGTTGCGTCGAGCCCATGCGAGCTGTGATGATTGAAAGCCGAACAGCAGCAAGCCCTAAACCCCAAAATACTGAAGAGCATCACCCTAAACACTGAAGCCAAAAAAACCTTCAAAAAAGAAAATTGGTGGTTTCATTAATACAATAAGAATAAGAATATTTATTCTAATTCTAACCATGATAGTAAAAACAATAACCTCAAGCCCCAAATTATGCTTGGATGTGGGGCTGCTATAAGCTCTGACGCCCTCAAAGCCACTGTTTAGAAATGAAGCCCTTCGCAAGAACGGGGGACCCTCTAGAGTCCCGAAACCCTAAGCCCTAAGCCCGGGTTTGGGCTTAGGGCTTAGGGCTTAGGGCTCAGGGCTCAGGGCTCAGGGTTCAGGGTTCAGGGCTTAGGGCTTAGGGCTTAGGGCTTAGGGCTTAGGGTTTAGGGTTTAGGGTTTAGGGTTTAGGGTTTAGGGTTTAGGGTTTAGGGTTTAGGGTTTAGGGCTAGGGGCCCCGAGTCCCCGAGTGCCCTGCGCCCTTTGTCCCGGGCCTCCCGAGGACAAGAATCCCACGGAGGCCGGTGGCGAGCAGCTCCCGTCCTCGCCACCTCGGCCCCGGTCTGTCGGTTTAGGGTTTAGGGTTTAGGGTTTAGGGTTTAGGGTTTAGGGTTTAGGGTTTAGGGTTTAGGGTTTAGGGTTTAGGGTTTAGGGTTTAGGGTTTAGGGTTTAGGGTTTAGGGTTTAGGGTTTAGGGTTTAGTGTTTATGGTTTAGGGTTTAGGGTTTAAGGTTTAGGGTTTAGGGTTTAGGGTTTAGGGTTTAGGGTTTAGGGTTTAGGGTTTAGGGTTTAGGGTTTAGGGTTTAGGGTTTAGGGTTTAGGGTTTATTGGGCTCCAAAAAAAAGAGGCCGCAGCCTGCAGGAGGCCGCACGCGCCCAAAGGGCGCCAGCGCCGGGCGTAGAGGTGCTGGGCGCGGCACCTGAAAAACTCGGGACAGGTTTGTGGGTGCAGGGTTTAGGGTTCAGGGTGTTTGGGGCTTAGGCCTTAGGGTTTAAGATTTAGGGTCTAGGGTTTAGGGTTCAGGGTTTTAGGGTTTAGGGTTTCAGAAAGGACGGTACTGAGCGCTTGTTTGTTTTGTATTTCTGTACAAGTATGGGTTGGCATTATTACTTGCGTAGTTTTCTTACGTACAAACAAGCGCTTTGTACCATCCACTTAAAGCCTAATGCTTTTCTGATTGTATTGTCGTACTATCCACAATGATGTAGTAACTTTACTTTTCATGATTGTTGTGTGACTGTATTTCATGTTTGCTTATAAGCAATTAGGTTGCTTATAAACAATATGTAGAAAGGTTTAGGGTTTGTAGGGGTTTAGAGGGTTTAGGGTTCCCTCCAGGCGTGGGGGCATCAGCCCAACCTCCGGTTCTATGAGGGGGGGAGCTTAGGGACGAGGGGCTTTCTGCAAAACAGCATCCTATGCATTGGGAGCGTTCTGAATGGTGAAGCAACCGGGACTAGGAGGGCCTTTAAAACCCTGCAAAGAAGGTTCCTAAATAAGATCCTCTTAAGCCCAACAAGGGAAGACATACTATGTCCCAAGGGCCTACCTTGGTGAAGTCCGGAACCCAAAAAGCCCTTGGACCCTAAACCCTAAACCCTAAACCCTAAGCCCCCCAAGCCTGCCACTCTTGTGGGGCTGAGTCGGCCATGGCTCCAGATGCATGCAAGCGGGTTGGACTTCAAATGGGAGTAGGGCCTTGTAGAATTTACAAAGGATAAGCCACATGACATGGGGCGGAACCCTAGCAGAAGTGGCAACGTTGCTGATCACCCGAAACCCTAGGCCCTAGACCCTAAACCCTAAACCCTAAACCTAAACCCTAAACCCTTAACAGTGATCTCTGTGAACTCTACGAGGCCGTGGGGGCTCCTGCAACCTGCATCGAGGACGGCGCGGCCACGGCCACGTGGCATCTTCCCCAAAGTGTCTCTAAGGTTTAGGGTTTAGGGTTTAGGGTTTAGGGTTTAGGGTTTAGGGTTTAGGGTTTAGGGTTTAGGGTTTAGGGTTTAGGGTTTAGGGTTTAGGGTTTAGGGTTAGGTTTAGGGTTTAGGGTTTAGGGTTTAGGGTTTAGGGTTTAGGGTTTAGGGTTTAGGGTTTAGGGTTTAGGGTTTAGGGTTTAGGGTTTAGGGTTTAGGGTTTAGGGTTTAGGGTTTAGGGCCCTAAACCCTAAACCCCGCAGGAGGGCGGGTTTCATCATCGGTGGAGGGACTTACTGCACCTCTCAGCAAAGGTGTGGGCATCATAAGAACCATGTTCTGGACGACTTCGTTTTTGCACGGGAGGGGGATGGGGCTTAGGCTTCAGGGTTTAGGGTTTAGGGGGATCGGGTCAGAAGGTTACCTGACTGATCTTGGACCACTGCCCCCCAAAGTCATCGTGGAAGCAGCACCCATGGGGGCCCAAACCCTGGACCCCGAACCCTAAACCCGACTGAAGCCCTAAAATTTTCAAATTTGCACCCGAAGCCCTACCCGAAACCCTAAACCCTAAACTCTAAACCCGAAACTCTAAAACCCGAAACCCGAAAAGCCGGCTACAAAAGGGTGGCCTCCAGGTAGTCTCCTAGGGACGCCGGCGCCAGCGGCGGATCCGTGAGCTTCGTCAAGGGCGAAGCCTTCGCGCGAACGCGGAGTGCGGACACATAGAAGGGCATGTTCTGGTGGGGGGGGAACCCCAAACCCTAAACCCTAAACCCTAAACGCCCCTTAGCGGGTTGAGGGCTAGTAGGGCTTCGTGAGATGGCTGAAGCTTCTCAGGTTGTTCCTGTTGGCTGTGGGGCTTGCCATCCCTCAAACCCTAAAGCCCTAAAACCCTGCCGCCTAAACACCCCAAAAACCTTTTAAAACAAAACCCAACAAACGCCCCAAAACCCTTCAGAAAGACCTAAAACCCTAAACCCTTCACGGACGCGGAAGCGTTTAGGGTTTCGGGTTTAGGGTTTAGGGCTAGCCCTAAACCCTAAACCGCCTGCCCCACGAAGTCCACCTCGCCCTCGGCGCATCCTTCCGGGAGGTCGGGAAGCTGGGCAAGGACCTGGGTGGGGCGCTTTGCCAATTTAAGGGGATTGACGACATTAGGGGACACAGACTAGAAACTCCCTAAGTGTTATTTGGGGCTTAGGGTTTAGGGTTTAGGGTTTAGGGTTTAGGGTTTAGGGTTTAGGGTTTGGGGTTTGGGGTTTAGGGCTTAGGGTTTAGGGTTTGGGGTTGAAGGGTTAGGGGTGAGGGGTTTGCGACATTAGGGGTACTTATCGGGGTCCTTACTCTGAAGGGATCCTACTCTTTGGGGGGATTTAGGGTTTAGGGTTTAGGGTTTAGGGTTTAGGGTTTAGGGCTTAGTGCCCTCAGAGCATATGAGATCTTCGACTAGGACTCTGGGCTCAGGGCAAACACCAATTTAGGGTTTCGGGTTGAGCTGTGCATGAAGCCCTCGACCCCTGAGCCGCTTCTTTGCCAAACCCTAAACCCTAAACCCTAAACCCTAGACCCTAAACTGGCCCTAAACCCTAAACCCCAAACCCCCAAACCCTATTCCGAATCCCTAAGCCCCAAACCCTCTTGGTTCCCCCCCCCCATTTTGCCGGCAGCTGCAGCACTAGCAGGCAATCGCAGGCGGCCGCTGGCAGAAGATGTTGGCGAGGCTCTGGGCCAAGGACTTGAGGCTTGAGGCTGGGTTGAGGGTTGAGGGTTTCGGGTTTAGGGTTTCGGGTTTAGGGTTTAGGGTTGAGGGTTGAGGGTTGAGGGTTTAGGGTTTAGGGTTTAGGGTTTAGGGTTTAGGGTTTAGGGTTTAGGGGCTTCGGCCCCAAAACCCTCAAGCCCCAAAAACCTAAGAAGAAACTGGATCGGAGGGCCCTGGCTTGGGCTCTGGAGATCCCTGTAACTGTCAGGCTCTTCGGGCTTGCAACTGCAGGTTTGGAGCTTAGGCTTGAGGGTTGATTGTTTAGGGATTGGGGTTTTTTAGGGTTTAGGGTTTAGGGTTTAGGGTTTAGGGTTTAGGGTTTAGGGTTTAGGGTTTCGGGCTTAGGGCTTAGGGTTGAGGGCTGAGGGCTTTTGAATGCCCCCTCTGGTGGTGCCGTAGGATTTTGGGTGGCCCGTCCCAAGCCTCAAGTCCCTAAACCCTAAACCCTAAACCCTAAACCCAAAACCCCTAAGAAATAGAACCATCCTCCATGCTCGCACAGGCCTCCTGGGCCTCGGTCCGGCGCGGGCCCAGAACGCGTGACGCGGCGAGGGCGGAGGCGGAGAGGTTGAACATCCTGGTGGGAGGGGGGGGGAGGGCTTAGGGTTCAGGGTTTAGGGTTTAGGGTTTAGGGTTTAGGGTTTAGGGTTTAGGGTTTAGGGTTTAGGGTTTAGGGTTTAGGGTTTTGGGGGTCAGGGTTTAGGATTCAGGGCTTAGGGTTCAGGGTTTAAGCTTCAGGGTTTGGGGTTTCAGGGATTTCGGGTGAAACCCTGCGTGTGGGCCCTTTGGAAGGTTTGGGTGCAGGGGCTAAGGTGCGCAGTCGAGGCTCCTTGGAAGGATTTTCTTCGGCAGGGGCGTCTCTTTGGGCGCGTGGGTCGACTCTCGGGATTTAGGGCTTAGGATTTAGGGTTTAGGGTTTGGGGTTTAGGGTTTAGGGTGTAGGGTTTAGGGTCTCGGGTTTAGGCAGAAGCTTCCGAGCCAGGCGGCATCAATGGCGTGCCATATGTGTCCTGCTCACCTGGAGGGGGGAATTGCAAGGCGTTAGGGCCTTACTTTGGGATGCTCCCCATTGTACTAACAGTCCTTAATAAGGATGATAATAGCGGGTACGCTTATCCCTAGTAAGGACTGTGAATGAACATCCCAAGTCTTGCCACTAAAGCCCTAAACCCTAAACCCGGGGCTTGAACCCCCCCCTGTCCTCTAGCACCCTTTGAGGGATTGAGTGATGGGCACCTCCTTCCCTTATTCCCTACAAAGAACCGCACGGATGTAAGTCGGGTTTAGGCCTAAACCCTAAACCCTAAACCCTAAACCCTAAACCCTAAACCCTAAACCCTAAACCCTAAACCCTAAACCCTAAACCCTAAACCCTAGAACCCTAAACCCTGAACCCTAAACCCCAAACCGCTGGTTATAATGTAGAGCTGCTCAAGTCCCGAGCTGCGACTTCTCATGAACCTCGAAGCCAGCCTAAAAACTCTTGAAACCTTGAAAAGCCCTTAATTTATTAAAAAAAAGGCCCTTCGAAAGCCTTTAGAAGCACCTGTAATTAAGCTTGAAAGGTCTTGAAACTTCCCAACCCCGAAAACCTGAAAACCCTACGTGCCCCCTGAAGCCCTAAACCCCCAAGAACCCCAAACCGAGCTAACCCCGAAACCCTGAACCCTGAACCCTAAACCCTAAACCCTTAACTCACAAGCTCAGGGGCCCGTTCGGTCCACGATCTCCCATTCGGGGCCGTCAGTGGCCGTAGGCCTGCCCGTCCGGATGAAGCTCGCGAGGTACCTGGGCGGGATCTAGGGTTTAGGGTTTAGGGTTTAGGATTTAGGTTTTAGCTAAGTCTCAGGGATCAGGAATTAAGGCGTAGGGTTCAGGATTTAGGATTTAGGATTTAGGGGCGCAGGGTTTAGGAGTTCGTCTTCGTAAACTCATGGTGGGGGGGGGGGGGGATATGGTATGAGAACCCCAAAGCCCTAAAGTCCTAAAACTCTGGATCCTTAACACCCTGACATACTAAGACTCTAACACCCTAAAAGCCCTCCAACCAACCCTAAAACCCTGACACCCTTCAGGGCTCTTGAGACTCAGACATAACACCGCACATCAGCCCAGGCGCTCCATGAAGATGGTGGTCATGCGATTCAGCTTCTCCTGTGGATACAGCCTGAGCAGAGGCTTAGGGGCTGTAGGGCTTTAAGGCTTCAAGGCTTAGGGCTGTAGGGTTGTAGGGTTTGTAGAAGGGGTTTCGGGTTTGGGCCCGGGGTATTGACCGAAAGTTTTGACCGAAAGTTTTTGTTTGCTCCGAGCTACTTGACAAGGCTTGAAAGCGCGACTTCGCTCCGAGCTGCTTGAAAGGTTTCACTCTAAGCTGCTCGCTGCTTGCCTTTTGTTTTTCTCTCTCTCGAGCTGCTTGTTGCTTGCCTGTTGAATTCTGGCCTTAAACCCTAAACCCTAAACCCTAAACCCTGAACCCTAAACCCTAAACCCTAAACCCTAAACCCTGAACCCAAACCCTAAACCCTAAACCCGGCTTCCTTTGACAGATGTGGTTTGTGGAGCAGAGGCGGGCTTCTTTGAACAGATCAGGTCAGGAGAAGTGGCTTTTTGCTGGTAGAAACTTCATCTTGGGAAGCCACAAGATGGAGCGGAGCTGCACGCCCGTGCTGCTGCTTGCCGCTTTGGATTCCGTGCTTTTGGTTGGACGTCAGATCAGCTGAACCGCGAAGGTTGGATGCTCTATAGGAGGGATGCTTCCAGCTCGGCGCGGGACAGCATGCATGGGCGTGGCCGTAGTGAGTCCAGATAGAGGAGTTCCGGCATTTGGCAGCCCACACGCTCGAACAGCTGCATGGACCTCGCCCGCACGGTGATTAGAAGTAGTTTAATGGGTTGTTCCCCTCCAGGGCCCGTATGGGCACGCACGTCATCGTCCAATCTTCGTTTTTCATGGCGGAATGTGGCGACAGCATGCTGATTGCAGGGACCTTGAAATGCGCCACTCCCAAGGCATTGTTGAGCGCGTGGATCCCGCCAAGCCGTTCTTGTTGCCGCTCGAAGTAAACGGACGGTGCCGCTGTGAGCTCGGACTTGTCGCGCACTTCCTCTTGTTGTGGCTGTCCTGGCAGCGTAGATCGTGCGCTCTTGGCCTGAACCTACCCCTATACACCTTCTTTCTAAATTTGGCTTGAGGGTTTAGGGGCTGCTACAAAGTCCATGGGTAGTTCAAAGTAGGGTATGTTGGGTGTTTTGGGCTCTATTGCAATTGCTATAGCAGGCCCCTGAGCTAAACCCCCCAATTGGATTAGGGTCAAATAGTTTGTATTTACGGATTGGGGGCTTTAGGGTTCAAGGCAGTTTTCGGGTGTTGCCCCCATGCGCGGCCGGGCAGCAGCCCCACGTAGAAAGCCGAGCGCAGGCCGTACATCCTGCGGAACAGCAGGCACTGCGATCAGGTTTCCGACGTCACGGTTCGCAGGTCGACCTACACACCGAATCACATGCCCCTGATTTCTACTGGTGTTTTAAACCAGCCAAAGCAAACAAATACCCTAAGCCTCTAGCATCAGGGCTTAAGACCCTAAACCCCGAATCCTTCCAACATCGCCTTGATTGGGGGGACTTGCTTGGGATGCTCCCCCTTATACCAGCGGTCCTTAAAAAGGAGTTGTAACAGGGGGTACTATAATCCGCAGTAAGGACTGTTAGTAAAAGGGTGGACTTGCCATAAACTCTCATAGGGATCCCAGTGTAAGGGCATAGTCCGTAACAAAGGAGTATGGGGCACTGGGCCCGACAGCCTCCCGCTCCTAAACCCTAAACCCTAAACCCTAAACTCTAAACCTAAAATCATCTTAAACCCACCAAGGCAAACCCGAAAAACAAAAAAAAACAAAACCGGTCTTGTTGCGAAAGTTATCCTTTTTCGACCGGGAGCCCTGCCACAGTACTCTGTTCCTAAGTATCACCGATGTTTGCTATCAACAGGGCCTGTAGGGCTTTGGGTTTTGGGTTGTTTAGGGTTTAGGGTTTCAGGTTTGGGTTTAGGGTTTAGGGTTTAGGGTTTAGGGTTTAGGGTTTAGGGTTTAGGGTTTAGGGTTTAGGGTTTAGGGTTTAGGGTTTAGGGTTTAGGCTGAATGCCTTAGAGCAACCACAGGGTGTAGAATGGGCATTGTGACGCTTGCGAGCAGAACCTTGATTCCCGGCACCCGAAGTTGAAGTCAGGGTGTGAGGTTTGGGGTTTGGCCTACCTAAACCCTAAACCCTGAACCAAAAAACGCTAAACCCTAAACCCTAAACCCTAAACCCTAAACCCTAAACCCCAAACAAACAGCTTCTGCACTCCAAGGTGCAAGTCCATGTCGGCGCCGTGGCAGGAACCTCGGCCGAAACCCCCCAAAGCCCCAAGGGCTTAGGGTTTAGGGTTTAGGGTTTAGGGTTTAGGGTTTAGGGTTTAGGGTTTAGGGTTTAGGGTTTAGGGTTTGGGGTTTGGGGTTTGGGGTTTGGGGTTTGGGGTTTGGGGTTTGGGGTTTAGGGTTTAGTACCTGTTGTATACCCCACTGAGGACTCTACATGATCCACGGAAACTTAGGGTTCTGGGGGGGTTTCGGGGTTTTGGAATGGTTGAGAGTTCTGGTCTACACCGTGGCGCCGCTTCTTGTGTCTCAGTCATCATAGGGTGGTGTAGGGCTTCGGGCAAATAGTTCAGAGAACCGGTCATAGAGAAGCCCTTCATGTGGGAGCCCTTTTATACTCCTTGTATACCCTCTGCAACATGAGAGTTGAGGGTGTAGGGAACCATACGTCAGAACTCTTTCAGAAGGGACCACCTTGAGGTACTCTTAGCCGCTTGTTCCGCAGGATCTAGACTCCCTAAGCCCGAGACTCCCAAAGCCCTAAACTCCCCACACTCCCCAAACCCTAAAACCCCAAAACCCTGAAATCCTAAAACCCTAAAACCCTAAAACCCTAAAACCCCAAAACCCTGAAACCCCAAAACCCTGAAATCCCTAAACCTTTTTCCGTAGTTATAGGAGTCCGATACGGGGGCCCTCAGCAGTTGAGCCGCTGCAAAGTGATCCAGCTTCCTCAGTGTCCATGAGGAACCGGTAGCGCGGGCCTGCGCAAGGATTCGCTGTGCCAAGGGTATAGGGTTTAGGGTTTAGGGTTTCGGGTTTAGGGTTTAGGGTTTAGGGTTTAGGGTTTAGGGCTTGCAGGTTCATGGGCAATAATCAGGGCCGAAAGAATATACCCAACCCCCCCCCTTAAAGGATCAGGGGACTTAGTAAGCAGGGCTAGAATTAGGGGAACTATCGCTACAATTAGAGTACTTTATCACCCTACTTTCTAAGTCCCATGATCCTCCAAGCACCCTCCTAAACCCTAAACCCTAAACCCTGAACTAGATCGGCCCCCAGGTGCATGAAACGACGCTCTGAGCGAACAATGGGACAAAGCAAGAACATGTGATCGGTAGTAGGGTTTAGGGTTTAGGGTTTAGGGTTTAGGGTTTAGGGTTTAGGGTTTAGGGTTTAGGGTTTAGGGTTTAGGGTTTAGGGTTTAGGGTTTAGGGTTCAGAGTTTAGGGTTTAGGGTTTAGGTCTTTCGTAATTCATCCGAAGTATCATGAAGACAGGAGGAATCCGACCAATTCGAAAAGCTTGTCACCCTCATCTCCCCACATCGCGATGCCCTAAACTTCTAAACTTCAACCCTGAGCGCCCCAAACCCTTAGCCCTGAGCCCTTTAAACCAAAACCCTAAACCCCTAAACCCTTCGAACCCAAACCCTACACCCCTAATTCACCCTTACGACCCCAACCCCATACCTACACGAAGGCACATAGGGTTCCTTGAAAAATGCGGTGTGTGTCCTTCTGGGATTGGGGATACGGGCAAAAATGAGCCAAACCCTAGGACCCGAAAACCAATGCCCTACTTCAACATCCTAAACCCTAAACCCTAAACCCTCAACCCTCAAACCCTAAACGCTAAACCCTAAACCCTAAACCCTAAACCCTAAGCAACCAACTCCCAAAGCATGCCTCCACCTGGCCCCAGGCTGAAGGAAGCGCCCGCGGAGTACAGGTCCGTGGCAGCCTGGGTTTAGGAGTGAGGGGTGAGGGTTTAGGGTTTAGGGTTTAGGGTTTAGGGTTTAGGGTTTCGGGCTGAGATATGTAAGGGTTGAGCTCCTGTTGCGGCACGCGATCCGTTCGCTGCCCTAGCCCACCCCCCCGCCTCAACCTCACCGGTCGTTAGATCAAGAACTCTCGCAACCCCCCTAAACCCTAAACCCTAAACCCTAAACCCTAAACCCTAAACCCTAAACCCTAAACCATAACCTAAACCCTGACCCCCTGGAGCCCTAGGACCACCCTGCACGCCTGCATCAGCGGCGGCGACGTGAAAGGGCAGCCGAAGACGCCTGCCACCGGGGGCAGAAAAGGCGTTTAAGGTTTTGGGTTCAGGGCTTATGGGGTATAGGGTTTGGGGTTTGGGGTTTGGGGTTTGGGGCTTGGGGTTTGGGGTTTGGGGTTTGGGGTTTGGGGTTCAAGGATCAGAGTCACACAGCGGAAGCACCAACTGAACCTGACAAGAAGCCTCGCGCCTAGCGGGCACGGCCTTGGCTCGATGTCTGCAAGGAGCGAACTCCTCGTGATCTTCCCGAAGTTTCAAGGGTTCGGGATTTGGGTTTAGCGTTTAGGGTTTAGAGTTTAGGGTTTAGGGGGCGGTGGAAGCTAAACAAACCCTGGAACCCATCTGCCCTAAGCCCAAAACTTCTAAACCCCACAAACACCAAAAGTGCAGAAGGCAAAAATCCTGCTGCCCAAAGCCCCTCGAGCCCCAAGCCCCAGGATACCCTCAACCATAACCCCTAAACCCTAAACACAAAGCCCCTAAACCCTAGAACCCTAAGCCCCTACGCGCAAACCCTAAACCCCTGAACACCCCCAAGCCCTAGGGCGGGGGGGGGTGGATCAGATTCAAGGTTTAGGGCTTCGGGTTTGAGGCTTAGGGCTCAGGGGCTCAGGGGTGTAAGTTCTTGGGATGGCGGTCCGTCCTGGCGCACTGCAGATAGGAAGCATTTCCTCCGGCTGGCTTAGGGTTGCTTGGGAGCCTGCCGGCACCTTAAACTATACATAAGCCTGGGAACTCTCACTCACCTGCATGAGAGGCACCCTAAACCCTAAACCCTAAACCCCACACCCCAAACCCTAAACCACACACCTTCTACAGCCTCTTGGAGCCCCCAGGCTGCAAGATCACGGAGAGTGAGTCCCACAGCCGACAAGTGGGGGTTTCCGAAGTTAGGGGTACCGGTCCTTGTTATGAGGGCTAAACCTCCTAAACCCTAAACCCTAAACCCTAAACCCTAACCCCTAACCCCTAAACCCTAAGCCCCAGCCCCCAAGTGAAGAAGTCTTGGAGCGTGAGCTTCGGAGGCCTCCATCGCTGAACTCCTCAAGGCATGGCTCCAGAAGGCGTTCAGGGATTAGGGCTTCGGGCTTAGGGTTTAGGGTTGAGGGTTTAGGGTTTAGGGTTTAGGGTATCAGGGTTTCAGGTTTCAGGACAGGGTTTCGGGGTTAGGGTTCTAGATTCAGGGTTTAGGGTATCAAGGTTTCAGGGTTGAGGGCCCTAGGGTCATACATGGCCAGTTATCAACGCTATGGCCCGTTTATGAAAAACCCTGGCTGCCTCAACCCTAAACCCTAAACCCTAAACCCTCAACCCTCAACCCTAAACCCTAAACCCTAAACCCAACTTCGGACAACCGGCCCATCTTGGGGGGTCCAGCACAAGGAACAACGGCCCAGAGGGTCTCTTTCTCTTGGTCTGCGGCCGCTGCAGCTTAGGGTTCGGGAGGGTGTTTACCACTAGACAGGCACTCACGAATATTAAGCAGGAAATTAACAACAATCACTCCATACTGTTTCGTAGAACTGGGGTGGATTTGGCTTTGGGGTTTAGGGGGTTCAGGGTTCAGGAAATGCACAAAATAGGGTCCCCAAATAGAATAGAAACCCCTCAAAGGGGCCCCCAAAAAGGGGAGCCATTCGGAAACCCCCGTACAGGGTTTACAGGGGCCGGGCTTTGTTGGCTCCTTGGGCTCCTTGAGCATAAAAACCCTAAACGCGAAGGACCTAGACCTGGTTGTGGATTTGGTTTCCGGGGTCCAGGGTGTTCATTCTGGGGGGGACCCCTATAATGTTGGACTGGCTTTAGTGAGAAGGGGCACTATTATGCGATGTTCCGGAAATCCTATAGGGGACCCCCCATTGTTTAGGGTGGTCCTCAATTATGCGATGTTTGCCGGCCGGGGTTGAAGGGCGGGGGGCCGGGGAGCCAAAAACTAAAAACAGTTTTGAGTAAGAAACTCCGGAATTTTTTGGTGTCCAGCCTTATTTAGATTCCTTTTAAAATTTCATTACGAAACAGGCCCCCAAACAATTTTCCAAGGGAGTAGCCCACGAGCTGCCCTGATTCGCTTTAGCAAGTTGTTTCGGTGGTCCGCATTTATGCGGAGCCCCGGCGACCGTGGAGCTACAAAGCCTGGAAAGCTTAGACCCTCAAGCTTCAAGGCTTCCCCTCAACCCTCGACACCTAGCCGCCCTACCCCCAGCCCCGTCCCAGCCCCAGCCCACACTATTCAGGATCCCCGAAAACCCCAAAATTGTTTGGGGGGGGGGGGGGGGGCCCCTACGTACTAAAGCGAGTCCAACATTAGCAGGGTTTAGGGTTTAGGGCTTAGGGCTTAGGGTTTAGGGTTTAGGGTTTAGGGTGGGTACATAACTTTTTTTAAGCTCGAAGTTACGGGCGCTTAGGGTACGTGGTTCTGGGATTGGGGACTGGGTTGCGTTTTGTTACGGGTTACGGATCAGGGTGTGGAGCTTCTAGATTTACTCCCCGGGGGGGGGGGGGGGGGGTGGCTGTGGCTGGGGGGGCCAGAATGTACAGGAAATTTCCAGTTTTCCTGCTGAAGCCTGGATCCGAAACCGTACGTGAAGGTTCATGGGTATGCATAAGGAGGGCTGCAAGTACCCTACAAAAAAAGCTACGACCGCCTATAACTGTTGTTCCCCCATTCCCTACTAAGTACCAGGGGTTTGTGGGCAAAGTGCAGGTTGGTTTTTGAGGGGTACCCATTGGGCCTGCAGAAATGCGCTGGTCACGTTGGCGGGGTTCATGGTCAAGGAGAAGACGTTCCTTGACACCCGGGTGGTTTTCAAAGCATTCAACAAGGGGTCCCCTTATGAGCATTTAAATCTTGGATTCTTGTGAAGAAACAGTAAAAGGACTCTCATATTAATTGGAGGGTTTCAGCTAAATACCGACCTGGACAGCGAGTCCCGCAATCCAAGGACATCCTGAAATCAAAACACCCTAAACCCCGAACCCTAAACCGAAGCATCCCACCTCAGGGCACCCCTGAACCCGCGACCTTAGACCAGAAGTGGTTTAGGGGTTGTCGAGGGTTTGAAGCTTGGGGGTAGAGGGAACAGACCGGGAAAGGACGAGCTCGGAGTTTAACCCTAAAGCCTAAAATTTAGAACCTCTCCATCCTAAACCCTGAGCCCTAACACCCTGAATCCTGCCCCCCTGCAAGTTCAACCCCCCATCCCCCAAAACCCTGCTTGGAGGTTAGCCCCTTATCCAAACCTCCTGGGAGGAGACAAGAAGTAGAAGCCCCCAAAACTGTACCCAAAACTACTATTGGGCCATTGTCAGGAACCGTTCAGGGGATCTACTGTTTGGATCCGCCCAGGGGTCTGGGTAAATCTGATGGACAAGACACAGAGACGTGAACCACCCGACGTAGAAACCGCACCATCGTGAGTTTTTCTACGTGGCAGAAGATGCCGCAGAGGCTTTTGCTAAACACCTTTTCGGGCTTAGGGCTCTTTACAGGTTAGAGTTCTCATGGGAACTTGCAAGTAGGGTCGCCAGTCGGCCCAACTACGGTTCTACTCCCGTTATTTAGTACTTAGAACACCACGTTCATACCCAGACGCCTGGGAGGATCCAAAAAGTAGAAGCCCCCAAATAGTGCCCTATACTATTCTTGGGTCATTCTTAGGAGCCCTTAAGTGGATCTATTTTTTGGATCCTCCCAGGGGACTGGGTAAGGCTCCATCAAATTTCTGGCAACCCTGAAGACCAAACCTCCCAACCCCAAGCCCCAAACCCTAAACCCTAAATCCTAAACCCTAAACCCTAAACCCTGAACCCCTGAAGCCCCGAGAACGCCAGGGTCTCTCAGCTGCCAGGCTTCCACTCGCGCGTGACCGAGCCGAGGATCATCGGCCGATCCCCTGCAGGAGTTGGGGTTTAGGGTGTTGGGTGTTGGGGTTTTGGGGTTTTGGGGTTTGTTGTTTTGGGCTTTGGCGTTTTGGGGTTTTGGGCTTTGGGGTTCAGGGTTTTGGGCTTTGGGGTTTTGGGTTTAGGGTTTTGGGTTTTAGGGTTTAGGGTTTAGGGTTTAGGGTCTAGAGGGTCACTGTTCTAGCATTCACTAGTCATTAGGGGCTTCCAGGCTTAGGAACAAACCCACCCACCCAAGGAATCCCATAACATTCAGAAATCTAAAGCTCACTCAACAACAGTGCCGACGCACCAAAAAGTGCTCAAGAACGGTGCCAAATGCACCAAAAAGTGCTCAAGAACGGTGCCGAATGCACCAAAAGTGCTCAAGAACGGTGCCGACGCACCAAAAATTGCTCAAGAACGGTGCCGACGCACCAAAAAGTGCTCAAGAACGGTGCCGAACGCTGCCGATGCACCAAAAAGTGCTCAAGAACGGTGCCAAATGCACTAAAAAGTGCTCAACCCATGCTGTTGTCACTCGGGGTTAGTTACATGCCTTGGATGAAAAGATCAAATGGCTTCTAATTTGAGAATGCTTTCACTGACTACATGAACAGAATTTCTAATATTCTGCTCTTTATGAATTGGATTTCGTGCCCCAAGTTGAAAATTAAAGTTTTGAATTGTTTCGATTTACATAACTTGATGTGTCAGTTCTAAGTCTTGAAGGCTAGTACATTAAAGGCCGGGTATATTGGAAGAATATGAAGGACAGACAGCTTTGCATTTTCTCGTGTTTTAAGGTTAAGTTGCAGTCGACTGGTAGAAGCACTGGAATCACTATGACTGACCTCCAATTATGTTCACGGAACTACTTAAGTTATTTAGCGCTTTCGCTGGGGAGGGGGGGGGGGGCGACCCACATGACTAAAGGTATTGTTCTGTGAGTTCTGCTATTTAAATTCGCGGCCATTTGGCCCGGCCAGTTCTTCCAAAGTGTCCACAAAGCATTTGCAACTCCGCAAGCGCCAGAGAATTGAAGAAAGTGGGCCCTGCCAGCTGCTTTCCGTATGTCCGGTGCCAACTTTTTCGTGACATGCTCTAAATCTTTCCGTTCCGGATGGTTAGGGATTTTGGTTGTCAGGGCTGAGGGTTTGTTGCAGCGTAACTACCCGAAACCCTAACCCTAAACCCTGAACCCTTCACCCCAAACTTCGCGACCAAGCAACGCAGGGGCTTGTCAGCACCGGAGCAGTACATGCTCTGCACCGGGGCTGTGAGCACCTCGCCTGGGAACGGAGGTCAATCTGGAGATGTGTACTTGGAGGTTCATGGTACTTCATGACCCACATATAACCGTACTCAAAACCCAGCTGTAGCTACATTAGGGCACATAAAGGGCTCATGAGTGGGCTATTAACTGCGCTTATAATTGGGTTATGAGGGCTTACTTGGAGGATCATGGGACTTTGTAAGTAGGGTGATACGTACCCTAATTGGGAATATATATATATATGTAAGTAATTGTAAGTATAATCACCCTACTTACTAAGTCCCCTGATCCCTTCAAGTAGGACCCTAAATCCTAAACCCTGGCTTAGGGGCCGCAGCCCAGACCCCCAGCCCTGTCTTTCTTGTAAGGCAGGGTGGTCCAAGGAGCTCCCCCTCAACACTAAACTGAAGCTTAAGCCCCAAACCCAAACCCAACCCCTCCGCAACACCCCGAAACCCCCCAAAACCCCACAAACCAACCCCCCCCCCCCCCACCAAAAACAACATAAGTCCCAAGGGAACCCTGACCCCAAAACCTCCGGAAAGGGAACCCAAAGCCCTCATTTCCCGATTCAGAGCTACTTGGAGGTTCAGGGCACTTATAACCCAATTAGAAGTGTAGATATAACCCAACGATAAGCCCCTTAAGTACCCCAACAACATTTTCATTGGAGTAAAAGTACAGTTTTAGTTGGGTTATAAAACCCTAAACCCTAAACCCTAAACCTATAAGTACAGTTCTAATTGGGATACTAAGTACCATGAACCTCCAAGTAGGAATTCTTCGGAGAGGGGTCGCCATCGTAGCCCGAGAAGTACGAGCCTGGCACGTTGACGAACGCCTGCCGTCAGTTTGGGGTCAGGGTCAAGGGGTTTGGGGCTAAGCTAGGGGTGGTGGGGTTTAGGGGTTTCAAGGTGTTTTGGGGCTGTGGAGTTTGGGGCCTGGGGTTCAGTTCTGTCAGTTGGGTTGTGTATGCTGCGCTGCGCTGGCGCAGAGCTGACCTCCAAAGAACTACTTGGAGGATCTTGGGACTTAGTAAGTAGGGTTATAGGTACCCTAATTGGGGTTAGAAAGAATTGCAACTACAGCTGCCCTATTTCTAACCCTACATACTCTGTCCCCCCTGATCCTTTAAGCAGTCAGCTGCAAAGAGAGAGAGAGCCCCGCAGACACGTTGCCAGCCTGGGATCGGTCAGGTTCAAATGAAGGTTCAAAATGCTGAGCCCCCACACGCCCCAGTAGGCTCGTGGGCAGCTACGAGGGTTTTGGGTTTGGGGTTCTTCGGGTTTTTTGGGTTTAGGGCCCTGCACATAACCCATGTCATCTAGAGAATCTAGGTACACATGAACCATGAACCATACCCACCTCTGGGCTCTGGTAGAAGCGGCACATCTGCATAAGCTCCTCCGGCTGTAGGTTTCTCAAGCCTCGTCGCAGAAGGGGTGCGCAAGGGCTCCATTGAACGAGGGACATGTACCAAGCGGATGTGAAAAATCCGCCCGGCCCGCCGCCGAGGACGGGCACGAACGCTTTCAGGACTTCGGACATTCTTTGATCCCTTTAAGCAAAGCTTGGGATTTAGGGGTTAGCCGAGGCTCGCTCTTAGATCTTGAAAGCCTTAGAAGCTCGAAGAAGCCGGGTAGCACTGCAGGGATGTGCAGCCTGTGGCGTTGAGGCACCGTTGTCCGGACGTCCTCTCTACCTCCAAAAGGGGCTAAACTCTAAACCCTAAACCCCTAAACCCTAAACCCGAATCTACATCCAAGAGGTGTTGGGCTTGGGGTTTGGGATTCGGTTAAGGCCCCTACCCAATGCGGGAAAGCCATGGGAGCCTTTACAAGTTAGGTCTCATGGAGACTGGACCCTAAACCCTCAGCGTCTTATCCATCCCCAAAGATCAGGTCCTATCCCTCCCAACCAACCCAAGACCTCGAGGTCTCAAAGCACCCTCTAACCAGACTCTACCCCCCAAAAAAATCCTGCTCCTCTTCCATCCACCGGCAGCCCTGGAATCCTAAACCATAAGAATCATAAGACCCTCAGCCCACCATTTTGGGAACACCTTCCAACCCCCAAAACACTAAGCTTTCGGGTATCTCAAAACCCTTTTTACAAGAGGCTGCAGCCCGAGGCTCAGGCCTAAAGCCCCATTCCTAAACTGGGCTGTCCTTTAAACGCATATACATATATATATATATATATATATTTATTTATTTATATTTATATTTATATTTATATTTATATTTATATTTATATCTATATTTATATTTATATTTATAGGGTCCCTTTATACACTCAAACAAGGAAAATGCAAGATGTCCCAAAAGCCAAGCTAGTGAACCCCGGAACCCCTAACCCAAAACCCTAAAGCCCTAAAGGCCCAGAACCCTTAAGCTTGCTCCTCCCTGACCACGCCTCAGAGATGTCTGCCGTGAACATGGATGGGAGGAACCCTGCGCAAGGTTTTTCGGGCTGTTTATCGGGCTTGGTACAAGCATTAGGACTTTGGGGTTTTGAGGTTTTGGGGTTTTTTTGGGTTTGGGGGTTTGGGGTTGGTGTGGGTTTGGGGGTTTTTAGGGTTCTGGCTTTTGGGGTCCAAAACCCAGCTTCGGCTTTGGGGTGCAGGGTTTCGGGTTTTAGGGTTTTAGGGTTTTAGGGTTTTAGGGTTTAGGGTTTAGGGTGTTTAGGGTTTAGGGTTTAGGGTTTAGGGTTTAGGGTTTAGGGTTTAGGGTTTAGGGGGTTTGGGGTTTAGCGAAAATATTCGATGACAAATTGTCAGTGCGGTTTGGCTGGCTCTGGCGTTGGCTGGCTCCGGTTTCGGGCATGCCTTCTACCCTAAAACCCGAAACCCTAAACCCGAAACCCTAAACCCTAAACCCTAAACGCTCGCCTACGTAAACCCTACTACCCTACAGGCCCTTTCCCCCATCTCAGAGGGCCTGGGCTGAGAGCCACTGCCCGCTGGAAGAGCCTCCGACAGGATCTCAGGGTTTACAGTTTCGGTTGAGGATTTAGGGTTTAGGGCTGGGGGTTTAGGGCTTGGGGTTTCGGGTTTAGGGTCTGGGGTTTAGGGTTTAGGGTTTTGGGTTTTGGGTTTTGGGTTATGGGTTTTGGGTTCAGGGTTTAGGGTGTAGGGTCTACAGTTCTACAGGTCTGGGGTTCACAGGTTTGGGGTCCAGGGCTCGTTGGCTTTGGGTTGACAGGTGCGCCGAATCTGGCGGCGTGTTGGATGGGTTTTGGAGGGGGGGGGGGGTTTTGGCTGGATCCCAGCCCTGGGGAGGAAATAAGGGTACTACTTGGAATCAGGGTTTTCGGACTTAGTGTTCTAGGGTTAATGGGGTTGAGGGCTTAGGGTTCAGGCTTTGTGGCATGGGGTGCCATGTGTCCGTAAGGCCAGCTCTCAAAATCGTGGTTCCAACTGAGATACAAGACCCATACATGCAGGGCACCTCACAAGGGAATTGTTTTTCGAGAACTGCCCAATTGCTGAGTAGAACACAAGACTGGCCACAATGCAACAGAAACAACCCTAAACCCACAACCCTTCTACCCCTCAAACCTAAAACCAAGCCCTACCCCAAAACCCCTCAACACCCCTCAAAATCCTTAAAAACTCCTCAAGACCCCTCAAAATCTCCTGGAACCCCTCAAAACTCCCCTCAAAGCCCGCCTCAAAACTCCTCAAACCCCTCACAACCCCTCACAACCCCTCCCCGGCCCTCCCCACCCCAAACCCCTACACGTCAGCAGCGGCCTAGTACCCAGAGGAGACTGCTCCAGAGCCACGACAGAGCGCGCCCCTGGTGGCTTGTATTGGGAGCCTAAACCCTAAAAACCGCAACCCGAAATCCCGAAGCCCTGGAAACCCTAAACCCTCAAAACCCCTAAACACAAAATTGCCCTAAACCCTCAACACTAAACCCTGAACCCCCAAACGTTGCCTACTGATTTGGCTGCAGCTTAGGAGAACCTGGAGGAAGTTGCCCAAGGTTCAGGGTTCAGAGTTTAGAGTTTCGGGAAGTAGGGTTGAGGGCCATGCCAATGATTTAATGGGAACGCTCGACTTGTAGCGCACGGCAATCATAAAATTGTCTGGGCCGTGCATCAACTTCGCTCACTTAGAAGGTTCTTAACTTTACCGCGTTCCTGCGCGCATTGTATTCATATTATTTCGCTCACTGGGCCGTCGCTGCAAAGAACTTCCAAAAACCTAACGAGATGATGGGCGGCCCAGTGCACGGTCCTTTTGAACCAGGCGTCTGACGATGAATAAGGAAGCCAAAGATAGGATGAACATCTTGACACGGGCGAGCTCCTGAACATCCTTCTTTTCCTGTGAACTATAAGGTGTTATGATACTGGCCTGTGAGACCGGTTGAGGGTCAGCAATCATGGATGCCATGGGAAAGGGGAGATTATAGGGAACCTACCTCCCAACCTGCCTAAAAAAGAGCCGCAAACGCTACCCCTTTTGTTTGAGGAACCTGTCCCTACCTGTAGGCCCTGGAAGTCTTCAAGCTCTGCGTTAAGGGCTTGCAGGGTTTACGGTATAGGGTTTAGGGTTTAGGGTTTAGGGTTTAGGGTTTAGGGTTTAGGGTTTAGGGTTTAGGGTTTAGGGTTTAGGGTTTCAGGGCACCCTCAAGAGACCATTAAGCCAGAAGAGCGTCCTGCAGAATGGCCCAGGAGCGTCACGGCGTTCGGGTCCCCGCCGAAGCTGGCGATGTTCCGCTGCACCCAGGACCTCACAGCTCTCAGGGGGTTCAAAGTGCCAAAGGATTTGGGGCCTTCAGGGTTTAATAAAGCCAGGGTGCCCCCTGAAATACCCCCATATATATATATATATATATATAGAGGCATATATATATATATATACTACGATCCTTGTATATTTTTTTTTACGATCCTTCAGAAAGGGCACCCTATTTTCGGAAGCCCCCGTGTGAGACGACCAGGAGTCCCTCAAGGGCTGAAACCCCGACCACGAGCACCCCTCTACAGCCCCAACGGTGGTTGAGGGGTTTGGGTTGTTTACTGTAGGGGCTCTCGAAGCACTGAACCCCCGAAGCAACGATCTCAGTCCTCATGCAGCCCAGCCACAGGGCCACCAGCTGGTCACGAAGGCCTGGACCAATGGGCGTAGGAACTCTGTTGGAGGGACTCAGAGTGCAGGGCCTCAAGCAAAGTTTAGGGTTTAGGGTTTAGGGTTTAGGGTTTAGGGTTTAGGGTTTAGGGTTTAGGGTCTAGGGTTTAGGGTTTACACTTTAAAGTTAAGGATTTAGGGGTTAGGGTTTAGGGTTTAGGGTTTAGGGTTCAGGGTTTAGGGTTTAGGTTTCAGGGTTTAGGGTTTAGGGGGGCAGAAATCAGAGCTCAGCTTGCTTGCACAGCTTGGATGCAGGGCTCCCTGAACCCCTCCCTGAATCAACCCACAGAGCATCTTGGCTGCACTCAGGAGGGTAGCTATAAATGAAACCTTTTAGCTGCCTTCATAAGAAAACCCAATAAACCCCAAAAAAGGTAAGGATCTAAAGTTACAGTAAAGTAACACAAAGGCATGAGGAGGTTTTTCATTTTCACGGCCTCGGCCATTCTTACAACTCCCCCCGAGGAGCCACCCTAGACTCACTCTATCCGAAGCCCGGAATGCAAACCCTAAACCCTAACCCCTAGGACCCTAAACCCTAAACCCTAAACCCTAAACTCTCTTGCAGAGGAGGGGCCCCGGTTCGCGGGCACTTCGCTGCCCAAAGGCGGCTGGAAGAAGCCGAACCTGATGCTACTTGGAGGATCACGGAACTTCGTAAGCAGGGTTTAGGGTTTAGGGTTTAGGGTTTAGGGTTTAGGGTTTAGGGTTTAGGGTTTAGGGTTTAGGGTAATTGGGGCTAGCAGTAATTGCAACCATAGTTGCTCTAACTCTAACCCTAAGTAGGGGACTTTTTCGTTTAGCCCTGTGGTGATCTCGGCGACCCCTGAACCCTAGAAGCGACAGAGATCGGAACCCTTTTGACAAAGGTACGGGACCGTAACATGGGACCATGAACCGGATGACACTGGATTTCGATTACAATTTTCGATTAAAATCGATTTTAATACCCCCCTCCGGGCGGGCCCGTGTCAGCCAAAGATATCAATTAAAATCGATTTTAATACCTAGGAAGATGTCCTAGACGGGCTTGGCGGGGTATTAAAATCGATTTTAATTGATTTTGACCCCGTCCCGGGCCTCGGGGTATTAAAATCGATTTTAATACTTTTGGCTGGGGGGGCCGGTTCCGGAGGCTTAGGCAGCTCAGGGCGCCCAAGAACCTGAGGGGGCTGGTGCGGGCTTGGGTCGAGGTGCTTGAGGGGGCTTAGCCTGAGGGGGCTTAGGGAGGCTTGGCGGGGCTGAGGGGGTGGCTTGAGACTCCAACAAGGGGCTTTGGGTCGAGGGTGCCCTGGAGGTGCTTGAGGTGAGGGGGCTTAGGGAGCTCAGGGGGAAGGGTGCTGGGGGGTGGCTTGAGGGGGCTTGGGTCGAGGGCCCTGGAGGTGCTCAAAAACTGAGAGGGCTTCACAGGCTTAGTTAGGGGGGCAAAGGCGGCTTGGGGGGGGTTTGGGGGGCTTAGGTGCTCAGGGGGTTTGGGGGGCATACCTGAACCGTGCATCATCTGTCACGGGCGTGGGTCCTGCCTGGGCGTGGGGTTAGGGCCTAGGGTTTAGGGTTATACTACCCTTTGCAAGGGGGCTCGGCAGAACCCTTGTTTAGGGTTGTTCTTCTTGCGTACTCCCCAATTGCCGTCATTTGGAGAGAGGGTTTAGGGTTTAGGGTTTGGGTTCAGGGCTCAGGGCTTAGGGGTTTCCTCTGTAGTGGGGCTCAGCAGTCCCTGTTTAGGGTCGAGGGTTAGGAGCCTTAAACTTGCCTAATCCCTGGTAGCCGTGTCCTGCCTGCACTTGGAGAGGGTTTAGGGTTTGGGGTTTCGGGTGTAGGGTTTAAGTAGGGTTTAGTGTTGGGTTTAGGGTTTATTATTCTACCCCACCCCCCACCCCCCCCCCACCCCCCCCCCCCCCCCCCCCCACCCAGCCAGCCCACCCGCCCCCCCACCCCAAACCCCCCCAACCCAGGCAGCCCCCACCCCCACCCACCCCGACCCCCCAGCCCCCCCACCCGCCAGGAATTAAAATCGATTTTAATACCCTCTGGAGTGGTCTGGAGATCGGGATGAATTAAAATCGATGTTAAGTGATTTCGTGATGGGAAGCGATCAAAATCGATTTTAATACCCTCCGGAGTGGTCTGGAGATCGGGATGAATTAAAATCGATTTGAAGTGATTTCATGATGGGAAGCAATTAAAATCGATTTTAATACCCTCCGGAGTGGTCTGGAGAGCCAAATGAATTAAAATCGATTTCAAGTGTTTTTGAAGCGTGAAGGTCTGGACCAGGGTATTAAAATCGATTTCAAGTCATCCCGAAAGCAGAACTGAAGAAGGTATTAAAATCGATTTCAATTGATTTGCTAACCGAATCAAGAAAACCTGGAAGCAGGTATTAAAATCGATTTTAATACAGAATTGAAATCGAAATCCAGACTCAATCCCATGCAACTACCCCAGGTCCTACGTCAAGTTGAGTTTTCCCATCTAGATCGCAAACGCCCCCCCCAAGAGTTTCAGGGTTTAGGGTTCCCTGAATTTAAGAGATCAGTACCCTGAATACCCTAAAAGGGTCTAGGCGAGGTGGGCTTAAGAGGTTGTTGGAGAGGGTTTTGGGGGCCCTTGGGGTGTTGGGGATTATCGCCGTTTCGGCCTACTAAAGCCCGAAACCCTAAACCCTTCAGCCCTAAACCCGAAACCCTAAACCCTAAACCCTAAACCCTAAACCCTAAACCCTGCACAACAGCATCAAGCTGGCCGAAGTGCAGGTGGAGCCGATACTGGATCGACACGAGCACACAGTCGGCTCGGCGAACCAGGTGGTTCCTTCTGGGAAGGTCGGGTCCAGGAGTTTAGGGTTTAGGGTTTAGGGTTTAGGGTTTAGGGTTTAGGGTTTAGGGTTTAGGGTTTAGGTTTGGGGTTTGGGGTTTGGGGTTTGGGGTTTGGGGTTTGGGGTTTAGGGTTTGGGGCTTGGGGCTTGGGGTTTGGGATGTAAGGTTAGGGTTTAGGGTTTGGGGCTCAGGACCTGCTGCAACGTCACAAGCTTAACTGCAGGGTTTAGGACTTAAGGCTTGGAGTCTTCGAGGGTGTGCAGGGGGTTGGGGTTTAAAACGTTTCCGAAAGCCTCAGCCAGGGAAGCCGGTGGCGCAACAAAGTGAAACCCTGCTTGGAGGTTCATGGGACTTACTAACCAATTATAACTGTACTTATAACCCTACTTATAATACCTCTAAAGGGCCTTATAGGGGTTATCCCAATTATAAGTAGGGTTATAAGCCCACTTATAAGTGGTTAGTAAGTACCATGAACCTCCAAGTGGACTTGGGATGTTCCCCCTGTATAGTACCCCCTATGATAATGCCTATTACAGCCTGTTAGTATTAAGCAGCCCTGAACCCTTCAGGGTTTAAGGCTGACCCCCAATATGGATCCCGCATCGTAGGATTCCCTGTTTTTTACGGACCCCAAGAAGGTAACCCACCCCCTACGACCCCCTACTACCCACTACTACTTGGAGGTTCATGGTACTTGCGAACCAATTATAACTGTACTTATAACTGTACTTATAGCTGTACTTATAACCCTCTTAGGGCACTTAAGGGGCTTCCAAGTGGGTTATAAGTACAGGTATATTTGGTTAATAAGTGCCCCAGCCTTCACGGCAGGCCCACAAGCTGCTAGGCCCTAAACCCTAAACCCCAAACCCTAAACCCTAAACCCTATACCCTAAACCCTAAACCCTAAACCCTAAACCCTAAACCCTAAGCCCTAAACCCTAAACCCTAAACCCAGGTGTTAGGGGAAGAAGTAGGGCAGAGACCAAACACCAGACTTCAGATGCCAAAGCGTCAGCTTCTGCGCGTCGCCCGCCACACCTGCAACTTAGGGTTATAGGGTTTGAGGTTTAGGGTTTAGGGTTTGGGGTTTGGGGTTTAGGGCTTAGAGCTTAGGGTTTAGGGTTTAGGGTTTAGGGTTTAGGGTTTAGGGTTTAGGGTTTAGGGTTTAGGGTTTGGGCTTCATGTCTTATTCGTTCAGGGTGGCGCAGTTCCCTAAACCATCCCTTAACCCATTACTGCAAGGCGCCACCTGCAAAGGCCCCCTCACCCTACACCCTCAACACCCTTAACACCCTAAACTACCCTGGGTTTAGGGTTTAGGGTTTAGGGTTTAAGGTTTAGGGTTTAGGGTTTAGGGTTTAGGGTTTAGGGTTTAGGGTTTAGGGTTTAGGGTTTAGGGTTTAGGGTTTAGGGTTTAGGGTTTAGGGTTTAGGGTTGGATGGAGGCCTCCACTCATCAGGAACCCGCCATGGATGTAGACCACGACCGGCCGCTTCCCTGGCACATGCCACGGCTCTGGGGACTTTCTACCGTCGCAGGCGTCCTCAGGCCTTCACCTAGCCAGAACCGGTTACTGCTCGGAACTTCCAGGGAAACCAGTGTACTTGCTTTATATGTGTTTATATATATATATACACACACACCCGTATTGAAATGCGGCAACTTCCTCTAAGTTCCTTGGCAACAATCGAAACCTAGCTACAAAGCCCTGAGCCCGTAGCCGCAGACCTGCCGCGATGGGAGCAGGGGGTATATACACGGCCAGCGTCAGGCAGTCCTGGCAAGAGGGCAGAGGAAACCTACGTTCCCCGAAGCCCTTGAGCCCCCACAACCCCCAAAAACAAAGCACGCTTGGCACGACCCCCCACTTCAACATCAGCAGCTCCTTTGGTCTGTTTGGCCCAATACGACAGGCACGAGACCAAGCGAAGCCATCTGGGACTTTGAGGGACTAAACCAAACCCTGAACCCTCAACCCTAAGCCCTGTTCGAAGCCCTAACCCCTGCGAAAGGCCTAAACACTACAAAGTGCCCCCAAGTTGGGGCGGACTACTGAGACTGGGCATTTTGTGCAGCATACACCAAACCACAGGGATCTGTCTGCATGTATGATTTACATGCGCTTTGTCCAATGGTTGAGGTTCGGGTATGACTCAGCCCCTGCGCCTCGACACCTACAATCTCATCGCCGAATCGCTGCATGCAAGGTGCGTTCACCTCGCCGAAGCAATATCGGGCGTCTAGGGTTTAGGGTTTCGGGTTGCCGTGCAGGGCAGTGGCATATTAGAGGTGAAGTGAGTGGGAGTGAGAGCAGCCCCCCCCTGCACAACCAGGCCTGGGGCGCAAACATGCTCAAACAGGGTTTGGCGGTTGGTTTTTCGGATTGGGCTTGGGGTTTGGCTAGTCGCCCGAGACCCTGAACCTTAAAACCCTGAACCGCAAGCCTTGAAGCCTCAACCAGAAGCCCCAAAGCAGCGGCGCTCAACAAGGCATCCCTCCACGCCTCCGTCGCATTGAGGACGCTGTGGGCCGGAGCCTCGTACCTTGGAGCCCCCAAAAACTACCAACCGCCCCACCTCCTAATCCCGTGTAAGCCTGAATACACCCTAAACCCTGAACCCTCAACCCCAAACCCTCAACCCCAAACCCTCAACTCTAGACCCCAAACCGCCCTAAACCCTAAACCCTGAACCCTCAACCCCAAACTCCAAACCCTAAACCCTCAACCCTATAAAGCCCTCCAAAACAAAGCCTCAAAGAGCTCCCCCCTTTCTTGGCTGCACTCAGGAGGGTAGCTATAAATTAAACTTTTAGCTGCCTTAGTAAGAAACCCAAAAAACCCAAAAAAGGTACGGATCTAAAGTTACAGTGAAGTACCACAAAGCTTTGTTCTGACGCCCAGGTGGCAGCTCTGGAGCCTGGAAGCGCTTCGCCTGCTGGCAACCAATTTAAAAAAGGGGCAAGGGCTTGGGGGTTTAGGGGTGTAGGGTTTAGGGTTAGGGGTTTAGGGTTTAGGGTTTAGGGTTTGGGGTTTAGGGTTTAGGGTTTAGGGGTTTAGGGTTTAGGGTTTAGGGTTTAGGGGTTGAGGGTTGAGGGTTGAGGGTTAGGGAGGCATCCCCAGAGGCCTCCGCGTAGCGCAAGCCAAAGTAGGCGAAGACGTCATCCTGGACAGGGTCTTGGGACTCGAGCAACAGGTTCTTGGAGGGTTTAGGGTTTAGGGTTTAGGGTTTAGGGTTTAGGGTTTAGGGTTTAGGGTTTAGGGTTTAGGGTTTAGGGTTTAGGGTTTAGGGTTTAGGGTTTAGGGTTTAGGGTTTAGGGTTTAGGGTTTAGGGTTTAGGGTTTCGGCTTCGGGTTGGAGATGTTTCCCAAACGCCTTTAAGAGCAACCTCGAGTAACCTTGAACCAAAAACAGAGGTAAAGGCCACCACTGGGCTACCAAGCCATGAGCCCTAGACGCACTCAAGTCCAAGTGAAAAGCAATCCTTGAGATGTTCCCCCTTATACGAACAGTCCTTCATAGGGATTCTACCCCCTATGATCATGTCTATTAAGGACTGTTAGTATAAGAGGGGAACATCCCAATTCATAGGGTGTCAAGGAAAGGAACTCTACCGGGCCGTAAAGATGAGGGGTTGGGGTTTATAGGCTTTTATGGTCTTTATACGGGGTTTATAGTCATGGGGCTTTCTGGGGTTTATACGGAGTTTATAAGGGTGAATATCCCAAAGCAAGCCAGTCAAATCCAACCCTAAACCCTAAACCCTGAACCCTAAACCCTAAACCCTAAACCCCCCCCCAGCCTCTTGCGGCTGGCCGACCGCAGGCAACGGGCGGCCAAGCACCCGAGCGCCTGCTCCAACTCACGGGCTTAGGGCTTGCTAACCCTAAGCCCCAAGCCCTAAACCCCTAACCCCTAAACCCTAAACCCAAAATCCTAAACCCTAAACCCTAAACCCTAAACCCCAAACCCTAACCCTAAGCCCTAAACCCTGAGCCTCGAAGCCGGCGAATCTAAAGATGCGTAGGGCTCGGGGCTGAGCTTACTGGCTCTTTCTCGGGCACTAGCGAACGAGCTACCCTGTATAGGGGTTTCTGAAAATTTGAAGGGTTTAGGGTTTAGGGTTTAGGGTTTAGGTTTTAGGGTTTAGGGTTTAGGAGTTTGGGGTTGAGGGCTTTGGGGCTTGGGGGTTCTTATGGTCCGATGAAAATAAGGGGGTGACGAGCACAAGCAGTTCATGTCGAGGTTTGCAAGTACCCATGAAACCCCCAAGTACTTGGAGGTTCATGGTACTAGAAACCCAATTATGACTGCACTTATAACCCAATTATAACCTTTTTGGAGTTAAGGGGCGCTACACTTATAATTGGGTCATAAGTACCCCTGAACCTCCAAGTAGGGACCATGTCATGAGGGCCCAGATAAAACTGTGTTTGACAAGCTCAACTCGAGTCCCAGGGCCCTAACAGGATCCAAAAAGTAGAACCCCAAAGTGTAGGAATTATTTGTTATTATTATTACTATTATTATTATTGTTATTATTATTGCTGTTGGGCTACTTTTAGGACCCCTGAAGGGCATCTACTGTTTGGATCCTCCCACAGGGGGTCTGGGCTAGAACTGGCTGCAATCTTCTTTGGGGGGCTTTTTGGGGTTAGGAGGGTTTAGGGCTTAGGGCTTAGGGTTTCGGGTTTCGGGTTTAGGGTTTCGGGTTTAGGGTTTAGGGTCTTTGGCTTTGGGTTTCGGGGGCCCGACAGGGTTGAAGGCCAGCTTCCCTGTGCCTTCGAACACCTTTGGAAAGCAACAGCATCTGAACACAATCTCCCCCCCCAAGTCAGAAGAGAGAAGTGCACCCAGAAAAGAAACGCCCACTGGCCGGCAAAACCCTAAAGCCTCCTTTACGACCCTAAAAGCCCTTCCTAAACCCCCCCTGAACCTGCACCCCAAACCCCAAACCCAAAACCTAAACCCCAAACCCTAAACCCTAAACCCCAAACCCCAAACGAATGGTTCGTCAAACCGCCTGAGGCCAGAATCACCTCCGGCACGCCGCCGGCGCCCTCAGCAGCACTCGGCGCTCCCCGCCCTCAGCGCGCTTCTGGAGAGCTTGCTGGGGGGTTTGGGGTTTGGGGTTTGGGGTTTGGGGTTTGGGGTTTGGGGTTTGGGGTTTAGGGTTTAGGGTTTAGGGTTTAGTTTAGGGTTTAGTTTAGGGTTTAGGGTTTAGGGGTTTATATCGAGCTTGGTATTGGGCACTCCCGTCGCCCTAAGCATGGGAGTCACTTTGGGGAGTTTGGGGAGTTTAGAGTAGGGAGCTTAGGGAGCTTTGGGGAGTTTGGGGAGGTTAGAGTAGGGAGCTTAGGGAGCTTTGGGGAGTTTGGGGAGTTTAGGGCGTAAGGGGTTTAGGGAGCTTGGGGAGGTTAGGGAGTTTAGGGAGGTTAGGGAATTTAGGGAGTTTAGGGAGGTTAGGGAGTTTATGGAGTTTGGGGCTCCTCGGTTTAGGGCTTGAGGGCCTTTCTGTTTTCCCTCGATCCTTAGCGCTTTTCGGTGGAGAAGGCCCTAAACTCTAAACCCTAAACCCCAAACCCAAAACCCCAAACCCTAAACCCTAAAAAGGTCTGCTAGCCAGGGGTCCCGTCACGAGGCCAGCGATGCCGAAAGGCAGCAGCGCAAGCAAGAGCGCATGGCCACGCTGGCTCATGCTAGGCCCTAAACCCTAAACCCTAAACCCCAAACCCTAAACCTAAACCCTAAACCCTAAACCCTAAACCCTAAACCCTGAACCCTGAACCTCTACTCTAAGTGCAGGAAGCCTTGCTGCAAGAAACCCACCTTGCCGAAAGCCTCAACCCAGTACCCGCACTGCTTGTCTCGCCTTGAGCGGGTGTAGGGCTGAAGCCAGGGCCCGCAAGCCCAGAAAAATCACCGCAGATTCCTGAAACCCCTCGAAGTCCCATGGTTTCGGGGATTAGGCTTTTAGGCTTTACGTTCTTAGACCCTCTAGGGTGTTGGGGAACACACTCTACCTAACCCTAAACCCTAAGCCCTAAACCCTAGATTCTAAACCCTATCCATGGCACTCCCGGAGTGTTTTCCGAGAGGCAAAAGGTTCGGTATCAGATCTCTTGGAGCCACAGGCCGCGCAATCATTAGGGTGTTTCAGGGCTTCGGGGTGTAGAGTCTAGGGCTTAGGGTTTAGGGTTTAGGGTCTAAGAACACCTTAAGCTCTAAACCCCGAAACCCGTGAACCACTAAACCTTACAAACCCTCAATCTTTACACTCAAAACCTTGAAGCTTCCCAAGCCCTGAAGCCCTACCCGAAAGCCCAAACACCCTTAAACCCTAAACCCCAACCCCCAAAGCCCGGACCTAGCCAGACAGACTCGACCACCGCCATCGAAAGAAAGCTGCAAACCCTCCACCCCACCCCAGCCCTACTTCAACATTCCCATGAAGAGAGGGTAGGGGTGAGGGTTGAGGGACTACCATCACTCATTTGCAAAGCTGCTAGGGTAAGGGGTGCTGATTTCAAGGGAGGAAACAAACAAGAATGACATCCAAGCAAAAGCAGCAAAACGCCCTCCCCTCATATTCACAGGGAAGCCCTCAACAACAGCCCCACACAAAGGGCGATGGTTACAGGGATCAGCTTCAGGTTTGTTGTTCAGGCTTTAAGGGCTTAGGATTTAAGGTTTTAGGAGGGGATCCCAAGCCCCCTTTGCTTCTGAGCAGATGCAATGGCTACCGGGAGAACTGCAGGCCACCCGCGGTACTCCTTAACTACACCCTAGCACCATGAAGCACAGTGTGTTTATTCCTGGCATCCCCAAAGAGACATACATACACCCACCAAACCTCAATAAGGGACCCGAAAAACACTCATCAGTAACCCTCAACCCCTACCTTTCATGCAACTGCTGCCAGAGAACCGGCTTCCAGCTAACCCGCGGCGAATTCTGCCCTCAAACCCTACACTCCAGAAGCCAAACCCTGCACCGCAAAACCCTTAATTCATTAGTTGGTCCCGGCAAGCTCCGCAAGGCCTAAACAGCAAGCCCCCCCCCCCCCAAGCGCCCGGCGCTGCGAAGTAGCTGCACCCCGCCCGGAAACTGGGTCTAAGGCTCTAAGGTCGGTGAAAGGGTTCGGGCTTCAGGTTCCGGGCTTGGGGTGGTTTGGAGTTTGGGGCTTTGGGGGCATAAGGTTGACGGTGCTTGGGGTGGTGCCTTGAGGCTTTGGGGCTTACGCTGTGGCAGCTTGGGCGCAGGCTTTGCAACCCTACTCCGGAGGCCGAAGATTTGTACCCACGAGGGTTTCATCACCTTCAACATCCGCCAATGTTCCACGAGCAGACTTAGTGCGAGTTAGAGGGTCGGGGCGAAGCCCCTCTCATAGGGTTTAGGTCTCCGATTCTGAAAGATGAAGAAACCCTGAACCCTAAACCCCAAGCCCTAAACCCTAAACCCTGAGTCTAGTAGACGGTTTAAGGTTTAGGGTTTAGGGTATAGCTTCCCAAAGCCTAATTTTTTTGCCATTCGGGCTCCAGCAGCTTGAGGGTTCCGCTCTACAGCCTAAAAAAAAACCCAATTGAACTAACCCGAGCTCGCATCAGATTACAGCGAAATGTACTAGTTCATAGACCAGTCAGGACCTTATCAACTTCCTGAACCCCAAACCCTAGGCCCCCAGAAGACCCCTATGACCCGCAGCCCGCAACCCTAACCCAGACCCCTAGGAGCATCCAAGAAGTAGATTCCCTTAAGCGTTCCCAAGAATGACGCAGTCGCAGTATAGGGTACTATTTGGGGGCTTCTGCTTTTTGGATCCCAAAACCCCAAAACCCCAAAACCCCAAAACCCCAAAACCCCAAAACCCCCAAAACCCCAAAACCCCAAAACCCCAAAACCCCAAAACCCCAAAACCCCAAAACCCCAAACCCCAAAACCCCAAAACCCCAAAGCCCCAAAACCCCAAAACCCCTTCTAATTAACAACTAATGATCAAGAGCCTCCCACAAGGGGTCTGGGAAATCTCCTGAACCCTGAAAGTCGCCCGCCAAGTCAACTGAATTTGGCCTTCGGGCCTTGTCCAGACTGTGCCTCCGGGTCCCCTCCTGTCATCGGGTTTTAGGGAGATTAGGGTTTAGGGTTTAGGGTTTAGGGTTTAGGGTTTGGGGTTTAGGGTTTAGGGTTTAGGGTTTAGGGTTTAGGGTTTAGGGTTTAGGGTTTAGGGTTTAGGGTTTAGGGCTGGGGTCTAGCGTGGATTGGGCTTAGAGGTTTAAGCTTTGGGGTTGGGGTCATCTCAGGGGTCGGGGGGGCACACTCAGGCATCGTGAACGGCATTCGCGGAAGAAGAAGCGCGCTTGTGGGTCATGAGTTCACGAGGGTTTCTTAATGTCAGGATAGCTTGCTTTTACAGCAGGAAATCCCACATGCCCTGATTTGGAGAACGGCTTCGTAAACCACTTAACCCGCAAACCCAAAAACCCGAAAACCCGAAAACAAGCCACTAAGCCCGAAAACCCACAAAACCCAAAAAGAAGCGAACCCCTATAAAACCCGAAAACCCTCCCCCCTAAACCCTAAACCCTAAACCCTAAACCCTAAACCCTAAACCCTAAACCCTAAACCCTAAACCTAAACCCTAAACCCTAAACCCTAAACCCTAAACCTAAACCCTAAACCCTAAACCCTAACTCCCACGGAAAACCCCCAAGCCTTCGCGAGCCGCTGGAGCAGCTCGGAATTCTCGGTGGAGCTCGCCTCCACCGCAACCTCCGGCCATCTTCGAGGTCTTGGGGTTTGGGGTTGAGGGTTTAGGGTTTAGGGTTTAGGGTTTAGGGTTTAGGGTTTAGGGTTTAGGGTTTCGGGTTTAGCGTTTGGGTTTGTTTAGGGTTTTGGGGTTTGAGGCCTTGAGGGGGCTTTGAGGGCTCCAGGATCTCGAGATTGAGGGGTTAAGGGCTTGAGGGTTCGAAGGCTGACGTCCACTGAATCCTCAACCCTTTTGAGCTTGGAATGGCCCATCCTGAACCTCACCCCCCTCCCCCCCCCCCAGACCCCCCCCAGAACCCAAAACCTTACACCCGAAAGCCCCCGAAACCCTGAACCAAAACCGGGCTTTTGGGTTTAGGGTTTAGGGCCCTAAACCCCTTAGCCCTGCGTTGCTCCTGGTTTGTCCGCTCGGCGCTGGCCGTGGCTGTACACTGTACAACACTTCCGCTTTTGTGCACCTTCACTTTGGGCTTCGGGGTTAATCTGCGAAATGGCGAATAGACAGCGTGCATACATACATACATACATACATACATACATACATACATACATACATACATGCATACATACATACATGCATACATGCATACATAAATGCATGCATGCATACATGCATACATGCATACATGCATACATGCATACATGCATACATGCATACATGCATACATGCATACATGCATACATGCATACTTTTTATATTTAGACATAATATATATATATATATATATATATATATATATATATATATATATGTATATATATATGTTTCTTTATTTGTTTATGTGTTTATGTATTTATTTAATTGTTCATACTCAATGCTCTAAGCCCCGTGTCAGCTCCCGTCTTAAACTGGAAGGGTTTGGAGGGCCTGGGAGGCAGTGTAAGAGCTTTAAAGATCTCAAACACATATGCGTATGGGCATTTACCCAAATGGGGGTACCCCCAAAATACTATAATCCATGTTGAGGCACACCCCCCCCCCCCCATTTCCGGAAACCCCCACATCTTTCCAGGTCTATGGTTTAGCGCGAGTGGGAGTGAGCGCGAGACCCGCAGAGCCCAAAGGACCCGAACCCCTGAACCCCTACCACCGACCCGAGTTCTGGAGGGTTTAGGATTTCCTGTTTAGGGTTAGGGTGTCGGATTTAGGGTTTAGGGTTTAGGGTTTAGGGCTTAGGGCGAAGTCGGAAGCGGCAGCCAGCACTCAGTTGCCAAACCGACCTGCAACGCGCCGCTTGGACAGCTTAGGGCAGACATTCTGGGGCCTTGGAAGAGTAGAGGTAGGCATAGGCAGGGAGTAGGGAAAAGGTTGCTCCTTCGAAAGTAATCTGATTAAGCCTCGGCTGAAGACATCGACAGAGATTGGCAAGATGGCAGATACCACGCAGAAGGGCCTGCCCTGAGAACTACGACACCCCAAAAAGCACCCAAAGCTAACGATCGTGACATAGAAATCTGCCGCGTAAAGGCGCGGGCCCCATGGCAGGCCCTTCTTCAAGGTTTCGGGCCTCTAGGAAGATAGGGACTTCAGGACGTAGGAACCTCATAAAGATTGCCCCCCTAGATAACCCCTGTTGAAGGGATGAAGCGGGACTTAAGCCCCCCTGAATCCTGAACTCCAGCCCCCCTGCTCAAGAGACTCGTTCCCTTGCAGTTTCTTTAAACGCCACTTGGAGGGGTATCCACTGACATCTGAAGTTCCGTGGGAAGGCACTGGCTCTACAAGAAAAACTCCCAAGACACCTGGGCACAGGAGCGTCAGAGGTCCTCGTCTGGATCTTCCATGTCCTGCCGCAGTTGTGACGAAGACCCATCGCAATTACAAACCCGAAACCCTCAACCCGAAGGGCACTACAGGGCCCCACTACAACGGGCCAAGCCCCTGAGCCTCAAACCCGAACGAAATCCTCAAAAACTCGACCATGAAACCCTCATCCTCGGGATGCCCGCCGTTATACTAACAGCCCTGAATAGGGATTATACTAGGGGATGAAGGGCTGCTAGTATAGGGGGAACATCCCAACCTCAACCCCTTGTTTGGAGTAAGGCGGCAACTCAAGAGAGGCCAACAGATGCAGTGCGCGCCTGCCAGGACACGGCGTCGTCATCTTCCGGCACGGCAGTGCTGACGCCATCGTCATGGACAGCTTCCTTTAGGGTTTAGGGTCTAAACCCCACAAGCCTAAACCGCCGAAACCGCTACAGCTTCTTGTTGCCCCGATGCGTGGCATATGAAGACTTGCACAAAAGAAGTTCAAAAACACTCCCTGGTTGAGGGCCACGGCTGGGGGCTTGAAGGTTCATGGTACTTCAGAACCCAATTATAAAAATGTACTCAGAACCCACTTCTAAGCCCTTTCGGTGGCCCCCCCAATTGGGTTGTAATTGGGTCTTAAGTACAGCTCTGCGTGGGGTTCTTGAGTACCATGAACCTCCAAGGTAGGACCGTTGCCTTCCCCCTCGGAGCCCTCCTACACAGCACGGTTCCGCGAAGAGCCTGGATTCAGGGCTCGGAGGCCGCACGCTGCCCCGCGTTCGCACTTGCTGTTCGTAGGATAAGGCTTCTGGCAGTTGTGACCTAAGAATGATATGGGGCTCGGAAGAATGAAGAAATTCGGCCTCAACGCCCAAATCGCTATAAGGTGCCAGAAGCCAGACTCCGGCAAGAAGAGAGGATCCCCAAAAAAATCGCGCAACCCTTCCCTCCCCCCCCTTTCCCCTAAACCCTAAACCCCAAACCCTGAACCCCTAAACCCTCAACCCTAGACCCCGAGACCCAAAAGCAAACTGAGCCCCGTCCTTGCCAGCCTTGCCCTCCCCACGTCGAGCCCAGCGCCTGACTGCATTTTCGTTGGGGTTTAGGGTTTAGGGTCTAGGATTTAGGGTCTAGGGTCTAGGGTTTAGGGTCTAGGGCTTAGGGTTTAGGGTTTAGGGTTTAGGGTTTAGGGCTTAGGGGTTAGGGTCACCTGGGAAAAGAAAGGGTGGGGGTACATCACATACACCACCCTTCCAGACTTCCAAACCCCGAACTCCTGCATCCAAGAAAAGCCATGCAGCCGAACATCTAAAAGGATGAACCTTGCATAAGAGTCTGAAGACCAGCTCACAAGGGCGCCATCAAGTTAGGGGGTTTACGACGACGGGACGTTAAGGGGATAAGATTTGGCCCCTTTCCTCCGCGTTCCGCGCGATGCCACGGGAGGTGGGGGTGCCGCCAGGGAGGGCGCCAGGGTCTTCGCAAGCCTGTGAGGGGGCAGAGAGAAAGGATGGAACTTGCGGAACTACTACTTGGAGACTCATGGGTAGTCAAAAGTAGGGTTATGAATATGGTAACTGTACTTATCACCCTATTTCGGGGGCACTTATGACCTTACCTATTTATAACTACCCATGAACCTAGAAGAAATTTCTGAGTTCTGAGAAGAGGAAAAGGTACCTTATGTCTCCCTGAATAGCCGCCTGAAGACCCCTTTCAAGGATGACATATGGAACCAATAGGTTTAGGGCTTAGGAGTCCAGAAGTACCCGTCGTGTCCCCTTATCGAGCCATAGTGAATCACATACCAACTACCCAACAAACCCCGTTCCACTGAAACAGGCCCCTTGGTTGCATGTCTGAACTTGGAGCCGTCAGCGGATGTCCACACCCTGGCAAGTACCATCCCTAAACCCTAATCCTTCACCCGAACCCCTAAACCCTGAGAACTCTTGCCAAGAGCCTCCGCACAGGACCTCCGGTGTTCTACTTGACCGCCAGCCAAGGGGCTTCGTGCGCAGGTACGCGTCGGGCTCTTCGGGCAGCAGCGGGGTGATGGCCTTTGCCCACAACCCAAACTTTGAGGGTTTCGAGTTTAGGGCTTAGGGCGTCTTGAGGGTTCCCTCGCAGCCGTAAGCTGTAGACCCTAAAGCCTAAACTCTAAACCCGAAACCCTAAATCCTATAAACCAGAAAACATGGCCCATGGCCATCCGATGGACCCTCCCGCTGTGCGATGCAAGGCACAAGCCACCCCTCAACTTATGGCCTGGCAGGTTTTCTGCTGTGAACCCCATGAACCCCATGAACCCCATAAACCCCATAAACCCCATTAACCCTCTTCCGAACCCCATAAACTTTCTAAAACCCATAAACAACACGACAAACCCTGAACCTGCACACCCTAAACCCAAACAAAAGCTACAGCCATCAAATTCCCACCTTTTTCTTAAGTCGAACACCAACAAAAAAGGCAGGGAGGGAGCCCCTGAGCCCCCCCAGACCCGACCTCATACGGCCCCGGGCAGCGAATGTTTGTGTGATCTTCTGCATAGGTCTGCACCCCAACCGTGCGCTTCACTGAGGCTCAGAAGGAGCTCACGCACATGAGGTGAGCGTCACTAAGACGCAGGTGTGCAGCGATGCTCGTGATGCCCCATTCATTGTGCGCACTACTGGGATGCAGGGCTGATGCTCATGATGCGCGCGCCTCCACGGTGAGCAGAAACTGAGACGCAGGGTAGCTCATGCTCATGATGCTCCACGGCGGTGTGCATCACTGAAATGCAGGGCAGCTGATGCTCCACTCCCTGAATGCGTTTGACGCTCGAACGGTGGCTTGTGCACTAGTACGACTCGGGGCTTGCATCCAAGACCACCACATCTGGGAATTGCCCTGGGAGTTGAAGTTCATGTGGCTGTCAGAGTCATGGCCTGAGGCCCGGAAATGAGGGCCTATAACCTTATCTACTATTTGCTTAAGAACCCCAAAAGAATACAAAACAACAATCCCTATAATACCCTTAACAAGGAAGACTGGTCTGAGCGGCTGCATTTGCGTAGGCCTCTACGTCGACCTCCTCCAGATTCACCATCGTTTTCCATGGAGCGAGTTGGGGTTTACGAACATAAGGGACCTTCAACATAGACCCCAACTAGTAGGGTTCCCTTACACCAAGGACACCAAGAAAGGTACCCGAATTTCGGGCACCCCCATGTCTGGGGCTTCCGTTTGTTCAGGAGTTGTTGCGGGGGGGGGGGGGGCGGGGCTGGCCTCCTCGGCTTGTCACCTCTCCATAACTTGCATGGAGGCCCTGTCGTCTCATTTAAGGCGAAGCAGTCTTGCAGCGCGCCAACCTTTTAGGTGTAGGTAAAAGAAAAAAAAAACCGAAGCTTTGTATAGTTGCCCCCCCCCCCCCCCCCGAAGCGCTCAACCCTAAGCTGCATGAAGGCCTGCCGTGCTAGCAGCTGGCAACATTAGACCAATCCACTGTGCCATCCAAGCAATAGTGCTCCAATGTTAGACGCTTTTGGCGCTTCGGGGTTTAGGGGTTTAGGCCTTGGGGTAAGTTGAGGGTTCGGGTTTAGGGTTTTGAGGTTTTGAGGTCTTGGGGATTTGAGGCTTCAGAAGCTTCAGCGTTCGGGGCTTTAGGCTTTTCGGGTTTTTAGGGTTCAGATCCTTCGGGCATTTAGAACTTTAGGGCTCAGGGCTGCTCCAATGCCCTTGACCCTCAACACAAAGCCTGAACCCTGAAACCCTGAAAGCTTTCCGCTCCTTCAGGTGAGGCTTCCACGCAGCCGCCAGCGCCGCCCGCGCCCGGGCGCGGCAGATGAGAACCGCCTTTCGGGTCTCCCCACGGTTTAGGGTTTAGGGTTTAGGGTTTAGGGTTTAGGGTTTAGGGTTTAGGGTTTAGGGTTTAGGGTTTAGGGTTCCCGAAACAAGCCCACAGGGTTTCGGCTTTAACAAGCTTCGGGTGTCGACGCGCCAGACACTCACTCAATAAAACGCAGGCGTACATGAGCAAACACGCATGTTAAGGGCTGAGGGTTTATGGCTTGTGGTGTGTGCTGCGCGGTCACGCGCTTGCGAATGAGGCGCTGATCACGCTGCGCTAGAGGCCACCTAAACTGCGCTTGAGCGCCCAAACGCCTTTAAAGGGGAGCTTGCTCACTCATTCTCTCTCACCCACTCCCCACCCCCGTCCCAGATGCTTCACCACAAACACCACCGCCACCAGCCCTTCATCAGGCGAAGAAAAATCAAGGGCGCCCTCCCAAAGGGCCACCCCCCCATGAATCTACGGCCTGAATTAGGGAAGAGTGGGGCGTATCTCTTTGGGGAGAGGGCTTGGGGAACCTCAATGACGACCCATCTTGCAGAGTGCGGTGCTCACGTGCCCTGGGCTCGGGGTCGAGGGCTGAGGGCTGCGGGCTGAGGGTTGAGGGTTCAGGGTTCAGGGTTCAGGGTTTTCATTCTGCCCCGGAGCACCTGGCGCTGCGCCATCGGCGAAGAAGCGTCGCGAAGAATGGACGCCCCATACCTCTGCCAAGAAGCACGAAAATCCTGGTGCCTGACAATCTACTGGTTTAGGGTTCGGTTCAGGGCATAACACGCCAAGAGGGTTAAGCGATAAACCGACGAGATGCAGAGCTACAGAGAAGAATTTCCATGCACTTGGCGGTGGGAGGCGCGGGGGTTGTTCTACATTTTGGGTGTCGGGTTCGGGGCTTGGGGTTTATGAGTCTGCAAGTAGGTCCCCCCTGAAACTCTAGAAAAGAAGGACCCCCCCCACCAAACGGAAGCCTGAGGGGCTTGAAAGGATCAGGCTAAAGGGCTTGTTTGGGCTTTTCTGCTGCTGCCACAGGCAACTCCTCCCCGCTACGGGAGACATGCAAAGCTGAGGGCTTACAGGGCTACGTAACCCTAAATCCTAACCCCTAAACCCCTAAACCCTAACCCTAAGCCCTAAGCCCTAAGCCCTAAACCCTAAACCCTAAACCCTAAACCCTAAGCCCTAAACCCTAAACCCTAAACCCTAACCCGAACAAGCCTTGCCCAAAACCCTCACACCCCGAACTCGCTGGGCGATGGGACTCGGCAGTCAGCCGCGCGAAGTGCTCGCCATGGAGAACCTTTGGATTTACTGTAGGAGCCGGAATAATTGGAATAGGGTTTTGGGTGGGTTATTATGGTATAATTGTCAAGAAACCTTATTCGTAATTCTTCCGACCCATAGACTATAGGTTTGCAGAGTGCGGGTTTGGCGCCCTCGCGGGGGTTCAGGGTAACAAGACTATGAGGCACGCTTCCGTCTGTCCGGATGTGCTGAAACAGTCGGATAGCCCGCCACAGTACCCTGGACCATGTGGCGTGGCTACGCCCTGACTCATTTCAACAAGATTGTGCTTCTAAGGCCTCTACAATCCACGCTCCCAGCCCTAATTCGGGATCCATAGTACGAATTTCAACCCCCAACCCTTAGCCCTGAACCCAAACCTAAACCCAAAACCCCTAAACCAACCCTAAACCCTAAGCCCCTAAACCAACCCTAAAGCCTCAAGCCCTGAGCCCTAAACCCTAAACCGCTCTAAACCCTCAAGCCCTTAACCCGAAACCCAAAACCCTAAACATCCCTCAATCCTCTAAACATCCCTCAATCCTCGGCCGCGCAGCCTCGAGGAGTCCGCGCCCGGTAAGACCTCGAGCGACGCCCGGCGGCAGCAGCGCAGGGTCTGAGGCGTAGAGCGCCTGGCAAGGGCTGTGGGGGGGGCCTTTTGCGACTGCGCAGGGTTTAGGGTTTGGGGTTAGGGTTTAGGGTTTAGGGTTTAGGGTTGGGGGTTGAGGGTTTAGGGTTTAGGGTTTAGGGTTTAGGGTTTAGGGCTCAGGGTTTAGGGTTTAGGGTTTAGGGCTGAGGGTTTAGGGTTTAGGGTTTAGGGTTTAGGATTTAGGGTTTAGGGTTTAGGGGTTTCGGGTGTAGGGGTTTAGGGGTTTAGGGTTTAGGGTTCAGATATTCGGGGTTCAGGGTTTCGGGGTTCTGGGGGGGTTAGGGCTTTAGGGCCTCGGGCTTGAGATTTAGGCCTTTGGGGCTCAGGGCTTTGAATCTTTTGGGCCCTCGAGGCACCAGGGGGAAAAGCTGCACCAAAACTCGAAGTGACCCAAAACCCCGCAGCTAATCGAAAAAATCCAACCACTCAAACCCCCAAATCCCCAAAGTCAACCCCCCCCAAACCCCACAACACTAAACCCTAAACCCCCAAAGCTGTTCATATCCACGCTCAGCCCAGGCCCCCTTTGGCCACCTGCGCCGTCTTGTCGATCGGAAAGTTTCCCGCCAGGACCTTGGAGTTTAAGGTTTTGGGGGGTTTACTTTTCATGGGTAGTTAGAAGTAGGGTTAGAACTATGGTAGCTATACTTAGAACCCCATTTAGGGTACTTATAACCTTACTTATAACTACCCATGAACCTCCAAGTACCTCTTGAGTGCGATGAGTCCCTAATTAAATTGGGGACCCTCCCTTGGGTACCTTTTTGGCTGCTGTACCAGATGCCTGTCTGGTAGAGCAGCATAAGAATACGGAGCAATACCCTGCGCGTAAAACCCCAGATGGCCGCTTGAGGCTAAGAGTTCGAGACATCCTCTGGGCATGGTTTTTCAATGTTCCAAGAAAGAGGGGGTATTTCCCCCCAAGTACAGGTCTGGTAACATCGGGTTTAGGGCTTAGGATACTCGAATTCCTTTGGAGGAACCACGCAAAGCGTTACCCCCCAATCTTCAAAACCTCATGTACACCCCGCCTGCCGCCCCGCCGACTGATGCATAACGGAAAAGCAGATGAACCCATTGAGTTTATCAACATAACATTTCTGGACGTAAGGGATCCTGGGGACGGGAGAACGCAGGCATTCTCAGCTTTGAAATACAGGTTACAAGCACCAAAAAGACTGCTCACACTACCCAGGCCCTTACATTGCCCCGAAGCGTCCGGAAGCCTGCCCTGGAACTTTCTACTCATCTGAGGCGGGACACGGCATCTCGAATGTCCTCACTGCTCTGGAACCTTTGTTGACAGGTTTGGCACGTAAACCCTCATCATGGGGGCCTGTTAAAGCCATGTGGTTCGCTGTTGCGGTTCAGGGGCTCGGGCTTGCAACTAAGTTACCAAAGGGTAGTCCTTCCTGCAGCTCTATGTTGTCGTGTAGCTTGATGAGTTCAACCCGAAACCCTAAACCCCTCAACCCTAAACAGTCAGAACTGGCTTCGACCGGCACACGACTACCCAGGATTCTTCAAAAGCCTGTTCAAACATTGACGGCTTTTGGATCCGAAGCCCTCCTTGGCAGGGCAAACCGAAGCACGGGGGCAGAAGGTTTTGCACCTGCAAAAATCTCACCCCTAAACCAGAAAAGCCCTAAACCCCCCAAAAACCCCTAAACCCGGAAACCCTGCAACCCCTAAAACCCCTAAACCCCTAAAACCCCTGAAACCTGAGCCATAAACCCCCTCAGCCTGCACACAACGACATGCAAAAACATCTGACCCCGAAACCCCTAACCCCTAAACCCTAAACCCCAAACCCCTAAACCCTAAACCCCTAAACCCTAAACCCTAAACCCTACACCCAATACCCGAAACCCTCAAAGACAAGGCCAGGGGGCTCGCCACTCTGTGCCCGCAAGGTGATGTCCTTCAACCTGGCCACCTGCGGCTGACTTTCAGCCAAAAGAGGCGGATTAGGGTTTGGGGTTTTGGGATTTAGGGTTTTAAGGTTTGGGGTTTTGGGGTTTTGGGGTTTTGGGGTTTGGGGGTTTTGGGGTTTTGGGGTTTTGGGGTTTGGGGATTTGGGGATTTGGGGCTTAGGGTTTAGGGTTTAGCTGCAGTTTTTCTCCTTGCCGGTTCTTAGTAGGGAATTTGGGAATCCGGCGCTCGAAAACCACTTGAAAGGGTACCAAATTCCCCCGAGTTCCCTGCAACAGCCTTTCTATGACGTGCCTCTTGCTGGGGTTACCTTGGGATGTTCCCCCTTTGTCTAACAGCCCTTAATTAATGGGATTATTACCCCCCCAATTTCAGGGGAACTTCCAAAGGGTAACCCTATAAAACTCTACAGCCTCCCTGCGAAGCACTGGGAGGCTTCTGCTGCGCCAGCTCGGGCTGAAGGCTCGCTTGAGGGGTTAGGGTTGAAGGTTCGGTTTCGGGTTCTTGGGTTTCAGGGTTTGGGGTTTTAGGGGTTGTGTGTGGATTTAGAGTTTAGGGTTTAGGGCTATCGTCTGGGATTGAGACCGGGGTTCGGGCGCACGCAGTAAGAGGGGAGTGCTTAGAGCAACGGACCACCCTTCAGCCCCCTCCGCTAACCTGCGAACCTCCTGCTCCTCGCACGCTTCCTTCGGCACGGGAAGATATGAGTCCCCTGTGACGAAGTGGAAGGTGCCGCGCCTGCAGATCATCATCTTTTGAAGGGAGCAACTTTACGGGCCCTGTTTTTCTTTTTGTTTGGGGGGGGGGGGGAATTCTGGGAAATTAACCGCCTGAAGAGAGGCCAACGAGCAAGGCAAGGTATCCCCCACCTTCGGGTCGAAGAAGCCCATGCCCACTAGCCCCCTGAACCCTAAACCCTAAGCCATAAGCCAGAAACCCTAAACCCTAAGCAATAAGCCATAAACCATAAACCCTAAACCCCTAAGCCCTAAACCCTAAGCCAGAAACGCAGACCCTGGCAGCTCCTGTCGTTCTCCGCCAGGTCTACCATAATGAAGGTCTTCCCTGTCGGCCTCGCCTTTATCTGAGGAGTTAAGGGCCTAACGGTTTAGAATTTGAGGTTCAGGGTTTCGGGTCTGGGGTCTCAGGGTGGAATCCGTCTGAGAGTTGAGACCCCCCAATTCCCGAGAAATGTTCGGTCAACGCATCCGAACATTCTGCAAGCCTGACCCCACCCACCTCCCACTTCCGCCGATATGTATACATATATACATATATACATATACATATATATATATATGTATGTATATGTACATACACACATACACACATACACACATACACACATACACACATACACACATACACACATACACACATACACACATACACACATACACACATACACACATACACACACTCACACATTCACACATACACACATACATACATACATACATGCATGCATACATACATACATACATACATACATACAGACGTACAGACATACAGACATAAAGAAGTACAGACATACAGACATTCAGACATACATACATGCATACATGCATGCATACATACATACATATCCATATACACCTATCTACATGTATACATGTATATACACATACATATGTACATGTTTATATATGTATACATATGTACATATTACATACATAACATGAGAGCAGGTCGAACGATAGCTAGGACTTGGGCGGCCGTGGCCGGTGTTTTTCGGCAGCACTGTCGTTATTCATCGGGGTTGAGGGCTTCAGGGTGTTTAGGGTAAGGATAAGAACTGTAAGCTCAGCCAGCCTGGCGGAATCTACACGTTGAGGTTTCACTTCTTGCGACAATTCGGATGCGTGATGTTGACACACACCGAAGGCCTTAGGGGGCTCACCTTCTCAAAAACACCGGGCGCAGTGACGTGTCCGACAGGCACAAGCCGGACATGTCAGGCCGAAGGTCCCCTCAAGCAAGTCTCGTTTGGCCCCCACGACAAGACGGTTGTAAAGAAACACATTATCGCAAGCTCCCAGGAGCTTGCTGGTGTGAGAGACTGACATCGCCCAAAAACCATGTGGAACCCGGAAACCCCCCCCGCAAACTGAGGATTCTTACGTGCCCACGGAAAGCTCTCCAAACCAAGGAACCTCCAAGTAGCCCACCATGACAGCCCGGGTTCAAGACCGGTTCAAGACTTGGGTTTGGGATTTCGGTCAACCCCAAACCCCAAACCCTAAACCTTGGAGGGATTTTGTGAGAGCTGAAACGGTGCCCAGCAGCCAGCGCCAGCATGTCCCGACAGCAAGGCGCGCCTGAGCTGAATTTAGGGTTTTGGGTTCAAAGTTTAGGGTTTAGGGTTGGGGTTTAGGGTTTAGGGTTGACAGTATCAAGCCAAAAATTGGATCTTCCTACGGTGCACCTGTCTGGGGTTTGCCCTTCATTTCTCTTCTTGACGCGCCGGCGCCCTCTAAGCCATGAAGCCCACGAACCCCAGGGCCCAAACCGAAATGCCTCGCAACCTCTGGTTAGGGTTTTTTTGCTATGGCCACACGCTTTGGCGCCTGCCTGGTTTAGGGTTTAAAGTTTAGGGCTTAGGACTTCGGGCTTAGGGTCTAGGGTTGGAAGGCTTGTGGGGTCAGGGTTTAGCGTACAGGGTTTCGGTGCCCTGGGCTAGGGTTTCAGGATCGGAGTGGTTGGAAGCCCAGGGCACAGCTGCGGAAACCAGCTTTCGCGACGACGGAGGCGACAGGCAGGTCACCGTCGTTCCTGAGAGTCACAGATACCCGAAAATGCTCCCTAAACCCTAAACCCTAAACCCTAAACCCTGAACCCTAAACCCTAAACCCTAAACCCACAATCCTACCGATATTCAGAGCTTAGGACTTGGGAGTCACACCCTGGGGGCACATCGGAGATCAGGGCTTGGGGACAAACTCGGGGATGTGGGGTTCAGGTTTAGGGTTTAGGGTTTAGGGTTTAGGGTTTAAGGTTTAGGGTTTAGGGTTTAGGGTTTAAGGTTTAGGGCTTAAGGTTTAGGGGTTTAGAGTTTAGGGGTTAGGGTTTAGGGTTTACGGTTTAGGGTTTAGGGCTCTTCAAGGTTTTGGCGTTTAGGGTTTTAGGGCTTTAGGGTGTTAGGGTGTTAGGGCTTTTGGGTTTAGGGACATTAGGGCTTGGGGCTCTTCAAGGGTTTGGTGTGAAATGCATCACTTCAGGAAGGCGCCTCCCAACCCTGAACCCTAAAGACCCTTAAACCCTTAAAACCCTTAAAAACCCTCAAACCCGCAAACCCTCAAACCCTTAAGCCCTCAACCCCTTAAACCCTTAAACCCTTAAACCCTAAACCCCAAACCCCGCGTGCCCGAGGCTCTTGAGAATGTGGTCCACATGGTTCTCCCACTCGACGTGCATCCGCTCGTTGAAAGCCGAGCCTGGGCCGCGGAGACCCCGAAACCTTGTAGCCGACAACCCCAAGACCCTCTAGTCCCAAGGGCCTTAGGGCTCACGGCCTCAGGTTTAGGGTTTAGGGTTTAGGGTTTGAGGCCTATGTATTCCTTTTTTTTGAAGTGCAAGGATGATGGGTACTTGGGGGGTACGCCAGGAGGGGTCAACCCCCTGGCACCCGAAGAAACTTTTAGGGCTGAGGGTTTCGGGTTGGGCGTCTGCGGGAGGATCCCTACTAAATTCCAGTCTGAGTTACGAGGCATTGGGCTTTCTGGGTCGTGCTTTCGGGCTATGGGGTGACAGGATTTGGGGGAACCCTAAACCCTAAACCTTAAACCTTAAACCCTAAACCCTAAACCCAGGCTCATAGGGTTTAGGGCGCAGGGTTGGGAAGCAAGGGGCTGCGGCTCTTTGTGGTGAAGTCGTACTTCGGCAGCGCTTGCCAGCCCTCTCCTGTCTGGGATGCACGTCTTTATTTTTGGCGGGGCGAGGGGTTAAACCCGAAACCCTGAACCCTAAACCCAGGCTTCAGGGATTTGTGTTGAAAACCACTCCCAAAAAAAGTCTTCAAACAAAGAGACTTGCTGTTTCAAAGCCATCACTACTCTGGCTTTCGAGTGCTGAGATTGCAGCGGCGGGCGCTCTTAGGGGATTCGGGCGAAGAAAATCCCTAAAAACTTACACAATGAAGCCGGGGTGTATCTGAGGCGGGAATAAGTATGAATAGCCACAAGAGCAACGCAGTAAGGCCAAGACCCTACCCTAGGAATTTACGGGTTTCAGGGTTTTAGGGTTTAAGGTTTCGGGCTTCGGGGAACCCTCCTAGAACCTAAACCCTAAACCCTCAACCCTGAACCCTAGAACCTCAACCCTAAACCCCGCCTGGGATCGCTTCCTGGAAGCTGCCCACTCGAGGGCCTCCACCCCGTCGCTTGTCGTCCAGGGACCTGACCGGTTGAGGTTGAGGGTTTGGGGTTTAGAGTGTAGGGTGGAGGTTTAGGATTCAGGCCCCCCATACATGTAAATATGTATATATGCAGGTATGTATACATACATAAATATAATAAATATATATATATATACATACATATGATAGTGCATACATACATCTATACGTAGACATGCATATACATGAACATATACATCATAACACCCATAGGTATATCAAACTATATGGCTTTAAGTTTTAAGCCCTGGGAACGCCCAACCCTAAGCCCGAAGCTCCGAAGCCTAAAGCCTTCGAACCCCGATCCGGGGCGAGATCCGCTCTGCCACCAAGGTTAAGCTTTGTTGAAGGATTAGGGTTCAGGGTTAAGCTAAAGCTCCAGTAAGGAAGCGACCCTCACCCCAAAAAAGAAAGACCCACAACTCGGAGTCAGGTCCATGCTCATCTTTTTGAAGAGGTGACATGAAATTCAGAATTATATACAGAATACAAATTATCCTAAGCCCTAAACCCTAAACCCTGAAATGAGAATAATATCAATCGAAAACATGGAGGGGGAAAAACTGCACCCTAGAAGAACCCTAAACAACCCAAAGCCTCAAAGCGACAAACCCTGCAGCCTGACACCTCTCTAAGGCTTCAGGGTTTAGGGCTTAGGGGTTTAGGGGTTGAAGGGTTTAGGAGTTTAGGGGTAGGGTTTAGGGGCTTAGGGTTGTGGGATAAGGGAAAATGTGTCTAAGACACTGACGGCTCTGTTGTAATAGGAGCACATCACTTAGACCCTTGGCCGTCCAACCTCACAGTGCGTTGAGAGTCTGGGGGTATGGGGAATCTTGCGTTGGCTGCCACCTGGAGCAAGTTTGCAATCCTAACCTGAATCCCTCAATAGCACATCCTTAGAACGCGGTAAGCCCTTCAGCGGCAATCAACCCCTTCTAAGCCCAGCATCCTAAACCCCAAGCTCCTGACCACACCCCTCAACCCCCCCAAGCCCTTACATCCTTCAACCCTTCAAGCCTCCTAACACCCTAAAGCCCGTCAACCCCGAAGCCCCCAAAACCCCAAACATAATTTTAAAAAAAAACTTAAACCTTAAAACCCTGGACCCCAAACGACTAAACCCCCCAAACCCTAAACCCCTAAACCCTGCAAACCCTTCAACTGGGGCGCCCGACAGCTGAATGTCAGCCGCAGTCGTCTCGCGGAACTCCCGGGGGGCAGTGCAGAGGTACGGCTCCTTGCCAGCTTGTGCTTTCAAGATTTAGGGTTTAGGGCTTAGAGTTTACAGTTTAGGGCTTAGGGCTTAGGATTACGTACCAAGAGCCTGTTAAATAGTGAACGCCAATGCACCAATCATGCCCCCTCGATATTTGCTCACATGACTTCCAGCATAGCCGAGCGAACCACGAGCCTGATATTCATATTGTAGGATTCATCACGTCACACGCACCATCATTGCTACTACTGTTTTTTCCGAAGCCGTGGATGAACTGAGGGAACCTGTCAATCGAAGGGCGCCTAAGTATTCACCCGTGTTCTCATAGAATCCCTGGCCGAACTGTGCAAAGACCGTGTGTTCGTCTCACCGCCCGGGACGTTGCTAGGAATATAAGCCCCTGTTCACCTGCTGAAACTCATGCACCAGAGAACTAACTTTGTTCATTCTCAGCGCTGTTCGCGTGTTGCCTTCGTGAGGGAATAGTAAGGACGATGAGAATGAACGAATGTACTGTGTGAAGGCTCCGGTACCGGGCCCATCGTGGGTGCTACCGACCCTCCTGGCCGTGGGAAGCGGAAGAGCGACCTGGGTCGGCTTGCGCCATTTGGGTCGGGGGCTTAGGCGCCGCTCCCCCCACCGTAGGAGGCTGCCTAAACCTCGAGTTTCGGGTTTAGGGTGTCGCTGCTTCACTGGAGTTTACACTAAGTCCACGTGGGCACGGTTGTAGCTGGTCGGCCAGGGCCCTGCTTCAATGACTGGTGACCCTGGAAGTGGATACAACCTTCTTTGGGGCACGTAGAACCCTGTTGATGACTGCCGGCTATCTTTCAGGCACGCGCTACAGCTTGATTTGGAGGAGTGCTAAACCTACTATTTTCTTAAGAACCCTCCCCAAAAATAAATACATATATATATATGTACATATACATATGAGTCCTTATAAGGGCAATATAGGGACCATTATTCTATACTCTCTTCGGTTTCTTCCGCAAGTTGTAACCAGTGGAAGCTTGTTCATGGTTGGGATAGTACTAACTATTTGAATTTCTATTCCTTACTGAGTTTAAGTACCCTTAAAAATGTAAAATGTTACCCCACTATGACAAAGGACCCTAAACCCCAAACCCCAAACCCTAAACCCTAAACCCTGTTCGCCTTCTTGGGATCCATCAAGGCCGCGCGGAAGGAGAAGGCGCCGCCACAGCAACCGGTGGAGTGGTAGTGCTGGAGAATATAGCCTTCGGAGTTTGCCCTGTAGGGTTTAGGGTTTAGGGTTTAGGGTTTAGGGTTTAGGGTTTAGGGTTTAGGGTTTAGGGTTTAGGGTTTAGGGTCGAGGGTTGAGGGTTGAGGGTTGAGGGTTTAGGGTCGAGGGTTGAGGGTTGAGGGTTGAGGGTTGAGGGTTGAGGGTTTAGGGTTCCCGAAACCCCAAGAACGCGCCGACAAAACCCTAACATCCAAGCCCTATCTGCTTGGGCGGGGGGTGGCGTGCGGAAGGACCACAGGAAAACATGACCAGCTGTGAAATGCAACAGCCCTCAGGCCCTGAACCCTGAACCTCAAACAAGTCCCAAACTAATGATTACAACTATAGCAATAACACAATAATGATTTTGCAACAAAAACCAAAAACAACACAACCCAAAAGCCCAAAAACCCGAAAAAGCAAAAACCCATAACCCGGACGCCAAGTTGCTGGGGCAAGCAGCCGCGCGGGTCTCGCGCTCAAGCTTTTGTGAGCTCATGGCGCCGATCTAAAGAACCCACTGAAACTCTCCAGGCTCCCTGCCTTGGGATTCCCAAACGCTCGACCGCAGATCGGGTTGGGGGGGGGTTTAGGGTTTAGGGTTTAGGATTTAGATCGCAGATCGGGTTGGGGGGGGGGCGCCAGGGTTTCGGGTTTAGGGTTTAGGGCTAAGGGTTCAGGGTTCAGGGTTGAGGGTTCAAGGGTAGGAGGGCCCCATCTGCCTAAGTCGCCCCAATATCGCCCCAAGAAAAACCCCAAGGGCCCCTCCTTTCGTGCCCCTCCCTCGGTCAAAGAGTTTAGGATTTGGGGGATTTAGGGTTCCGAGTTCCCCGAATTGTAGTCTCTGAAGGGCCAACCCCCAAAGCCACCGGCGCAAGTTGCCATACCACCGCGAACCAAACCAAATGGGGCATCATCTGGGTACTCCAGCCCCTGAAACCCTAAACACTTCATCCCTAAACCCTGAAGCCCTATGTCTTGGCTGCACTTAGCAGGGTAGCTCTAAATTTAGTTTTTAGCTGCCTCATTAAGAAACCCAATAAACCCAAAAAGGCTAAGGATCTAAAGGTACAAGAAAGCACCAGAGAGATGTATACAAGTCCAAACATCTTTGGCCAACCTTACATCCAGGACCATCTCTGCTGCTGAACTCAGGGCTCCCGCAACTCTGCACATGTCAACCGGACTGGTTTAGGGCTTAGGGTATAGGGTATAGGGTTTAGGGTTGAGGGTTTAGGGTATAGGGTTTAGGGTTTAGGGCTTAGGGCTTAGGGCCTAGGGTTAACACACATAAATACTCGCCCTGCTGAATCCCAACTCCATCACCTCGCATCGGAGCCCCAATAGCTCCAAACCCTTCCACGCCTCCTCCACAAGCAAGGTCAGCTTCATGATGAGACGCCCATGTCTGCAAACTCCATCATCTGACCACTCAACCCTGAAACACTCAAAAGTCAGACTTGGGTTACCCGTGCTTACCCTAAACCACACACCGAAGTTGCGATAGTTGGCACCACTCGGCGTGCTTACAAAGGCTTACCTCTTGAGCAGGAGCGCCGGCTGTCGCAGCTCGAGAGCTCGAAAGCTCAAAACCCTAAGCCTAGGCCCAAAGTCTCAAGCCAAGAATCAATTCATCCCTAAACCCTAAACCCTAAACCCTAAACCCTAAACCCTAAACCCGAATCCCGCAGCCAAGCCCTCAGCCCGCCCAACGAGCCCCTAAAAAGTTTGTGGGGCTCGGAACAAGGGAATGCGGGAGGCGGCTTGAGGGATTCGTCTCAAGGCTTCTAAGTTTCCTTGCGGGCTTAGGCGCAAAATTTTCTGGGTGTTCAGGGTCTTGGGGTTTTCGGTCTTCAGGAGGGTTTCAGGTCTTAAGGGCCCTTTGGGGCTTTTTGGGGCGGCCATCTTGAGAAGCTAAAGGACGGGCCTTTAGAGCTCTCTAGGGTCCCGGTTGAAATTCATTACTTGGGATGTTCCCCCTGATACTCACAGTCCTTAATAGGGATTCTGATAGGGGGTACTTAGTATAAGGGGGAACACCCCAACTCATGACGTCATTTCTCTTCCTGGCGCTTACGGCTTCGTCCCACGCGGCCACCAGCTTCAGCCCAGGCTGGTCATCACGCACGAGACCTTGAGTTTGGGATGTTCCCCCTTGATACTAACAGTCCTTACTAGGGATTATCGTATCCCCTACAAAAATCCCTATTGAGGACTGGTAGTATAAGGGGGAACATCCCAACCTTGAGTTTTTTGCCGACGCTACACTCGGCCAAGACCCAAAAACCCCCTAATACGACCCTACGCCTCCGTGAAACATGTTGGCCAACATGCCTTCGGTACTCAACTTGCACTTTCCAGGGTTTAGGGTTTAGGGTTCAGGGTTTAGGGTTTAGGGTTTAGGGTGTAGGGTTTAGGGTTTAGGGTTTAGGGTTTAGGGTTTAGGGGGAGTGCAGACTTTTGGGGGTTGAGCGGGTCGAGGGTGCACTCGTACACTCCTGGACTGCCTTTGTGCAGGGCTTGTGGCCTCTACCTTCGAACTTTTTTAGGTTGCGGGAAGACCGCTCGCAGCAGAGGGGCCACGTGTCTCCTGTCAGCTTGTTGGGGAAGCTGAGTGCCCTAAACCCAACCCTGAATCCTGCACCTTGAGTCCTAAACCCAGCATGACACCGTCAACCTCAACCTCCTTGAAGGTTTCATGGGCTGCTGGAACTGCAGAAGTGGAGCACGGCAACTAGAGTTACAACGGCTTGCCGCCTGCAGCCCTGCTTAGAACTACCCACCAGTAAGATGCAGGGCCCCTGAAGACCCCAAAGCCCAAAACCCGAAATCCACTGAGTCAAGCAACCCCTAAACCCAACCCTAAACCCTAAACCCTAAACTTTAAAAACTCCACAGATTGCACCTCCTGGCTCATCCTGGCCCCTCGACCGTGGCCCTCAGTTCCATGATCGCTGAAGCGAAGATTTGATCAAGGTTGAGGGTTGCAGGGGTCAGGGCTTGCGGTTTAGGGTCTAGGGGCCTCAACCCAAAGCTCCGAACCCTAAAAAACTTGAGCCCTAAACCCTGTCTTGCCTGGAATCAAAGCCCGAGCCTGGGGCTAAGTGTGCATTAACGAAGCTGAAAGCAATGCTGAAATTATTGTGGCTTCGTGGCTTTTTCCCTGCATGCGGCAAAGTTGCGCACCGCATCTGAGCATGAAGCTTTTCGCGACTCACAGTCATGCATGAAACACACGATCATTAGCTCAAGTTCCTGTGGGCTCTCAGGTGTACACATCAGAGCATGGCCACGCTCGATAAGTACACTTTCTGACATCAGAGGACCACTTGGTAGGCGTCCTCTGAAGATGAGAATGGGATATCCTAAGCCTGGTGATAGACAAATGTGAGCCGGGAGCCGGCCAGCTGGACCGAGTGTACAGAGATTGAGATCTTCTTGTGCACGCCAACCTTCACAAAGTTTGCCCAGCCTCGCCCTCCTCCGGCGATGATGGGGGAGTTCTCCATGCTCTTGCGCTCTGTGTCTACCGCCACATCACAGCTGACGACTGACTCCTTATCCACGAAAAGGTAGAGAGAAGCAAACTCGTCCTCGGCCGAGGTAGTCCCCTGTGGATAATATCGAAGCCAAGCAGCAACGCCGGTGCCTGCTATCTCGAACTGAGGGCTGGTGGAGGACTCTCCCTTGCACATAAAGGAACCATCGACGTGAGAAACGTCCCACTCAACGGTCATTGTGGGCTGTACGCCGGAACGCTCCTCCTGTCGCACCCTCTTCTGCTCTGAGGTCAACAGCTCGATGCGTTCCTCCTGCTCGCTGCACTTCTGCTGCAGATCTTGGTACTCCATCTGCACCTGCATGAGCCTGCGACTGGTGATGCTCAACACAAGATGAAGCGCTTCCTGACTGTAGCCACTCATGTTGTAGGCCTTCAGGCTTGCCTGCTGGGCCAGAACCTGGCTCTTCATGTCGCCTTCCTCTTCCAGCTCCTTACACGCCGTGAGCACGACCTTCGCGCCATCCTCTCCACGCCCCGCTGACTGGAGCTGGTCGGCCAGTCTGAAGGCTGATTCTGGCCGCAGGGCGCGGATGGTGCCATCCTCCAGGGGAAGTTTACCCAGAAACTCCTCCGGGATACAGCCATGTGCATCAAGGAGGAAGCTGATGAAAGCATCTTCCCTGGCCATCCTGCCCTTGGACTGCAGCTCATTTGTGAAGAACTCCTTCAGGTGCCCCAGCACTTCCGTGTTGCTGGGATCGACATATGCGGCTTCCAGCAGCAGCTCAACCTGCGCAGCGGGCTCCTCCTGCTGAGAAGCCATGCCCAGCAGCAGCTGGGCCTGGACTTGCACACTGCCTCCGAGCGGATCATCCAGCCCAAGGTCTGTACGGAAGACCTCCCGAGCATGTGACACAGCCATGGCACGGTCCTGCATGTAGTCCACGGCCTGCCTGGAGATGTTGCAGGGCAACTCGGGGGAGACGGTGATGAGATTGTGGCGGGCAGCCATGACAAGTGCGGCCGCCTTGACCCACTCGGGATTGCCGCACACGGCATGTTTCTGAACGAACTTCCACAACTGGCGTGCACCGAATTCATCAAAGGACTTCAGTGCCAGCCTACATGCTTGCTCTCGGTCAACTGCATGGCAGCACGGCGACTTGGGGGGCACATGCGCTGCCAGGCAGAACCTGGCAATGGTCTGGTCATCCAAATCCGCAAGCTGGGACTTCATACCAAGCTTCACAACGAACTTCTCCACAACCATCTTCAAATCAACTGTGGCATCTTGACACATTCTGCACAGCTCGACCAATGCATCGCCACGCAGTGGGCTTGGCAACTGCGCCTTGCGCATCAAGATTGTCATCAAGGAGTCCTTGGCTATCGGGTCGGGCAGCTTCTCACGAACAAAGCCCTCGGCTCTGAAGAGAAGCTTCAGCGCCTGCAGGTGGGACATAAACGGGGCGTGTGAGACGACCTCCTCCACCAACTTCTCCTTAAACTCCACAATCGCTGTCTTCATCTTCTCATCCGGAACCAGCCTCCTCCCCATGAAAAGATTGGTCAAGGGGCTCGCGGTCCGATGTCGCAGGGCCTCCTGAATGGCCTTCCTTTCGTAAGTCTTACCATCCTCCGCACGCACCGGGTCTTCAAATAGGCACAAGGAGATGGGGCAGCAAAACTCCTCGGGATCTTCTTCCAAGCGCCTTGCAAGGGACTCCATGATGATCCGCATGTGGCAGTCGCTTGCTGAGTCTTGGGCGGGCTGGACACTCATCTCCTCTGGGAGCTCTCAGGCCGACTAAGCCGAGGGCCTCCCCTTGATCAAAGCAAAGGCTCCCGGGTTTTTTGTGCAAGATAGGTCACTGAGGTCACTCACCTGCGACAAACCCTTGAAGCCAATGAACCTATCTGAACTGTTAAGATGGCCATGGTGTCCTGCACTGCCACTACTTCGGAAACCAAGCTTTGGCTCGTTGCTGGCTAGCTACGTCCGGAACATCAGGAAGTGGCAAGTCCACGTAAATGTAGCAATTTATGTGGCGAGAAAGATGTTAACTTGCAACCTTGTGTCACAGCTGAGTGCCCTGCCAAGCCCGCCGGGCGGGCTGCACAACGCCGCTGAGCCCGCATCCAAAGGAGTCTCATGACACAAGATGGGATCATCCCTGGCCTTCGCATTACAGGAGAGTGTGTTTTTGTTCAATGCATGCTTTGCTCAGTACCTTTCCTTTTCATGCACGGCGCTTCTTGTGCGGCACTTACGGGTCCGGCAGACAAGAAGCAACGGTGGGGTGCCTTGTTTGTGCTCGGCATGCACCTTGCAATCACCGGGTTGCAGAAAAGGTTCTTTGGACTTTCATGGGAAACCTGCACTTCGCTCAGTTTGGGATACTGGTATAAGCAAACCTCCTTTGCTCGTTTTCACTGCAAACCCTTTCTGTTGAAGAAACCTCATTTCCGTTGGGGTGCGGGACATGTTTCTTGTTCGGAACTTGCCCTCTACTTGAAACTTTGTGGCTGTTCACAAACTTGACATATTTCAAAATTAGCGCATGTCTGGCTTTTCGCAGTTTCTCATTAAGCTTGCTTGGCATGGAAAAGGCGACTTGCATAGCTCGAAACTCATTCCTTCATGACCCTTTGGCAAAAAAATGCAGTTGCGTAGCGGTATTCCCTCTTGTGATTGGCAAGTCATGTCCTAAACGAATGCGCCAGGAAACCAACAAGTGTTCTTACGCCACAGGTGGAATCCAGAAAGAATGAAGTAGGGATTTGCAGATGTCAAACAAACGTCACCTTGCTTAGGCATGAAAACGGACATGTTGTTTGCAACCAAACATTTCTCCTCATGCGACAATGGGGGGACGCCAGTTGAAGATGCTCCTGATGCGAAAATGGGGATGCCAGTTGGAAACGCTCTTGGGGCGAAAAAGGAGGGATGCAGGTTGGAGATGCTCCGGGCGAAAATGGTGGTATGCTAGTTTGAGAATTCACAGCAAACTCTAACCCTTCTAAACCTCTCACATTCAGGCACTCAGAAACTTGCCATCGCATGTGCTTGGACCATAGGTTGAGCTTTTCGGCACGAAGTGTGAAGGAAATCTAGCATTGGGCTACAAGGACAATGCAAATTCTTGTTGGCCCCTCTCTAAGGGACGTTCGCGTTGCTTTCTCGCATCTTTCTTCTTGGATCGTGGTAGTGATGATCTTCGAGCTTCATCTTTGAAGCCTTGCCCTTCGGCCTTAGGCACTTAGGCACTTCTTTCTCGGAGTCCAAAATCATCCTATCATTTTTCCTGTATGTTTTTGGAACAGCAATTTTTTTGTGCTTGCCAATCATCGCGTCCCCAGTCGCGCCCTTCATCGCAAAATCAGAAGCAATGATAACAAAGTGGAATCCTGGCCACCGGGGCGATGGTGAAGGATTCGTCGGCTGCAGAAAAGGAAACTGCAAACATCCTGGAAGTCACGCGTGATGGACCACCTGGAGCTGAAGGATGACGTCGGAGGTTTGGCGCAAGCTCTGACACGGCGCACGACGAACGGAAGAACCCGATGAGGTTATTGTGAAAAGCAAGGGGCTTCGTGCAACAGTCTCATCAGTCTTCAGAGCACGCCTGCAAATCAAAGCTGTGGGAGACCGGGCTCAACTAAGCACAGCCTGCTCCTACTTCCGAGGAGGCCTGGGGAAAGAGAGCGCCCGGGACGACACGCTCCTACTTCTGAGGGCGGCACCGGTTGCTGGAAACCCTACCTAAGTTGCTGGTGGCCTAGAGTCAGACAAGCTTCCACGCAGAATCCTTGTAAAGGACACCGCAGAAGTCCTCCGTCGCATTGACTCGACAGAGGGGGCACCTCATGGACAGGCCGAAAACGACACCCCATCACATCCAGACGCAGGACCCAACACATCACGCTTGGGAGGTGCGCCCACCATCCATTGCAGAGATCCTAAGGGACACGCGCCTCGCCACATTCAGTTGACACATCAAGCTTTTGCCATCAGCAGTCGTCCCTAACGCCTCGAAGGTTGGGGAGAAAAGAAGGCCTTTTGACTTTCTCCGGAATGTGCATGTTTCCATCCCAAGTCGAGAGCAAGCCCAGTCCGCACTCTCAGCAAGAGGCTCTGGCGACAGTAATGGAAAGACGTCAAAATAGCACGACAAGGCCACATGCAGCATCCTTGTAAAAAAGTGCAATGAGCAGTCAAACAAAGTCAGGCCGATTGACAATGAGCAAAGCCCAATTGAACCTTCGCCTTACAAAGCTGGTTCTACAAGACTGCGACTTCTTGGCGGCGTTGGCCATGCTTGTGGCCAGAAGAGCAAACGACGGCAAGCATATGGATCTCTCGAAAGCCTTTCAGCAAGTGCCGGTGTCTGAAAAGGACAGATGACGGGCGCTGGTTTTCTTTGAAGTCGTTGATGGAAACAGGGAGTATACACAAGCAATTCTTTGAGATTCGGTGCCAGTGCTTCTGTACCCAGTTTTATTCGTCTGCCAGTTTCTGAAACTTCTCGCTCAGTCAATGGACCTTCAGGGAAACCAGTTTTTTTTGCATTGAGCTTCTTTGCCACATCAGCGGCGTAAGCGGCTCAAGACTTTTGTTTGAGGGTGAAACGAAGCAACGTTAAAGCAGCGAGCAAACAAAGAAACAAACCGAACCGACAAGGCACAATCTAGGTGTCGAGAGTGAGACGCCTCTTTAGTATTTGGGGTTTAGGGTTTCTTTAGGGTCAACTCTAAACCCTGAAAGGTCGCACCGGCATTTAAAAAGATTAAAATTGCCAATGATGAAAGGAGAGGCAAGGTGGAACAGGTTGACTCGTCTGGCCTGGATCTTCTAGTGCATGTTTTCATTTGTGAAGTGCAAAGTGGTTTTGTGGTGGTGCGCGTTTGCGTGTCTGTCGGCTGGGTTCTGCTGGCTGTTCAAGTGTGGAAGTGTGCGGGTGGTGAAAAGGTGTCTGGATTTGGAGACACAAAAAGAGGGCAAGAAATCAATTCCAAAAGGTAGAGAAGCCGAAGTGACCTCACAGTGCGAGAAAGATCGCATGCGAACAATGCATGACTGCTTTGTCTTGAATGCCAGCTAAAGACAAGTTTAGCAAGCCAAGAACAAGAACACGCGTATCAACGGCGTTTTTTGTTTTCTTGAGTGTTGATGCAAACAGTATCGAATGGAAAATCTTGTTTGTCTGTGAGTTGATTTCAATTCTTTGTGAACTCAAATGGTTTCCAAAGCAGCTCAATTCTGGGCATCGAAAACGGGCCCTAGATTGAATTTCCTGTATGAACATACAAGGCCACCCAGGTTGGAGCCTCAAATTTGGAATCCAAGTTTGGGAGCCATTTTTGGGCCCAGTTGCGGCGTTTTTTTCACACACGGCACGGGAAGCCAGATCTGGCTTTCACAGCTCCTCGTGCGAGCAAAACAAATGATAAGCCTCTCAGTCGGTTCCAGTCCAAGTCTTGTGTCAGTCTTCCCCCAAATTAGAACAGCAGGCAGCAAGGCGGCAAAATGTGAACTTGTTTGGAACCGGAACTTTCTCTAACAGTGCTAGAAAGATTGCACGCGAACAATGCAAGACTGCTTTGTCTTGAATGCCAGCTAAAGACAAGTTTAGCAAGCCAAGAACACGCGTATCAACGGCGTTTTTTGTTTTCTGGAGTGTTGATGCAAACAGTATCGAATAGAAAGAATCTTGTTTGTCTGTGAGTTGATTTCAATTCTTATTGAACTCAAATGGGTTCCAAAAGCAGCTCAATTCTGGGCACCGAAAACGGGGCCCTTTCCTGTGTGAACATACAAGGCCACCCAGGTTGGAGCCTCAAATTGGAACCCAAGTTTAGGAGCCATTTGCCAGATCTGGCTTTGACAGCTCCTCGTTGCGAGTAAAACAAATAATAAGCCTCTCAGTCGGTTCCAGTCTAAGTCTTGTGTCAGTCTTCCCCCAAAATTAGAACAGCAGGCAGCAAGGCGGCAAAGTGTGAACTTGTTTGGAACCGGAACTTTCTCTAACTGTGGAGGTCACTGGAGCTTCCCTACCTTTTCGATCAGTTTTGCTGCCCCTCATCTTGGGTTTCAGATTCTACAGGTTTTGGTGCAAGGCCTGAAGAAGAGGAGAAAAGAAGGGTGGAGAGTCAACATCGGTGGAAACTGCAGCTTGCAAAAGTTCAATGCTTTGAAACAAGTGTTTTTAAAAGCCTCTGACAGTGCCGTTTGGACAGAAATCAACTGCAGGACGAGACGAGTTCAACCGTGGTGTTGATTCGTTAAGGTTGCGCGCGACACCCAAGCCAAACCGCTTGAAAATTGCAAAGTGTATTACCAGAATGTGATAAGTGCGAGCGAAGCGAGCGAAACACCAGAGTAAACTCAACAAATTTAACTGATCAAGTGTTGATTTTGAGGGTTTTTTTCTCAACATTTTCGGAAACTTCAGAAATTTTGAAAATTCGTTGAATGGTGCTAAATCCAGGGAATAATTGCAACACGCAACCAAAACGAAAGACAAAGAATTGAGGGCACCCAGCCTGAAAAAGAAAGCAGAGTTTCTTCTACTCAATCTTCTGTCAAATTTCAGTGTGCCTTGAATTTCTGTTTGGCCATTTTGGAAAATCAAAGACAAGAGCACGCAATCGAAGCTTTGTCAAAAAAAAGTTGAATGGGAATGGAAATCGAGGCTGGGCGACTCTCAAGTCGTTCTGGCCATGATGAGAGGTCAGTGTGATTGTTTTTTTTTCAATGTTAGCAAGAACTGCAAAAACATTGGTTTTTCCTTCGTCCGTCTGAAAAGGATTTTCTCTTACTTTTGTTCAATGTTTTTTTGTCGGGATGATCTCTTGGTTGCAAGCTTCAGAAAGAGAGAATTTCGAGAAACCGCCCTGAACCAAACACAAACAGATCGTTCAGCAAGTGTTTTTGTGAGTGCTGTCAGCCCGGTAAGCTGTCGATTGACCAGAAAGACAGTGAAAAAGTTGCAATCGGAACTTAAAGATATCCATAAGAATGTGCATTTTGTGGTTTCGGCTGTTTTTCTGAGTGTGCATGTGCAAGAGTGTTGTGGATGTGTGTGTGTGAAATTTTGTAGTTGCAAAGTGGGTTGGTTTGCGGGTGCATGTCTTTTCTGTGCTTCATTTTTCGTTGCTGTTGGGTTGTAGTGCTTCTGTGCTTTGCCTCTGTGCTTATTTTGTCGTTGCTGTTGGGTTGCTGTGGGGGTGCTGCCTTCATTTTGGTCGCTGTGTTGGTGCTTCCTTCATGTTGGTCGCTGTGTGGTGCCTTTCTGTGCCTTCATTTTTGGTCGCTGTGTGGTGCCGTTTTCTGTGCCTTTTGGCTTCAGTGTGCAAGAAAAGTGTCAGTGTGTGGGTAAAGGGTGGTAAGGCATGGAGTCTCAGAAGACCAAATCAAAAAAACAGTGACCTTGCAGTGGTGTCTGTGTGTGTTTACCTCGTTTTTCATTGTGAATGGGTGTGGTGTGTTGTGGTTTCGGCGTTTTGGCAGAGAGTCGTGTGTGTCATGAAGTCTGGTGTGTGTCATTGTGTGGGTGCGAAGTGGTTTTCGTGGGTGGTGCGCGTTTGCGTGTCTGTCGGCTGGGTTCTGCTGGCTGTTCAAGTGTGGAAGTGTGCGGGTGGTGAAAGGTGTGTGGATTTGGAGACACAAAAAGAGGGCAAGAAATCAATTCCAAAAGGTAGGGAAGCCGAAGTGACCTCCACAGTATCAAAGCCCTTGCTAGATCTTTTTTGTTGACTTGTTTGCCGTCGAAGATGTGGTATGCCATTGCTTTGGGTGCCAGGATCGGCACGCAGAATGCGGTAGTTGTTCAGCAGAATGCGAGTTTGCGAGCCCCATACTGCAGGTTCATGCTGGGTGCCATACACACCCTTGCCAAAATGGGCCTGTGACTCTGCCAGGGATGCAAAAAGCTCGGCGGCCGTTTGGTCGAGGTTTGCCACGTTCTGGAACGCGAGCTCGTTGGTGTAGTGGCAGATGATGCTGAGCTCATCATTGCTGCTGTCGTCGCTCGCAACACGGAGGTCTCGCAGATCAAAGGCATGTTGCCACAGCTGCACAGGACCGTCTGGAGAATCGTACCTGAAGGTGAAAAGCTCGCCGACGCTGTCTCTATCATACTCTACTCCGTGCTCATAGAGCTTCTCTTGCAGGTAGGGGCCCAAAAAGTATTGGGACATCTCACCCGGCTCACGCCGCTGGAGCGCCTGGATGCCACTGGGACGCACCTCTGCTCTTACAACCTGCAAAACAGTGCGCGATCCTGCAACAGGCGAGAAGCGCCCCATCGGCCTGGACGAGGACTACAAAGGTCGCTCCCGTGCACCGCGACCGCGACATCTTCGTGCTACGGGTGGAGAACTCCGAAGTTCAGAACGCCACCGACCGGAGGAGCTGAAAGAGGCGGAGCCCTTATGCCGCGAGGCCTTGCGTGGACGCCGTGCCAGACCAGGTGACGATCACCCTAACACACTCAGATGCATCCGCAACTTGGCCAACTTGCTGACGCAGCTGGGTCAGTGGGAGGAGGCAGAGCAGCTTTATCGGGAACATCTGGAAGGATATCGTGCGACACAACATGGCGCTTATGGCGTCCGAGGTATTCGTACATGGAGCCCCCTTCAGCCTAACTCGAGAAATTGTCCAACCTAATTACATTGCAAAACATTTGCAAAACAATGGGTCCGAAAATGCGAAAATGCGAAAATGCGAAAAAAATGGGTCCGAAAATGGGTCCAAAAATGGATCCCAAAATGGGTCCGAAAATGGGTTTGTCTCTATTTTTATTAAAAAAAACAAAAATGGGTCCGAAATTGAGTCCAAAAATGGGTTCAAAAACGGAGCCCATTTTGGATTACATCTTTCGCATTTTCGGACCCATTGTTTTCGCATTTTCGGACCATTTTTTTTGCCGAGGCCCATTTTCGGACTGGGACCCATTGTTTTTCGAACCCATTGTTTTTGTATATGTTTCTTCAATTTTGGTTATTCCCAGTATTTCTAGAGTTAGGCTGCTAGGGTGGAGACTATGAGAAGGCGTGTCTTTGAGACCCCAAAGTAGGTCTTATGCTTGGAAGTCCCAGCCAGTAAGAGCCTCGTCTTGTTGCTTGTGGTTCCGCAATGTTCCGCTACAGGGAAGGCCAAGCATGTACTGATCACCCTAGAGTTTTCCTGGCTAGCAATCTGGACCTCAAGTTTTGTTTCCATTTTTGCCAAATCTTCGGATCTCGGTCAGCCCTCGCAATAAGATGCCACGGGTGACCAGTTCCTCGATTGCGTGAAACCTTGGAGACATTTCTGACTCTGAGTCGATGCCTTTTGATGCATCTCAATCTTTAGTACTTTAGTGTCAGTTGTATGCTGGTGTAAGCAAAGGCTGCCAGTACAGAAGCAGTGGATGGAGCACTTGGCGCGTCGCGTGGTCCCAGCTGCAACGGTCAATTCTCTTTGATCACCCGTCGAACGTAAGAACGCTCAAAGTGAAGCGCTGTTTGGGAAATGTTGTCACTTCAGCCACTATGCGGCGATCCCTTCTGTGAGTTTCGTGCCTGAAGAATTTGATTCTTGGATGCTATGCTGATTTGTGAGATCGTACCGCAGGCTTGTAATAGTGTCATGTTGATGTTTGAGTTTTCGCCGGAAAGATCCGGTAGGGTACTGTATCTGATATGCAAGGGTCCAACTGAAAGCGGTGAAACCAAGCCATACACCAATCACATGCCACATTTTTCGCAGCACAGGTCTATCACATGCCTATTTGCATTTCAAATCGTACCCCACCTGGATTAACCATCCCTGGGAAAAAGGGACACGAGGGAGTCGAAAATCTAGGCTGCCATGATATTCTGGTGGAGCACGCGCGGTGATCGGGCAGCCGCTTTGCTCAGCGCAGCTTAATGGGAGTCGAAAATCTAGGCTGCCATGATATTCTGGTGGAGCACGCGCGGTGATCGGGCAGACGCTTCGCAGCTTAATGGGTACCAATAGCTGAAAAGTCATCTTGCTTCTGAGGAGCTTGGAAATTGACATGTTGGCTGTGCACGTGGTGTCCAGGCGTTTGTTTTAGAACGGCGTTTGCAAGTGCCACTGATACTTGGACACTGCACGTCAGGTCAGACTCTATCCTACGTGGCAGTTCGTCCTGTTGTTTTCAGCTCTGCTGAAAAGACAGGCCGTCTTGTCCATCTTGTCCGTCTTTGCCTGCAGCCACAGGCCATCAGACTGTTTAGACATGCCAGGCATGCTGAAGGCCGCAAAGCCTTTCCATAGCGTTGTCTGTTGCGTCCCCGCGACTCCTCGCAGCCGGCATGCTGGGCCGACTGGGCCGAGTGTTGCGAGCGTCTGAACTGGAACCTCTGGAGAAACTCCCTACAGATGCTCTCGACAGCTTCCTCTTTCCCAGGAGGCCCGGGGTCCTTTGGGACCGTGGCGATGAGAAGAAAGTTGCTTGATGATTAAAGAAGCAAGCTTGTGTCTTCACGAGCATAAGTTACAGGCTCGGCACCTATCATGCTTGGCAATGACATCCCCCATCCGACGTACTTTCCTTCAGTCTAAGCCGTTGTACCCATAAGGTCACATGGGCCATATTAGCAGTATGCGGGAGCCCGCCTCTGTGGCACCAAGCAGCTCTAATGCTATAGAAGATGCCTTGCAGCATGTGCCAGGTCCGATGTTGCACTGTCCATCTTCTCGAAAGTAATCACCTGTGGTGTGTAACCTTGCAACATGGGGTGCTCCAGCATGGCACACTGCGATCCTGCGCGGTTTCAAGCGCTTGTCCTTGCTAAGTTCCTTTGGCGCTGCTGCGCGGCCCGCTTCCTCCAAGACGTTAGGTGCCTAGTGCTCCGCTGCAACTGGTGCTTGTGGATACCAAAGAGCGCCTGCCTGCACTTGGGATCCTTGGCCGCAGCGCGGCCCTCTGGCAGATCTTATTCCCCACCCTCGGTGTGGGGTTGTTAAATTTTAAGCTCAACTCTTCTCCTCGCCCGGAACTCTTCTCCTCGCCCAGTCTACTCCTCGCTCATCCCTGGAGTGCCCAACTCTAGAGTGTTCTTGGAGTGCCCAACAGAGTCTCCCTGGAGTGCCCAACCCCAGAGTCTCCCTGGAGTGCCCAACCCCAGTGTCTCCGGAGTGCCCAGCCCCAGAGTCTCCCTGGAGTGCCCAACCCCAGAGTATCTCTACCAAGAGAGGGTGGGGATGTTCGAAGTAAAATAATTTCATGCTTGGCCGTTTACTTGCAGTGCTCTGGCTGGCCAAGGCCTGGGTGATGCCAAAGGCGGTCCGTGCTTCGAGTCAACTCAGCCTTTTCGCTGTGCCTTGATCTCATAGCATTGGCACCTTCCTGCTCTGCCTACCGTTGCTCGGCCGCAGCTTCCTCTTCTGTTTTCGCCTCCGCAGCAGCTTCTTCCGTGCACCCTGGCCGTTGCCTTTGGACAGCTCCCGCTTGCCTTCTGGCTCGGCCTCATACTCTCTCACAAGCAGTAGGGTTTTTTGTTGTTTTCCGCAGCCCTGAGAAGCAGGAAGGCGCTCAATGTACAGTAATGCGACCATCTTAAGGAAGCTTATCAAATCGTCCTTGGAGTCCTTAGCCACTGGAGGGTCCTCGACTTCAGGATGCTCCAAAGAGCTTCTTCGGACCAGTCATCTCAAAGTCAGGCCTTGGGCGCTGGCGGGCCATGGCACTCAGCCCTAAACCCTAAACCCTAAACCCTAAATCCTAAGCCCTAAACCCTAAACCCTAAACCCGTAAAGGCGTTCTTGGCCTCAGGTTCTCGCAGTCCAGTTGATTGTTGGCCTCAAGGCTGGCAGCATTTGGCAGCCTTGAGTTTTGAGTTTTTCAAGCTTGGACGGCAATGCCGCATGAGATGGTCAGAACCTTGTCTTGCTACCATGCACTTCCCTGTGCTCAAAGCGAAGTCGGCATAGGGCTTGGAGTTTAGCCTTTTAAAGTGACGCTACTGAATTCCTAGAACTTGAGAACTGTGCTCGATCGTTTGGGTCTCAGCCTCTGCGTTTGTGGGTACATGGTTCCTTTGTAGGCATTCGAAACGGCAACATGCGCTGCCCCGAACCTCGGCGCGAGCCTCCTCGACGTCAACTTCTCTGTTAGGTGCGTCCAGGGTTGCAGTGACTTGGCGGTTTGGGGTAAACCCCGGTATGTGTTGATGTGTTAGCGGTGGTGTCTCATGGGGGCAAAGCCACGCTCTCTGGGGAGAGTGCGCAGAACCGTGCAAATGAGTCTACCTTAGTAGTTTCTGCGCGGCAGCGCCAAACTCTGGCAAATCAGTCTGTTGTTTCTCCGATTCCAGTTGTTCAAACGGGTCGAGACGGTTGGGGTCCTAGACCTCTTTCTCGTTCTCCGTTGAACCCAGAGTGTATCCCTGTGACTGACCATCATGGGGAGAATGACATTTCTGTTTGCGATTTCAATGGTCCTTTGTTGTTGGGTGTGCAAGAGCCCATCAGCCCGTCTACAACTCCGGCAGGATTTTTTAGTCCAGGTTCCGCCTTTCCTTTTCTCTCTGCCTCTTCTCTCACCGTTTTTTCTCCTTTGTCCCCTGTTTCTTCTCCCCCGCCCTCCCATTCCTTCTCCTTTCATGCTGCATCTTCCAATCCCCTTGTGGAGAGCTCGTCATTGTCTGCAAGTGAATCGGTGGGTTTTTTCACCATGGGTTCCTCGTTCCCATGTCTACCATCTTGCCCCGCAGTCAATACATCCCCGAAGCAGTTTTCTTCCCTGGGTACGTGGATCAGTGCCAAAGGGGGTCGTCATAAATTTGTCGTCTGGTTATCGTCCGAATGCGATCGCCTTATCAAGGAAAATTGGCGTGACATGGACCCTGTTTCGGTCTGGTCTCTTTTAAACGCTGCTGGCTGGGAATCACAGGTAGAGTATCTTTTAATGCGGTGTAGGAACGTTGATCTTGTGGAGCATGAACTTACCAGTCTTCTTCTCGACGCACAACGTCTGCAGTTGCCTGTTTTCCCACATCACCAGGAGAAACGTACACAGGGTGTCCTTGTACGCCCCCCGGGGGGTACTCGTTGTCAACGTCGTAACTTTGCCCGTAAAACAGCAAGGTTGCTTCGTCGCAGAGCTAAGGCCAAGCATAAGCGTCGGATGGCATGCTTTCGTGCCTCTGGACGTGCATCCTCTAGAAAGAAGGGGGAAGTAGTCATTGGCAACTGGAACACTCGGGGTTTGGGGGCTCCAAAGGGTAAAGATCCTGAGGGTAAGTATAGGGCACTTTTCTCTCTCATGCTTGAAAGGGGCTGGAATGCGGCGCTGCTCACAGATACCCGTTTTGAGTTTGATGGCTTCTCTCAAGTTACTGTTATGAACCGTGTGTGGCTGGTGGTTCATTACGGTAAGGTTGCAGTTGCCTTGGACCCCTGGCTGGCAGCAAGGTGGAGGGCGGCCGGTTCGCCCATAAAACGTGTTAAGGGTTGGCCGGATGGTGAAAGATGCTTCGGTATACGTATCCCAAGGGAAGGCTGGCGCCCCGGGTTGGTTTTGGCCCCAGTGTACGCCCCTCTTGCGCATAAGACTCCTGTTGCACTACGTGAAAAGTGCAGGGAACTTGTGGGTTCAATTTTGGAATCGGCATCTTCGTCCTGTAGGGTCATATTAGGTGGGGACCTCAATGGTGAAGTTGGGGCTACTTTGGACAACAAGTGGAGACATGTGATGGGTCCCTTTGGGGATTCCCGCCGAACGAAAGGGGGTGAAGAACTCCTGGTGTTTTGCGAGCAGGAGGGGTTGATCGTAGCTGACACTTACACGAGACAAAAACACAAGGGTACGTGGTTTCATCCCAAGCAGGGTACTGAGCATAAACTGGACCATTTTCTTGTTGCTTCCTCGTCCAAAAGGTGGGTGAAGTCTGTGCACACCTTGCGTTTTTCTTCTCGCCAAGTTGCTCGTTACGAACGTTTGTGTGGAAGACCGTTGCAATTCTCCCGTTCCCCCTGGCTCCCATACACGGATCACGATCCGGTGGAGATGATATTTTGCATGGGAAGGAATTGGAAGTTGGAGGCCGTGGCTACTTCCGAATCTAACCCTAAACCTGACGTTTCTCGTTTCTTAGGGAGCTCTGTCGAGGCTGCAAACCTTCGAAGAGCTTATGCGGAAGCCGTTACTTCGGAACTCAACTCCTATCAGGGTCAGTTTCTCTGCTGGGATGTCATTGCTGACCTGCTTAAAAAAGTGGCTCTTAAAACGGTTGGCACTGTCCCTCAACGTGACCACAGACCATGGTTCAGGGGTAAAGAAAAGGAACTCGCGGCGTTGGAGTCGGCCGCTCATAAAGCCGAGCTTACGTGGAGACGCGCCAGCAGCAGAAATGAGGATTCTGCTGAAAGGGCATTGAGTAATCGCAGGTTAGCATCAGCTAAACTTAGAGCGGCAAAGAGAAAATGGGAAGCATGTTGGTGGGACGATCTAGCCTGTCAGGCTCAGGAAGCAGACAGTAGCGGGGACTCTGCGGCTTTTTGGCAAATCTGTAGGCAACTAGGGTTTCGGGAGTCCCTTCGTCGTCAAACCGGTTGCCGCGCTACTGTCGCAGACGTGGCCGGGGAGCGAGAGGCTTGGAAACTGTTTCTCTCGAACATACAAGCGGGGGAGGGCGCGGTGGCCTACGATGTCTGGAAGTTCGTACCGTTGGCTTCGGAAATTGACAAGGGTCTTCAAGGTCCACCAAGCTGGGCGGAGTTTGAGTCGGCTTTGAAATCTATGAAACTCGGAAAACGCGGTGGTTTGGATGACATCACGGTGGAGCTGATACGTTTTGGAGGCCCAGAGTTACACTGTGCTGTGTTTGAAATTATCTCGGACATGTGGCTCACTGCGGCAGAGGCCGAGCCAGGCAACGAAGCGGGGGGATGGTCAACAAAGGTCACTACAGGAATTTGCATTCCGATGTTCAAAAACAAGGGGGACCGCAATGACAAGTCTAACTATAGAAACTTGGTTATGCTCTCTGTTGCAGCTAAACTTGTCGCTCGCATTGCCGCCTCTCGCCTTAATCGCTGGGCTTCCTCCTTTTTGTCTGAAGAACAAAATGGTTTTAGGGCAGGTAGAGGAATAGATGACGTTCATCAGCTCACTCGCCGTGTTCTAGAAGAGATATCAGTTGCTGCCTCGGAGACAGTTAACTCTGCCCCTCGCGTGGGCCTCACGTGTTTTGACATTGTTCGTGCATATACACGTGTGTGTCGAATGGCGTTGTGGGATGTCCTCGCCCGTATGGGAGTCCCTGAAGATTTTTTGGCTGTCCTTAAGGCGCTACATGACCATACCCGTTTTATGGTGTTTGTGCATAACGGTTATTCGTCTGCATGGTTTACAGACAGGGGACTTCGTGAGGGGTGTCCTTCCAGTCCAATCTTGTTTAGCATTTTCCATCATTGTGTGATGATGACATTCCGAGCAAGAAGGCAAGAAAAGGCGCAAAGTCTAAACAGTGTACCAGGTGTACCGTGGTCGTTTAAAGTCGACGGTAAGTTGTCTCGTGCGGGACATGCAAAAAGGTCGTCTCGTGGCATTGAAAGGGCAGTTGTGGGAGATACGGAGTACGCAGACGACACGGCCTTGTTTGGTGTTATGGATGAGCTTCAGGAGGCTGAAAAACTATTCGTTCAGACCCTAAACGATTGGGATCAACAAGAGCACCCTGGTAAAAGAGAAAAACTGGTGGTGGTTGCGGGTGGCCGAACCAGCTTTGAGGTTCTCCATCGCTTTGAGGCGCGAGCCTTAAAACACCTCGGAGCCACGCATACGGCCAATGCTGATCAGTGGGCGGAGACGCGAAGACGTGTACAAGCGGGCTTCTTTGCAGTCAAACGCATTGCAAAACTGTGGTCACTAGGTTCGCATAGAGGGCGGGGATCTCACAGGGGCCTTACCACAACTCGTAAACTCAAAGTCATGCGAGCTGTGTTGGAAGGCACACTCCTGGCCTGTGGTAAAACTAGGGTTTGGAGATGTTTAGGATTAGACATTTTCAACATGAGCGAAAATTGCTACGATGACGCGGCATTGCGCAAGATGGTCGGTTGGGACCATTTCTCTATCCTTATTCACCGCCAGGTTCTCAAATGGGTGGGACATGTTGCTCGCATGCACGTCACCCGCGCCCCCAAAGTCGCGCTTTTCGGCTGGCCAAAAGGTTTAGAGGCTCATAGATCATGTCGATTAACTTTCCCTCAGTGGGTTAAGTGGCTGCTTCACAAATACGGCTTCTCGGAAATGGACTGGTTCAGGTTAGCGCAAAAACCCACTGGCAGATGGCTTCAATTGGTGCATCAGAACCTGCCCCGCTCTAAACCGTCGCGTAAAAGACAGGCGGAAATTGACGCGTGGAGAATAGGACACCCTATTTTGCCCGCTATATCCGGCAGCTCGGTTCAGGCCCCGAAATCAGAAACATCTCCTTCTAATGTTTCCTCTCTTCAGTGCCCAGCGTGTCCATATACAGCCACGACACCGCGGGGTTTACAGGTCCACTATGAGGGGCAACATGCCGTCAGTGATAATACACTCATCACTGTTGGACATTCCCGTTGCTCCTTTTGCAATCAACTTTTTGTCTTTGCAAGGGATGTACCCCGTCACGAATGCCCTGCAAAGGTTAATTCTTTGGCTGAGTTAGAAGCAAGCTCCGCCAACTCCCGTCGTTTAAACTTACCGGTCTTTGAATCCGACGTGGTGGAAAGATGGTTGCTTTTTGTTGATGGTTCTGGGCCGCACGAGAACGCTCCCCACGCAGGGTGGGGAATTGCAATCTGGGAACAAAACTCCGATAGCGCAACGCCGGAATGCGAACTATACGGGCCGGTCCCATTGCAGCAATGGGACAAAAGATACTTGGGGGCAGAAAGAGCCACTAATAATGTTGGGGAATTAACGGCCATGACAGAGGCGCTTCTTTGGTTATTAGAGGAGGCACCGGGGACCGCGGACGCGCCGGCCACCATCTTATATGATTCGGAATACGCGCATCGGGCCTTGACGTCCTGTCACGCTCCGGAGGCCAATGAAAAGCTGGTTTTAGCGGGACGGGATATCCTTTCAAAAGTCAAAGTGCGACGTCACATCTCTTTTGTCCATGTCAAGGCTCATACGGGGGTCACTGGGAATGAATTCGCAGATCATTTAGCCAAGCTTGGTGCCAAAGGCCAACTTACTTCGATGTCGTCCCGCTGGTTATTACCCTGCGATGTTCCGCCACCACCCCCGGCTATTTTAGCTGATAATTGTTGGAGGTGTGGAAAGGTTTACTCTGGCCCTTCACACGCGCGCTCTTTGGCAGGCCACGAAGCACATTGCAAAGTCCCAGGGGCGCCCCCGGCCTTCATTCCGTGTCGACATAATTGTGGAAAACAGTTCGCGTGGCAATTTGCTACGGGTAAGCGTAAGCAACCTCACCACGCCAGGGAGTTTCGGAACACGCATGAAAGGATTTGCAGAGGTACGGACGAGCTTACTAGGACATGTCCGTTTTGTAGTTATACTTTTGTTATTCACACCACGGATGCCACCATTTTATTACACCGTTTAGAGTGCCCTGATCGACCAGAGCAGGTTTCAAACGAGCGCCCGTCCTGGCACTGCCCACTTTGTAAAGCACACTTCACCGCCGGCTCTAAAGAAGAACACATGCAAACATGTAAAGGAAGTGCACAGAAGAATCGCACTTGTTCCAAATGTAATGCTACCTTTCAAACGAAGGGGGCTAGAGAAACACATGAGTCGTTTTGTCGTGGGTCGGAAAAAGCTAACCTCACGTGTGAGTTTTGTAAGCGTGAGTTTAGTACCTTCGGTAGTCGTATGTCACACGAAAAGGCATGTCCACGGCGTCCTGAAAGGTAAGTGGTTGTTGAGGTGGAATGGTCCCGCTCGACGGGAGACCAGACCTCCGTGTGGCGCGGTGCCTGGTAGTCCCCTTCGGGGCTGTGGTCCTGCTCGCAGGAGACCACTGGGTGCTCGTCACCGACTCCAGCCCGCCTGTTTGTGCCGTCGTATATTCGTTTTCTTTTTCTTTCTTCTTTTCTTCCTCCTTCCCCCCGCTTGTGGTGAGTTTCTGTTCTTTCGCTGTTGGTCTTGTCTTTTTCTTTCTTCTCTTCACAGGTTTCCCAGGGGTAACGCCCCTTTAGTTCATTTTTGTACTTCTTGTTTGTTCGAGAAACACTCTGGGGCGAAATGCTTTGACTTTTCTGGAGAGTTTGTTTTATTTTTTTCTTTTCTTCGGTCAAGTGCACCATGTGGGACAACTACATTGTTTCGTAGGCTCTATGCATAAAATTCAAACAAGATGACGAAGCACGCCGAAAAACAAAGAAGATGCCACCTGCAGCCAAGCTATCAACCCATAAACTTCTATGCAAAGCTTCGACCAGATTGTCGCTGGTGGCAATTACTTCACTCTGAATCCCTCGTTCCCTGACAGGGAGGTGCAACTGGCTTTTTTGCTCATGGTGAAGCCCTGGATGAGGACTCTGACTGGTCCGCAGTCACGCGCACACGATGGACTGGTATGGCCTCATGGGAGTCTCGCATCCAAGACCTGCTCGCGAAGAAAGAGCCTCTCTGGAAATTGAAGGCCGAACTGTACGACCTCGCCATTACAGACCTAGACCCGGTTCTTGCAACGATGCAAGATATGGGCAATCAGGTGCGGTGTAGAGCAGAGCTTCGGGAATGCCTTTCTGCGGTGGAAGACATCGTGGGGATTTTTAATGTGGGGGGTGGCTGGGGACACCATACAGCGGTGGACCTGCGCTTCCGGCCGTCCATGACGGCCCTCAGAATGTCACAACTGGTGCGCCACCATCTGAGGGCCTTGACCCATTTTGATGGCTCCCCCATTAAGGTCTGGGTGCCGCTGTCCCAGGGGGAGATGTCGCGAAAGCGCAAGCGGCAGGGAGGCGAGGAAGCCAAGGGCAGGGGCCGCGGTGGGCGGAGGGATGCTGGGCAGCCTGGGCGGGAGCATCGCGAGAGGGACCGCCGCGAACGTCGCAAGTCGCCAAAGAGGCGTTAAACGCTCTCTTCTCTTTTTCCACGGCGCGCGTCGGTCGCCTTTCTCCGCCATTTTAAACGCTGGTGTCGTTGCGTACGCGGCAAAAACTGCCAGATTCACATTCTATGTCATGTCTTTTTTTCTCTCTTTTTTTTTTCTTCCTTCTTGCGTGAGTGGTCACGAGTGGAAGGCATGTTAGGCTTTGCGTTGTCTTTTGATTTCCCGTCTTTTTTTTTTCTCTCTCTCTTTCCCTCTTTCTCTTTTTCTCTTTCCTCTCGCTTTTTCCCCCTTCTCCTTTCCCTCTCCCCTCTCTTCCCCGTTGCTCTCCTCCTGGCGGTTGCTGCTTGGTGATTCCTGTTCCTGCAGTGCCTGTTTGCTGATAAGCGGCGGTGGTGTTTCTTTGGTCGTGTTGCTAAAAGATGACAGGAGCCCAACGGGTGGTCTTTACAGGCCGTACCGACCCGACATCGACATCGACATCGACATGCGCTGCCAGCTCGGTCTGACTTTGTAACCGCCCAGCCAGGACAGTCGATAACTAGAAAGCCCAAGTGTCAAAACCAGTCATGGCCACGCTCGGTACACCGATTGCTGCGCATGACGAGAGCCCTTTCGCTGGGAGCCCTGCTTTTGCTTGAAGTGGGTTTAGGGTTCAGGGTTCAGGTTCAGGGTGGGCTAATGAGCTGCAAAAATGAGTAAGACTGCCTCATTGGGATACCAAGCCTGTGCGGAGGCATCCGCAGTCCACACCCCAATAAACGACCCTGACTCCGGCTTGCGAAAGCTTTCCGTAGTCCACACACATTCTACACGCAATGCTGCGCCGACCCTAGCACTTCTTCTGTGCTCAGAACCGAGTCGCAAGGCTTTCTTGCCCTCAGGCTCTCGCACAAGTCTGTCGGTTGATGCCGCATGAGTGATGGTCAGAACCTTCTCTTGCTGCCACACGCTTGTGCTGCTCAAAACGGAGTCGGCATTTTCAGGATCTCAACTTTTTGCCCGCTTTCCTTTTGCTTCCAGGGCGTTGGGCAGCAGCAGGCTTGTAGGGGGCAAAAAGCGCAGGAGGGAGGCTAGGGCAAAAGGTTCTTGGTTCACGGCCTCCTCGACAAAGCCCGATGAACAGGAAGTCGCACCCTCACTGGTACCTCAGAGCTTTCTCTCGCAGCCCACGTGCGTGCCGCGTGTGCGACGTAAACTCGACAAGCTCGAAATAGATGAGCCAAGTTGCACCGACTCAAAGGCCAGAGCAGTTTCTGATCCATGGGCTGCAGCTTCCCCCACCAAAGTTTTCAGCCTACTGTGCGCCGACACGTGCTCGCTGGAACGATCTTAAAGATTTGTCTGTGACGGCGTGGCCTGAACGTCAGAGTCAGAAGGTTCCAGAATTTCAATGGGCATTGCCGGGGGCGAGCGAGAACCGCTCTACCTCGTTCTTGCCCTTCAGTTTCTACCTACCCCTAATCTCGTTCGGCGTTGCTGCCGCTTTGCGCTGACAACTCCTCGCGCGTGTCTATCCAAGACAGCTTCCTCATGTCTACAACTGTTCTGTCGTGCCGTTGCCGGGAAGTGGAAGCCATCGAGCTGAGGGGACCACTTTCCGATGCTGCCAGCTGCGGGCTTTTGACAAGTCTGAAACTGGTGCCCTCAAGTATGCAATGCCTGATCCAGACTGTCCGTGGCTCTGGACGTTCAAGCCTGAGCCCAGGCGTGGGACTTGAGCCTGGTAAGTAAGCAGATAGCTTCAAGGTAACGCCAGTCAGCTGTGACCGCGAAGCTTTGGCTAGACATTCATTGCAGAGCCTCCAAAACGCATCCCGATCATGGGCTTGCCACTCCAAAGACCTGCAGTTGGCCCCTCCCAAAGATCGCACAAAGACGCGCCATATTATGATGCCGACTCGGGCAAAGTAGGCGCACAAACATGTTGATCCTGGAGTCGAGTGTCCACGCAGGATCCGGCGTCAATTTCCAAGATGTTGTCACTGAAGGGCAGCGTCCAGATGTTTCGGTGACGTGAGCAAGTGCCTTTGAGGAAGGAGCTCGGCTTTCCACGGCTTGATTCGCATCACTTCGGGCCCTTGGCCTAGGGCTTGCGTAAGCTCCCCAGGCGCCCCTTTCGCTTTCTCCCGTTTCATGTCCTGCACACGAACTTCGTCTTCTTCCTGGGCCACCGGGCAGCCCAGTGCCGGTATGTGCCTAGTATGTGCTCTCCCTGCTGCTCTGTTGATTCCGTGACCATCGCCAATGTGCCCGGCGCCCGAGTTGTGCTCAGAACTTCTCAAGCCAAGGCATCCTCGGCCACAAGGCCTAGGCAGTGCATCTGTTTCCATGTTAGGGCATCCTTGACAGCCGCTCTCGTGTGGAGCCTGGAGCTTGAAGCTTGGATGGCGCAGGCCCGCATCAGCCTTTGAGGCCCGCTGTCCCGTGCCTCGGACCTTCCCAAACCCTTCAACCCTAAACCCTAGACCCGAGACCTTAAACCCAAACCCTGCCGCTTCTTGCGCTTCATTTCTTCTCTGGCGGTTGCCTGCTGGCGCTTGGTCGCGCTTGGGGCGGAAGTCCGCCGATGGTTTGATGGGCCGTTCTTTTTTCTTGTGACTGGTGGCTTGCCCAGCCTTAGCTTCTCCCCCATACTGAGTTAAGTCCTACAGATTGCACCTGAAGTCATCTAACAACGTCCTGCCTCTCTGGCAGGATCTGTGGCACGAAGGGGCTCGGAGGCCACTAAAAATTGCCTCCCAGCATGTGCCACTTGCGATGTTTCATGACTCAGCTTCTCGAAGGCATCTGCGATGCAACGCCATGCGCTTGTTTGGGAAATAATGGATGACAGGCAGCAACCTTGCGCGAGCTTCATGTCACACCAGTAGGCACTTGCCCTTGATCTAAATGCCCTGGCACTGCAGAAGCCTTAAGTGGGAGGACTCCGCAACTTGCTGTTGCCAAAGCATGCCTGCTCAGAACAGGGTCGCGAGGTGTTCTTGGTTGTGGGCGTGGCCTTCGCTGAGGGTATGCCTACTTGCTGAAGGAATGAGCCTGCCGGAGGCTTTGACGATGCTGATGAGCGCGATCTTGTCTCCGGCGCTGTCCTTCGGCATTTACTTGCCGTTCCAGGCACTGCATTGCGTCTCTGCAAGACCCAATGGACCCTGGAAGAATCCGCTGTCCGTCTCCTGTCCCAATTCACCTGCTTGACGCCAGGCCTACTTAGTGCCATAGAGCATTGTCCAGCAACATTCCCATGCTTGGCCAGACTCAAGTTGGAAGCGTCATGGCCTACCGTTCGGGCTGCGCTCGGGCCGTTTCGGATGGCTCCACTGATACTTCGCTTGAGGATGACGACCGGAACCAGCCTCCAAGATAACAGCCTGACAAGTCAGTGAGGCACAGGCATGTTTCATGGTCTTGAGGCCCTGCCCTTCCGTGTGAATTGTGAAGTTGTCAGAAGTGGCGATCTCCTGCTTCTGTACAAGTGACCTTGAGTCTTTGGAACGGTCTTGAAGGGGTGCAGTCAACATAGGGGGGTCTGGAGTGGGGGGCGACTCCATTTCAGACCTTCACACTCACCAAGCATGTGGACATTGGTGGTGCGGAACTCCTGCATGCCTCCGCTGGTTCACATGTTCTCGTAGAAGGAGTTCTTTCGTAAGGATTGTCACTTTGTCCAGGCAGCTTCGCAGAAGGTTTTGATGTGCAGCCCAAGACTTGGGTGAGGGCATGACGCCGAAAATTGCCCGGATGCTTGAGTCATAGGGCTGCAATCAGAAGGTTGTGCGCGGCATGTACTTCATGACAAGCAGAGTGTGACCCCGGCTACTAACCGACAATAGCCGACACGTGTCTGGTCGGCCTCTGCAGGTTTGTGCCGGCTGTTCGACACATGCTGAGAAGCGAGCACGTCTCTCAACTCAAGTGCCATCAGCAAGAAGGACTTTGACAGGCTTGGGAGCATTCTGCTGTGCACAAAGCCCTGGGGGCGACTCACGTGCTGTGCATGGCTGTCATGACGGCAGAAAGCACAGGCTTGTGTCCCAGACCAGAGCATCGCATCGATGCGTATAGGGTTACCATGCTCCAGCTCAGCATCGATCAGGCAGCTGCGGTTTTGCGTTCCACCCCTGCCACAGAAGGCCACTTGGAGCGCTGCGGTGCCAGCAATGTCCCCGTGTGCTGGAGAAGCTGGGCCTGCGCATGAATCCGAAGGTGCCAGGTGCACCTGGGCAACCTTGGCCTCAGCGGGGCTTCTGAAGAGGGGACGCGGCCACTTGCTGCTTGCGATGCGATGCGGTCCTTCAATGGCCGGCCTCTCTCTCGGCCCTGAATCAACTGGACCGGGGCGCTGGCGCGGCCACGTAAAGAAACCAAAAATGACCTCCCTCGCTCGTGTCGGTCCAAAAAGGTCACAACAAGATGGACTTAGCAATGAAATCTAATATATATATATATATAAAGGTACGTCGATATAATGCAACGTAATGTAACACATTTAAACACCCTGAAAGACCCTCCCCACCACAAGAGCCCTCCAGCCCCAGAAGTCAGAAGCCCCATCCCACACCTTGCACATCCTACGCCGTCCGACCTTTGCGTGGTTGTACTAGTACTCTAAACCCTAAACCCTACACTCTGATTATCTCTGAGCCCTACTCCCAAAAAACAAAGAGGACTAACGAATAAAACAAGATCAATAATGCAGGGCATCAAATTGTTTTTTGCGATGTGTCTTTGCAAGTCTTCACGTAGGTTTGGCGTGAATGGTTGGTTCAGCGAGGATATGGATGTGCGATGTTTTTGGGCGGCCACATAGAGCAGTAAAAATTCATCATTCTTCTAGGCCTAGGCTGCCGTCATATGGCAGTGC
>CAJNDS010000661.1:0-30000 GCA_905221605.1 Symbiodinium natans
AAAAAAAAAAAAAAAGGGGGGGGGGGGGGGGGGGAAGCCCTTTCTAATGGGCAGTTTCTTCCGAACTCCCCCAAGAACCTGAAACCCTAAACTCAGGAACTGAAGTTAGAAGTAGGGTTTAGGGTTTAGGGTTTAGGGTTTAGGGTTTAGGGTTTAGGGTTTAGGGTTTAGGGTTTAGGGTTTAGGGTTTAGGGTTTAGGGTTTAGGGTTTAGGGTTTAGGGTTTAGGGTTTAGGGTTTAGGGTATAGGGTATAGGGTATAGGGCTCGGGCTTCTGGTTCAAAACTTAGGGTGAGTAGCTATAACTGGGGAAATTGCGAGGGCAAAGCCTCCAAGGCTGCAAGAGCCAAACCTGTTCACGCACCAGCCCTGCCGATGTTGCTACGAGAACGCAAGCCTGCCCCAAAACCCTCCGAAAACCCCCCGAAGCCCTAAACCCCCAAACCCCAAACCCCAAACCCTAAACCCTAAACCCCAAACCCCAAACCCTAAACCCCAAACCCAAACCCTAAACCCCTTCTGAAGACCCCCCCCCCGCCCCTCCTCCCCGAATGCCTTGCAGGTGCGCTCCGGCCGCCTCAGCAGCAGCCCACTCCTGGAACTCGACGAGGCAGGACCCCTGCAAGGGGGGGGGGTTGTCCCTTCTGGCAGGGTTTGGGGTTGAGGTTGTGTGTTTAGGGTTTAGGGTTTAGGGCTAGGGTTTAGGGTGTCGGCCGATAACACAGGGGCTTGGGGGTCTCGGGTTTTGAACCCTAAACCCTAAACCCTAAACCCTAAACCCTAACTTTAAACCCTAAACCCTAAACCCTAAACCCTAAACCCTAAACCGCTAGTGCTTTGAGAGATTAGGAACTTTGGGCTGTCGAGGTTTGTGGGCTTGGGACTTTTGGTTCTCTGTTTTCGGGGCTTGGAGAGTTAGGGGGTTAGGGTTTCGGGGCTTTAGGGTTTAAGTTTAGGGTTTTACTGTTTAGGGCCGACTGACTTACTGGTAGAAGTACTTCGAGCCCTTGGCAAGCAACCGCCACCGGGACCACAGGAAGACTGCCCATAAGAAGGAAAAATTCCCTGGGCGATTTAGGCCGATATTGAAATTCGGGCCAATAGGGCTTTGAAACTTGAGGCGTTTAGATCGGCTTGAAACCAGTTTGGGTGAAAGGCTGAACCCTAAATGGTTCAGGGGTTAGGGCTTAGGGCTTCGGACTTATTTTAGGGCTTAGGGTGTGCTAAGAAAGGCGACGGGAGCCTAAACTCACCAGTTGAAGGCCCAAAAGTTGCAACTGTTCGGGGGGCTATTGCGCCTAGATGTTCGATGTTTCTTCAGAGTGGTTGCTTCGCGCATTTTCTGGTGTAGTCACAAGTATGCTTGTAACTAAGGTAACGGACACTATGAGCTTAAACAGGTACTCATTCCCGGCGCAAGACTGGGTGTTTGCAACACGTGTGGGTTTAAACACCAAACCTCCAAGCGTAGTGTTCTTGCACCCGCATTGCGACCTACACAGCTCTTTCGGCTGTAAACAAAAACGTTGGCATGTCACATTGACACTGCGCTTGTGTCGCTGAGTGTTCCAAACTGTCACCAGCCGCCCGATTCAGGCGTGGGCGCAAACACGAAGCCCAAGAGGGGGGGGGGGGAACAAAACTCCGCCCCGAAAGGGGCTGCAACTGAGGGCAGGCATTCCGGCCAACTCCTACTTCGGAGGGTGGCTCAAAACAAACCTGAGCAGTAAATTGCAAATACATTGAGAATGCATGTTCCCGGATGCAGCCGTTCTTGTGACACCTGTTCTGACTGGGGATGACTTTTCCTGATGATGTTTGGCAATGTTTGAAGCCTTCGATTCGACGTGCTTCAGGGCCGCAAAGTTCCCCAAAGTACAAGCATCTGGGGTTCAAATCCGAAGCCCCAGAACCCGCAAAAAAAAAACAAGCGCCAACCCCAACACGAAGTCAAAGACAAAGCGGATCTTCGAATCTCGGACCCACTGCTGCTCGCCTCGGAGAAAATGTAGCGTCGAATTGCCTCAGCGGAAGCCTTATCTAAAATCCGAAGCATGGGCCCTTAAATTGGGACCCGATTATACAATACGTATACTCTTGATATATTGAGGGCCCATACTTCGGATCTCCAACCCTAAACCCTAAACCCTAAACCCTAAACCCTAAACCCTAAACCCTAAACCCTAAACCCCAAACCCCAAACCCCAAACCCTAAACCCTGCAACTGCAGCGTTACGTGAAGCCCGAGCCCCTGCTGTTGCTTGCCATGAGTGTTTTTTTGCGCCTCCAAGCAAAAGGACCGCTTCAACTGCATCTCCCCCAAGCTGCTGGATCCCAACAGATAGCTTCTCTGGGTTTAGGGTTTAGGGTTTAGGGTTTAGGGTTTGAGGTTTAGGGTTTTGGGCTTAGGGTTTAGGGTTTAGGGTTTAGGGTTTAGGGTTTGAGGGTTAGGGTTTAGGGTCAAGAGCGCGGGGCTCTTGAGGTCCAGCAAACGACATGGCAGCTTGGAGGCTTGTGCTTGGCTCTGGCTCGGCTTGTACTCCTTGTACGAACACCGCTTCACCACCAGAGGCCACTTTTCCTCACACTGCAGCACCGAAGTCCATCGGCCAGTCGAGCGGTCCTACCCTACCACAGAAAGGGCGACCACACAACACGCCACAAAGGCACAACAACATGCGACCTGTTGCCTGCATGTCTGTGCTGCAACTGCTTCTTGTTCCGACTTTGCCTACGGCATGTCCTGGAACCACAAAGCCAAAGCAACAGGTGCATCTCATTCCACACCTTTCATCACCCCTCCTTGAGCCACCTGTCAAGGTAGGCTCACAAGGCGTTTTGGCAATCCAACTGACTGCCATAGGTACCCATGCTCTCCAAGCGGTGGGTCCTCAAGACTGGCCAATGGCCCTATACACCATCTTCTGTCGAACCTTTGGCCCCCCTTCTCACACGGCCAACGTCCAACTTCCACACCACGGCCCAACAAGCTCGCTCTTCTCGCAAGCCCATTCAGCCCGTTCTGGTAGGTCTCAAGCTTCGCTGTTGCCCACCATGCCCATATAACGACTGTCCACCAGCTTCTCGACAGCACCTACACAACGTCCTCTGCGACACCTGGTCCACATTGCGAAGACCCCAACATCCACGATGCCAGTGGTAGCAATCTCCTCCAGGACCATGGTACAAGACCCCATCGAACGGAACCTGCACCACTGTCGGTGCCAAAGCCGGTAGCATCTCCTGCGTCTGAACCCCAATGTCTCTTCGTACAGGACGTTCAGGAAATAGGGTTGTAGGATCCACGGCAACCACTCGATTGGCCGGAGCACTGCTTGCCCTCGGTCCAACTCCACCAGGTTCGCCCAATCCACCCACACGCACTGAGGTCACCCCATCTCTCACCTGCACTGATGTCGAAGGTCCAGCTTCACGACGCTCTGGAAAATACTTCGCAGCCAAATGACGAAGCCTCTCTTCTTCCTCCAGGCTCCTCGCTTTGGCCAGCAACGCCAACACTTCACGGTGTTCGGCCTTTTCTCCCGATTTCATCGCCTTCAAGCTCACGACTTTCTTCGTAGAACCCTTCAAGCATTCCCACACAGCCACCACAGCTGTAACCAGTATCAAGACCACCAGCCACATCTCCCAGTCTGAAGCCAGAGCTTCTTTCAGCTGCACAGAAGTCGTCGCGTCACCCTTAACCCCACACACCATAGAGCACATCGTAGCTAACTTCAACGCCCAATCAGCCTGGAACTTCACCCCTGCTTCTAGCGTCCTGCTGTTGCTACTGCTGACTGCTGCTGCGGGTTCACGACTGCTGTTGACTGCTGCTGCTTCAAGACTGTTGTCGACTGCCGTGGTTTCGAACTTGACCTGCTTCTGTCCACGTAGTACACGAAGTTCAGGGGGCCCATCTCGCAAACTCCACTCGTCGAAGACCTCCTGAAGCCTCGCCTGGGGCACTTGTTTTGTCAAAACGTCTGCGAGCTGTCCCTGTCCTGGCTGGTGCTCCAACTCGATCTGGCCCGTGGCGATCATCTCCCGGATCCAGTGATGTCGGAGTTTGAGGTGTCTCGTCCTCCACGATCCCTCCCCAGTCAGAACTCCAATCGCAGCTGTGGAATCCACCTTCACGATGGTCCGTGCCGGCTTCAACCCCAAGTCTTCCAACGCCGACCTCACCGCTCGAAGCAAAGCCACTCCGTCGGACACTGCGATCACCTCCGCCTCGGCACTCGACAAAGCGGTCAGTGATTGCTTCGAAGCCTTCCAAAGGATCGGATGACCCCTCCAAAAGACAACAGCCCCTGAGTAACTTTGAGCAGCAGTGGGAGCGAAGCTGGCGTCCGTGAACAGGACCAAGTCGTTGGCATGCTCGTGGTCCGGGCCCGGCAGGAAGAACTTCTTGTTGACGGTGCTGTTGAGATAGGCCACCATCTTTTTGCCCATCTTCACCGCCTCCCTTGCGTTTCGCGTGACCAACCAAGACATCACTGCCATTGGGAATGCCAAATCCGGCCGCCCACGTTGGGAAGCCCACAACAGCTCTCCACACCGCTGCTGTGCCTCTTTCACCATGCTCGGATCCTGCTCCTCCGTAGCACTCCCTTCTGGGATTTCCCTCGCCATTGGCAGCTTGCTGAAGGACTTTACTTCCCGGCTTCGGACCAACTCCTGAAGGTAGCCCTGCTGACCCACACAGTAGGTCCCATCATCCAGCACGCTAATCTCCAGGCCCAGAAACCGGACAGGTGGTTTTCCTCGCTCCACCATCTCACAGCCATTGGTCTCCCATTGACTGCCCAACCATCCGAAGAACCCTCGCAAGATGGAATCCGGCCCAGCCGCCAAGACGTCGTCCACAGCCCGTCAAAGTCCACGTTCCAGGCTTCTCTTCCTTCAGGACCTTGTAGAGGTTGACGTCCGTCAAGCAGCCTTCCAACTTCACCGGCTTCCCATCATCGTCCTTCCACTTCGCAAGCCTTGCCTTTGAGTTGCGATGGTCCGTCCACCACTTTGGCGATTTCTTGAAACCATAAACTGCAGCGTCCACGACCCACAGTTCCCCCTCCTCGGCCAGGCCAGCTCTGATCGCTGCCCGGGGAGGCTCCATTGCATACCCACGACCCGCTGGTAGTGGTGCAGCCAAGAAGGCGTTCTTCACGTCATCCGTCCCAATGCTCCACTTGTTGGCACTGGCTTCAGCGACCACAATCCGAACTCCATCGATTGTAGCTCCTGCCGCATAAAGATCACCCACCTCCAGGCCCTCATTGGCGAAGTTTCCACAAGCTACCGCCCGCACTCGACGTCGGTACTTCCCCTCCTCAGGCCTTGTGGGAGGCTTCACTGTGTACACGAGTTTGGACGGCACCACCACTGAGGTTGGATCGGCCCGGAAACGTCTCGCATCTTCACCCCAAATCTTGTGGATAGCGTTCATGCCCACCATCGAGTCGACCTCCTTGGCCATAGGCTTTTTCCACTTTTCAATCGCCTCACTCGCCTCCTTCGGGTCAACGGTGTGCACAACCTGAAGCACCTCGTCCTCCTTCAAGTCGTTCAGTAACGCTTCAATCCCTGGGGTGTAAAGGCCTTCAGAGGTAGCCTTCCTAAGCATAGGCTCCATCCAGGATTCCTCTGGCTCGCCCAGCTCCTCAAACTCAACCTCCTCAAACAACATCATGTCGTCGACGATGAGCTTGTTCTCCCTCGCAGTTTCCACCCTCATTGGTGCCAAGCGAGGTTCACGATCATCTCGTCCAGGAGGGTCCCTACGTCCCATCCATGGCAACGCCGGCAATGGTGCCTCTTCCACCACCACCCTTCGGTCCCAGTACAGGAGATACTCCACCCTTCCAAGGAACATGTTGTACACCTGGACGACCACCAACTCTTCCCAGTCCAACGTGTTCTCAGGCGTGGGGTCCACCACCGGAAACTCCTGCACATCCATGATGGTGACCAAATGCCTTCGGAATCCGTCCTCCGTGACCATGTAGACCTCAGGCTCAGTCTCCCAATCTTCCATGCTGTTGTACACCAACATTGGCACCACCTCATCTACGGTGTCATCCACGGGCAAAATCTCTCTCCACTGTCCACGAAAGGCATCAATCACCTCTTGCCCGCTTTGAACGTCCGCTTCCCATCGTTCGTACTCATCCTCTTGAAGCCTCACAAACCTGGTGATCAGCTCCATCCTTCGATTCACCGGCTGAAGTGGTAAGGCATGAGGATTCGGTCCCGTGAACTTGTTCAAGCGAACCGAACTGCTGGGATCTCTTGGTTCCTGATCTCTCGATCTAGACCTCTCCCTTGGATTTACCGTGAAGGTGGTATTGTTGGACACGATTGCTCCCGCTCTTGCTGGACCTGCAGGAACCGTAGAAGCTGCCCCCCGTGGTGGCAGTTCTTGCAACGCTCGAGTCATCTCGCTCTCGTGGATGTACTCCTCCCGCGTGGCCTCAACCCAGCTCACGTAGAGATACTTGGTGTCTCTCCTAGACTCCACGTAGTACCCAAAGATTGCCGAAGTACCACCGGGGCCATTCCACACCATGGTGACCGTCGCCATGTAGATCAACCGATACCGAGGTGATCCAATCACCTGCTCGGTGACTCTCCTCTCCAGCACCGGCTCAGCATCCTCCGACAAGATGAGCTCCAAGCGATCCTTTTGCTTCCAGAACTGATAGGCCAGATCCTCCTTCCTAGCAGCCTGAAACACTTGCCTTTCAGTCGGCAATGAGTCCATTCGCCAATTCACCGTGAACGGCTCAACCTCATGCCCTTCCAAGCACGCTGCCAGGACGTTGACGTCAGTAGTCATTCGCATTGGTTTCAACCGAACCTGCTGCTGCCCGTCACCACCAGACCCAGTAGCGTGTTGAGGTACTTGGAAGCAACGTTGATCTCCCGAATCACCCGTTGTCTCCTCATCCATGACTTCCTCCGCTGTGACGAAGCCCAAATCATTCAGCACCTCTTGCTCCTCACTCTTCACCCGGTGGAAGTCCCTGATGGAGTACGCCGCCACCACCAGCCGATTGCCTTCCCACTCCTGGGTAGCGTGCCACTTCCTCGGAAGAAACACAATTGGTTGTCTCCCACTACCATCGTCCACAAACTCCTTGATGTGGCCCAACTTCTCCTTCAGCTCCACTGGGGTTTCACCTTCGGGCACTCCTTCAACCCACAAACCTCCCTTTGTGAACTGAGAAATTGGCACCAGGTACGATGGCTGATGCTTGGAATTGTGGGAATCACGATGCATCACCGTCTTCGAGTTCTTGAAGATCACGAAGGAATTCCACCTGCTGTCCAAGTGAGCAGTGTGGTTCTCGATGAAGCGATTGATCACCCTGGTGACATACGGGAACTTCCGGGCGTTGGCTCGAAGACCACCAATGCCTCCCCGGATGAACGCCCCCGACGACCAGGCCTTCTCTTCCTCCATATCCTCACCTGGCCTCTCTTCGCACTTTCGAGGTGGAGGATCTCCTGGAAGTAGCTCGAACAGCTCCTCAACGATCTCCGACGTGATCTCCCACTCCTCGTACAAGACCTCGCGAGCAAACGCTTCAGCCTCCGAAACAGCATCACCATCTTGCTGCTCCACTTCTACCAACTCGCCAGACACTGCACGGGCCATACGCGGTGGACCCTTTCCAGTCAGGCGACGTCGCACAGAACCGTCCCCTCCTCGGCACGGCTCATCCCCTTCATGGGGCGCTAAGGACCATCTCCAGGTTCGACTTCAGGAGGTCCAGGATCCACAAGGGCTGCCTTGGGCTTCACGTTCTTGGTATGCAAAAACGAGTCCTCTGCATACACCAGGCGGCCATCGTCCACCGAGTTGCTCAAGCCCAGGTACACTCCCTCGACCCATCTAGGCTCAAACTCCCTTCGAACCGTTTTCCCTCCTGAGGCGAAAGGTCTCCGCTTCACCATCACCTTAGCTCCAAACGTCGTTGCCAGCTTTGACACCTGTGACAACGCTTTGGCCCGTTGTTGTGCCGCCACTGCTTCAGCTGCACATGGCCAGAACTTCAGGTCCAACCTCGCCGATGCCAAGGCTGTCCTAGCTCGCTGCTTGATTGTCTTGATGGCCGCCTCAGCGCCACCATTTCCCTGAGGTATTCCGGGCACACTTGTAGTCACCCGAATCGCTTGACCATGCAGCCATTGCACCAAGCCCTTGCTGGTGAACTGTGCTGCCTTGTCCGAGTGGAAACGAAGCACAGGAAGGTTCAGGTTCCTGAGGTAGAGGACAATTCCCTGCACCACACTGGCCACAGTGCTTCCCTTGATGTCGGCCAGCCCATGTGCAAACAAGAGATTGGCTTCCTTCGGCGCCTTCACATCCTCCGGAATTTCTCTTGGCCTAGTCCCAACCACTATCTCCTTATCAGGGTCTTCAGCCTGCTCTGGATCAGGTACAGGACCATCATCAAGTAGATCCGGCTCGTAGTCATCCCAGTCGATCCCCTCCTCTTCGACCAAACCAACACCACCTCCTTCGTCTTCTGCAAACGGGTCTGCTTCACCCTCAGGCACCTCCACCTCAGGGTCATCCGCAGTCTCCTCCAGCTCGTTGGTGATGTAGGACTCCGGTAAAGTGTACTTTGCGACCAGCATGTAGCGAAGATTGCGGTTTCGCTCCTGACGCCCCCTTCCATGTGGGTTTACCCCCAAGGTGCGGAAGGGGCCAGCGATATCGATGTTCAGGACAAACAAACTCGGGTGGGATACTCGCCGGTGCTGATGTCCTGTCGCACCGTACGTGGTGCATTGCAAGCAGTCTCTTCGTGCCGGGTAGTGACCCGATTTGACGTGGTCTCGCCACTGCTCCTGCGACATGGCTCTGAGAGTCGCAGGGTCCACGACAAAGTCACCCCGGGATACCACCTCCAACACCACTCGCTTCAATCCTGAGGCCAAACCACCATCTGAGACTTCTCTTCCCATTGGCTCCCCAGGTTGCACCCGCTTGTCCTTTAAGACCTCCATGTTGTAGTTGGTGATGATCTCGGTAGGCCTCGTCACTGCCAATCCAAGTGCTCCTTGATCACAAAGCACCCGATCCATTGCAGTCGCCACCAAGAACCTTTCCCCCAACCTCACTTGGTGCTGCCCATAGCTGTACTCACCCCAGTTCAGGTTTCGCTCTGGTCCCGACCACACAAAACCAGTCTTCTCCTCAGGGTGCTTCGACGCAAGCCTCGCCAAGCAGTACAGCAACTTCACCTGGGCAGACTTCACGAAGACGGCCTCATCCTGAGCAGGCCCATGTGCCCCACCGGCCACAATGCATTTCAGCTTGCCCTTGACCGCAGCCCATAGCAAGGCCTGGTAGACATCCTGCTCAATGTTACCAGCCACCTTCAACACCATACGTCCCTCCTGCTCCAGGACCTTCAGGAATCCGTCCTCATTCTCATGGGCAGGAAGGTGCAGGATCCACTCGGGCGCCTGCAAGAAGGACTTCTTGACTCGTCGAGGAAGTGGAAGGGCCTTCAGGTAGTCCCAACCCTTTGCCAGGTTCAACTCCACACACAACCTTGTCCTCAAAGCTTCAGGTAGCTCCCCAAACACAGGCCCCATCAACGCCTTCCAGAGAGCATTTCTCGATCCTGAAGCCACATAGTCGTCGAGATGCGTAGTCCACGGTGCAGTGTTAGCGCCCACCTTCAGGGCCTCCAGCTTCATCTGCAAGGTTTGCGCCTCATCTCGAAAACCTTGAAGCTTGGCGTTCTCCACCTGCTCGATGATCTTGTCCGCCTCTGCCATGGTAAGCTCCGGACATCCAGCCTTCACGCTGGTTCGCAGCACCCCAAGTGTTGGGTGCACAATCTTCAAGCCCTTTCGTCCCCAAGATATCTCGCAACCAGCACGAACGAGGTCTCCCATGGGCAACAAAGGCTGAGTCGTTGTAGACGGTGTGAGTATAGATCCCGCTGGCGTCTGGTAGAGCTGAGTCCTCTCGTTGTTGGCCAGCACCACACTCACCTGGTTTGCATCCTGAAGCTCATGAGGATCTCGAGGTTGTCGAAGAATGTTCGTAGCCCCAGAGTCAATGAGCACCGTTGGCACATCCAATTCTGCCTTGAACATCCGAGGATCTCCTCCACGAGGTCGCACCACCACGTCTTCAACCCTCAAGGCTCTTCTCCGCCTTGAGGTGCTGCTGGTACTGCATGACAGTGGCCAACGTAGGCGACGTGTCGACCATCAACGTGTTCTTGACCAGGGATGTCCTGAATGCAGCGTCTGCATTCTTCTGCAGCACGCCTGCCACGATCACCGACAGCCCTCTAGCCAAGATCATCGGATCTGGGCAAGTGACAGCGATACCTTGAGCTCGCTGCATCCATCTCTCCCACTGACGCAAGGCCCGCACTGCCTGCTCTGCATCTGCCGCCTTGGTAGTCTCCGTCAACGACTTCAGGAGGTGCAGCTTCTCGGACTCGCCCCCCGGGCAGTACTGAACATACAGCCGGTAGACGATCTTCACCGCACTGCGAGTACACTGCCTCGCCACCAAGTCTCTCCGGACTTCCGGTGCCAATGCTGCCAGCAACATTCCAGCAGCTCGGGCATTGACACGAGCGTACCGCCCGTCGTCCAAATCCATTCCAGAGGGCCCTTGCATAGCCAACCTCTGGTAGGGCGTACTTGCCACCCACTTAGCGTAGTGCAACGAGACCTCACTCTTGACGGCCTCCCACCAAGCACCACTTCCATCACTGAGGTCTCGCATCGGCCCGTCAATCAGCTCCATCCAGTCTTGAATGACGACCGGGCTATCCTCAGCGCCAGGAGGATCCAATGCCGGCAAAGCTGCAATCCCAGGCTTCACCTGCTCCGGCTGACCCACCTTCTGGTTCATCATGTTCAGGGGTAGCTGCGCCTGCTGGAGCTGCTGGATACCTGCGGCCAGCATTCCAACCAGTCCCGGCTGATCTCCGATCCCTCCACCAAACGAGGAACCGCCCACATTTCCAGCCCCAGAACCAGCCGACTGGTTCGGGCCACGAGTTGCACTCTTCGGCAACTCCCCTGCACTTTGCGGTCCACCTCCATACGCTTGAGGACCTCCAGGTGCTTGAGGAGCTCCCCTCCAGGTAGCTGAAAACCTTGTGGAACTTGAGGAACGCCAGGTAGCTGAGGACCATGTGGACCACGTGGACCTCCCGAAACGCCAGGTAGCTGAGGATCTTGTAGACCTCCCGAACCACCATGTAGCTGAGGCCCTTGTAGACCTCCCGAAACACCATGTAGCTAAGGAGGACCTCCCAAACCACCAAGAAGCTGAGGACCTTGTGGACCTCCCGAAACGCCTGGTAGCTGAGGACCATGTGGACCTCCCGAACCACCAGGAAGCTGAGGACCTTGAGGAACTTGAGGAACGCCAGCTCCGCTCCTGAAAGACCACCTTGTGCTCGAGATGTCCCGTGAAGTGAGCTACCTCCTCCATGAGGTACTCCGTGAAGTGGATCATCCCCTGGCACCTGAGGACCTCCTGGAACTCGACCAACTCCCTGCTCGGCCTCGCCCAGACTGTTTTCCAAAACCAGCATTCATCAGCTCTTGTGCCTGTCGTCGCAAAGCCACCACCTCGGTCTGCACCTGGTCTCTGCGATCCCTCATGTACTGTCCCAGCTGACGTTGCACTTCAACCCGAATTTCTGACGACCCCGTAGACCCTTGCGACGCTTGTTCTCCATGAAGTAAAGGTCCACGAGAAGGCCAACTGTTCATTCTCTCCACCGCCCTCTGGTCAAACAACGCGGAGTGACCCCCACCTTCCACGTGCTGGGTCATCACCTGGAGCTCTTCCGGCGGGGAGAAATTCCAAGGCGATTGCCTGGCTGCCGACTGCGGTGTTGCTGCTACGGCTGCTGCTCTGCTGCTGTGGCTGCGGGGCGTTCCCGGGGCCTGATTGGGTGTTAGTCCTAAAGACCCTAACATCCTATCCCCTAAACCACCACCACCAGTCGTCGTCGCTCGCAGAAAGTCTGTCAGCCTTGTCATCCATCCATATGCGCCCGTTCCAGTCTGGACATACCTCATCTCCAGCCCAGTTGTACGCGACGCAGCTGTCGGCGAACCAGCATTCGCAGTGCCTTCCACGGCGGTCTGCACCATCTGCACTGCACCAAATCCTTCGGCTGCCACTGCAGTCTCCAAGCCACCATTGCTGGACTCCAAAACCCTATGTTGCTCCACCACTGGCCAGTTGTCATTGACCTGCTCCATCTCCAGGCCACCAGGAACACCAGGGTCTCCACTGCCCAGCACACCACTATTTGTCTGCCCATCGGCAACAGCAGGTGTACTCAGGTCTCCACCCTGAACCGGTCCCACAACAACTGCACCAGTCCCAATTGCACCAGCACCATCTGTACCAGCACCAACTGTCAAAGATCCGTAGTTCGGCCCAGCTGTCTCACCAACCAGCGTAGGGGAACTCAATAATCCAGCGGTTGCGCCCAGGCCGCTTGGGCTCATAACCTCAAGAGCGCGGGGCTCTTGAGGTCCAGCAAACGACATGGCAGCTTGGAGGCTTGTGCTTGGCTCTGGCTCGGCTTGTACTCCTTGTACGAACACCGCTTCACCACCAGAGGCCACTTTTCCTCACACTGCAGCACCGAAGTCCATCGGCCAGTCGAGCGGTCCTACCCTACCACAGAAAGGGCGACCACACAACACGCCACAAAGGCACAACAACATGCGACCTGTTGCCTGCATGTCTGTGCTGCAACTGCTTCTTGTTCCGACTTTGCCTACGGCATGTCCTGGAACCACAAAGCCAAAGCAACAGGTGCATCTCATTCCACACCTTTCATCATAGGGTTTAGGGTTTAGGGTTTAGGGTTGAGGGTTTAAGCAACAAAACGCAACTCAGCTACGTGGCTCAGCATGCAAAAGCTTGAGCCCTAAAACCCACACCTCTAACCTCCCTTGAACCCTAAACCCCGAAACCTTGAAGCCTTCCTTGAACCCTAAGTCCTAAACCCCGAAGACCTTGAACCCTCCCTTGAACTCAACCCTAAACCCTAAACCCTAAACCCTCAACCCTGAACCCTAAACCCTAAACCTTAAACCCTAAACCCTATTCTGGAGCCGCGGGACCCCAAAAGCCGCGCAGCGTTGCAGCAGCTGCTGGCAGTCCTCCGACTTTTGGGTCTAAGGTTTAGGGCCTTTAAGGTTTAGGGTTTAGGGTTTAGGGTTGAGGGTTTAGGGTTTAGGGTTTAGGGTTTAGGGTTTAGGGTTTAGGGTTTAGGGTTTAGGGTTTAGGGTTTAGGGTTTAGGGTTTAGGGTTTAGGGTTTAGGGTTTAGGGTTTAGGGGTTAGGGGTTAGGGGTTAGCGTTTAGGGTTTAGGGTTTAGGGTTTAGGGCTTGGGGTTTAGGGTTTAGGGTTTAGGGCTTAGGGCTTAGGTCCCAAACATCCCCAAACCCCCTAAACTTCCTGAACCCCCCAACCCCCTTAAACCCCGCTGAACCCGAAACAAACCCTAAACCCTAAACCCTAAACCCTAAACCCCCAAACCCGAAACCCCCTAAACCCGAAACCCAGTCTGCAGGCCGGCACCTCGGAGGAAGCTTTCTCGAGGCCATTGACACAGATTGCCTTCAGCAACGTGGCCTGGGCTCAGAGTTTAGAGTTTAGAGTTTAGGGTTTTGGGTTTAGGGTTTAGGGTTTAGGGTTTAGGGTTTAGGGTTTAGGGTTTAGGGTTTAGGGTTTAGGGTTTAGGGTTTAGGGTTTAGGGTTTAGGGTTTAGGGTTTAGGGTTTAGGGTTTAGGGTTTAGCCCCGAAGGTGAACGTGCAAACTTTCTGGACAAGCATGCGTGTTCATTCGACCTGCGCCGGTATCAACAAATGGACCGATCAGTGTTTCTTTCGCACATGACACTAGACCCAAGAGTAACCTAGGAACAAAAAAGGGCGCCTCTTTTGGTTTAAGGGGGGCTTAGAACGGAACCTGAACCCCTAAAAACAAGGGAATAAGAGGCTATAGAGCCCACCCTGCGACCTACTGTAGGACATTTGTTGGCTCGCGCGAATGGCAACCCTAAAACCTAAAACCTAAACCCTAAACCCTAAACCCTAAACCCAAAACCCAAAACCCTAAACCCTAAACCCTAAACCCTAAACCCTCCCCCCACCTGCACAGCAGAGGATCCTTCTCGCTCCCTTCCCTGGAGCCGAGTTTAGGGTTTGGGGCTTGTAAGGTCCAGGGTTTAGCGACTTTAAACCCTAAACCCTAAACCCTAAACCCTAAACCCTCCCTAGTTGCGGGCTTGAGGGTTTGAGGAGTTGGAGGAGTTGAGGGGTTCTAGGAGTTGAGGGGTTCGCGGAGTTGAGGGGTTGAGGGGTTGAGGGGTTGAGGGTTCGGTTAGGTTTTGGAGCTTGGGGAGCGTGCGGAGATGGAATCTCGCTAGGGTCTAGTATTTTTGGGTTTAGGGTTAGGGTTTAGGGTTTAGAGGTTAGGGGTTTGGGGTTGGGGTTTAGGGTTTAGGGTTTGGGAGGTTTAGGGGATTGGGGCCAAGGGATATATCTAGGGGTTTGGCTCTCAAGGGTGCGCGCGGGCAGAATACGCTGCAGAATCCGAAGACCTCTCCCGGCCGAATCAAGGGATTAAGACTCATACCCCTAAGGTTGTACCCCTACAGGGTTCTCTTCATACACGCCGAGTATGGCCCGTATATTCCCTCATGATCTTTAAATACACCCTAAGCCCGAAGATCCCAAGTCGGTGATTCAACTCGTCATCCTCTCCCCCTAAGGCCGAAAACAACCCTAAACCCTAAACCCGAAACCCTAAACCCCAAACCCCAAATCCTAAACCCTAAACCCCATAGCCCTAGCAACCCTAAACCTTCCCTAAATCCCAAACCCCTAAGCCCTAAACCCCTAAACTCTAAACCCCTAAACCCCAAACCCTAAAGACCCCTAAGCCCCGAAACCCCCCAAAACCCTAAACCCCCCAAGCCCTCCTACAGCCCCAAAGCCTGAACCCTCACAGCCCCGGATCCCACAACTCGGGATTCTCCACCCCCTCAACCCCAATAACTCTTATAAATCGCCAACCTTGAGCCCTATAAACCTGTAACCCCAACCCCTAGAACCCCAAGCCCTATGTGAATCCTAAACCCGAGTCCGCTCCCCATAGCCCCTAAACCCCACCAGCCTCGAAGCGATTCGCAGGCTTCACCTGGCGGGGGGGGAGGGGGGGGAGGGGTGGTTTGAGGCAGGTTCGGGAAGTTGAGGTTAAGGTTTAAGAGCTTAGGGTTTGGTGTTTGGGGTTTAGCTGGCTTAACTAAAGCCCTAAACCCTAAACCCTAAACCCTAAACCCTACACCCTAAACCCTAAACCCTAAACCCTAAACCCTAGTTTAGGATTAGGGTCGCAGGGGTTTCGGTCAAAGTGTTGAGGCTGGTTTAGGGTAGTCCCCACAACGACGGGTGCAGCGTGGTCAAGGCTAAATGTTACGCGCATACTAAAAGTCCTTAATTCGCGCGTATAGTATTGCTACGAAGAGAAGACTATTTAACTGGCATTATAAGGACGACATGGAATGTAGGACGCATGAATGCCAGTGAAATAGACTGAACGTAGCGATAGAACTAAATATACGAAGTGAGGAGAGATCACCAGGAATTGGAAACTCTGTATAGGGTCTAGGGTTTAGGGTTGAGGCGGCTTAGGATTTAGGATATTAAAGTTAAGGTTTCTGTCAGGGGCCGACCTAACACCCCAACCCCCGGCCAAAACCCGAAACCCGAAACCGTAAACCCTAAACCCTAAACCCTAAACCCTAAACCCTAAACCCTAAACCCTAAACCCTAAAAGGCCTTGATCTGCTTGCTTCCAAGGACGACGCCCTGCAGCAGGCACTATCGAAAGCCGAGGGGCAAAAAAACTCCTTCTCAAGGGGGTTTAGGGTTTAGGGTTTAGGGTTTAGGGTTTAGGGTTTAGGGTTTAGGGTTTAGGGTTTAGGGTTTAGGGTTTAGGGTTTAGGGTTTAGGGTTTAGGGTTTAGGGTTTAGGGTTTAGGGTTTAGGGGGTTTTTTGGGTTTAGGGTTAGGGGGGATAAGGAGGGACCCCCAGAAGGGGCCCTTAATCTTATTCCCCTATATAACCCCTATATATATATATATATATATACCTTATATAGTCCCTGATATGCGTCAGTAGCCCCTAAGTAGCCCTAATACCCCCCTAAGGTCCCTTATAAGGGCCCCTCCTTTAAGTCCCTTGCTTTCGGTTTTAGGGCTTTTGGGCACCCTAGGCTAGGGGGGCCTACCTACATAGTCTTCGTTGCTGAATTCATAAGCCCCCCCCCCCCCCAAAAAAAAAAAGAAAAAGTGCACACCTTCAGTTCTATAGGGGATTGTGTTTCCCAAAAGTGTATAAAGGGAACTTGTTCAGCTACTAAGTACATACTAACACACACAAACAGTCCTTAATACGGATTATAGTGACCCCCCTATCATCATCCCGATTAAGGGCTGTTCGTACAATCCCAACCCCTAAGAGCGCATGACGGTGCGGAGCACCCCGCCAGCAACAAGGCCGTCGTATCAGTGCACCAGCACAGACACTGCACTGCCTCCTTTCTCCTTTGAGAAGCAAAACGCCTAGGCCAACGAACCAATCAACCCTAAACCCTAAACCCTCAACCCTAAACCCGAAACCTTGGCACCCAAACCCAAAGTGATGGCGGGCCTGTATCTCTCGCAGAGCTTGATCCGCTTCGGAGGCATCACCTCAGTGCGTCCCGGCCGCCGAACCCTGAAAGCCCTGACACCAGAAGCTTACAGCCCTAACTCCAGCACCAGAAATCCTGAACCCCAACAGCCCTCAAACCCTAAACCCCGAACGTATAAAACTACTAACTCCAAGACGCTGAACGCCCCAACAGACCCTCCCCCTGTTGAGACCGTGGCGGAAGCGTACGAAGCCAAAGCCCTTGGACAGCGAGGTGACGGAGTCTGTGATGACCTGGGTTTGGGCTTTTCACAGGGCTTCAGGGTTTAGGGTTTTGGGGTTTGGGGTTTGGGGGGGGAGGGGGAGAGGGGTGTCTTACTGTCCGGCTTCTTAGTGTGAAATGCGAGGGATCGCACAGATGCACTTCAGCTTTCCTGTAGCAACTTAGGGGGGGGCCTTCCTGACCTACATTCTGGGCCCACACCTGTCAAAGGCAGCAGTGGACACAAGTTGAGAACAGCACCTTGACCTGGCACACCGATGGATACCTGGCTCAGGGCACGGTACATTCTGCACCGCAACGTACACTGCTGATTTCAGGGTATAAGAAGGGACCCCTAGAAGGGACCCTTAATCTTATTCCCCTAAATATACCTGAGTAGGCCCCCAATACCCCTGAATAGGCCCTAAGGTCCCGTAAAAGGGTCCCTCCTTTAGTCCCTTGACTGCTGATGGCTCATGGGTTTCCCCTAACCGCAAACAAGCCGGCTGCCTCTCAAAGATCTTGGCCAGGTCAGACTCCCTGACCGAGGCATCGAGGCCCCCGACGTAGAGCTGCCAGCATCACGCACGGTCGCGCATGTGCAGCTCTATATATTAGGTTCCTTTTGTGGTACGTCCCTATATAGCACGGCACCGTTTTTAATAACTTGGTAGCCTAGGAACTACCTTATAATCAGGGCATCCCTTGTTGGGTTGGTTAACCCTAAACCCTAAACCCTAAACCCTAAACCCTAAACCCTAAACCCCTAAAAAAGGGAACCTTAAACCAAAAAAAGGGTAATGGGTACCTCTGGGCTAGCAAGATAAGCACCATTACACATCAAGGCGTGCACAGGGGTAGCTCTCTGTACTAGGGTCCTCTTGTGGTACGTCCCTATATCGTACGGCTCAACCCTAAACCCTAAACCCTAAACCCTAAACCCTTTTTCATAAGCACCCAACAAGGGACCCGGCTTCAGAGAACGACCCGCATGACTGCGCGTGGGCAGGAGGTCGAGTGGCGGGCCGAGACATTCTTGCTGTGGCGGTCCCGGTCCCCAAAGGATCCGAACCTTAGGGTTTCGGGTTTAGGGTTTAGGGTTTAGGGTTTAGGGTTCAGGGTTTAGGGTTCAGGGTTCAGGGTTCAGGGTTCAGGGTTTAGGGTTTAGGGTTTAGGGTTTAGGGTTAACCCTAACCCCCCCCCCCCTCCCAACTCGTCCACAATGGTCGGGGCTCTCCCCTGAAATTAGGCTTCTTACTCGTTGCCCAAGAATCCCCCTACCAAAACTAAAAGTGTTCTTCCTTACAAGGGTAATAACCTTTTTGGGATTGTTCTCTTTTCTTTTTGGGGGCGGGGGGGGGGTTCTTAAGCACATCATTAGAAGGTTCAGAGCTCGGAGGGTCTCCCTCGGCCCTGCATTTCTGAGAAGGCGGCTGGGCCCAGTTGAGGCGGAATGAGTGGCCTGGCGAAAGCGACAGCTCCCCAACATGCCTCACCAACATGCCGCCGTCAAGCTCACCCTGGGCCGAAGCATAATAAATCACAAGAATGTAAGCTCAGAAGCCCGCCTTGTGCGCAGCGAAAGGGCCCACCTGTGCTCGCCAGTAACGCGGCGCCCTGAGCCCAGGGGGTTTGGGTTTAGGGTGTATAAGCCTGGGGTTCAGGGGTTTGCGGGTTTGAGGGACAGAGGGCTTAGGGTTTAGAGACCACAGGACTTGCGGCCGAGCGTACGCAGGCTCTTGGGATTTAGGGTCTGTGCGGGAGGGGGTTCGGGCACAGGGTTTACAGGGTTTAGCGCCGGGCTGGTTTCGGGTTTAGGGCCTACGTCGGGTGCAGGATTCTCGCGCAAAACCCTAAACCCTAAACTCTAAACCCGAAACCCTAAACCCTAAACCCTAAACCCGAAGCCTGGGTTTCCCGGCATCTTCGTGCCGGGCAAACTCAAGGAACGCGCAGCTGCGCCCCGTAACGCGGCGAGAGATTTTGATCTGGGCACAGGCGTCAACTGGTCACCCTAAACCCTAAACCCTACACCCTAAACCCTAAACCCTAAACCCACTTTTCAGGCCTTACAGCTACGGGTTTAGGCTTGAAGGAGTTGAACGTGGGTTTGGGGGTTAAGTGTTCGGGTTATCCGGAAGCCTCACAGCATAGATGGTAGTGCTGACTCAAGCTTTTACTAGAAAGCTACTTCGTTGCTGAGTTCCTAAGCCCCAAAAGAGTGTACACTTTCAGATCCATAGGGATTAGAGTGTCCCCAAAAAGTGTAAAGTGTACTCAGTCAGCTACTAAGATGAACTTCGGCCAGAGGGGCGTTCTTCACCTCACCCGTGCCCTCGAAGCAGCTTGAGAGGTAGCGCTCATCCTGGAAAGGTGCGAGGCATTTGGGTTTAGGGTTTAGGGTTTAGGGTTTAGGGTTTAGGGTTTAGGGTTTAGGGTTTAGGGTTTAGGGTTTAGGGTTTAGGGTTTAGGGTTTAGGGTTTAGGGTTTAGGGTTTAGGGTTTAGGGTTTAGGGTTTAGGGTTTATAGTCCGCAAAGAATGGGGTTCCCTTGAAATAAGGACCCCAATAAGGTACACTTGTCTTCGTAAACCCCCCTGCGGGTTTCAATGCAACTCAGGGTCGAGACCTTAGGGTGTCGAGGGTGTACGGGGCTTTGGATTTAGTCAATTAAGGCGGACTTAGGGTTTCGGGTTTCGGGTTTAGGGTTCGGAATTGGGTGGTAGAAGTAAGGTATAGGAGCTACTAAAGGTCTGAGTGATGCTCTTCTCCCAGCTTGAAACCCCCCCCCTACCCTAACTACCCCTATGTAGGCCTTCCTCTGTCTTGTGCTGGGTAGTTAGGGGCATCCAGTATGACCTTCACACAAGCAGCTGGCTAGGCTAGAAAGCCTGGAGCCCTTTACTCTACCCTCAAAACAATGAAACCTAAACCCTAAAAGCTAAACACTACCCCCCCCCCCCCCCGCCCTAAAACTGAACTTCTACCTCAAAGCACCCACACCCCCCACCCAGCCCCAAAAGGAAGCAAGGATCACGCAAGCTCAAGCGCGCACCTCTGAGCACCAAGGGCCTAGTGGGGGTGCCCCACGTGAAGCCCAAGCCCCAAGCCCTAAACCCGAAATCCAAAGCGCTAGTTAAACCCAGGTAGCCCAAAACCCTCAAACCCTCAAGCCCTCAAACCCTCAAACCCTCAAACCCTAAAACCCTAAAACCCTCAAACCCCTAAAACCCTCAAACCCTAAAACCCTCAAACCCTACAAACCCTCAAACCCTCAAATCCTAAAACCCTGAACCCAAAACCCCTAAACCCTAAACCCCTCGCCCCATCGGGTGGCCCACCATCCATGGCTCCACGTCGCCCACCCAAAGCGTCCGGGGCAAGTCCTGCTGACCCGACGCCTGCACCTCCTGACGCGGTTTAGGGTTTAGTGTTTAGGGGTTTAGGGTTTAGGGTTTTGGGTTTAGGGGTTTGGGGTTTAGGGGTTCAGGGTTTTAGGGGTTTAGGGGTTTAGGGGTTTAGGGGTTTCATTGCATGAATGCTCTGGGTTGCTGATATCATTACGCCTAAGGATCCGACGGGAATGGCGTTGGCATTGCTTTAGGCCCCTGTACGAGGAGTATTTGGTTCAGCGCGCGTTGGGCTCTGGGCTTCGGGGGGTTTAGGGTTTAGGGTTTAGGGTTTAGGGTTTAGGGTTTAGGGTTTAGGGTTTGGGGTTTGGGGTTTATGGTTTGGGGTTTAGGGTTTAGGGTTTAGGGTTTAGGGTTTAGGGTTTAGGGCCAGGGCACCTTGAGCCTCCTGGATGGGGTTTCAACCGTCGCTTCATGGCGTTCTGGCCGAGTTTCGACGTTTCTTGTGTCTTACTTCTCCAATAACCAAGGGGGGAAAAAAGGTTAAACTTTAAGACTCCTACTAAATGAGGAAACCCAAACAGTTTAAAGTTCAACTAAAGGCGAAGTAAGGTGTTGGAGGCCTGGATTCAATGTACCGCCGCAAGCGCTCTTTCGTTCGCACCTACCACTTGCTTGCGAGGCCAAAAAGGTTTTGAGGCTGTTCCCTGAGGTTTCCGTTAGGGCGCCTTCAGAGGATTGGTGGCAAGCCTCACACACACAACAACCCCTAAGTCCTTAGTCCCTGAGCGGAAACCCTAAGCCCTAAGCCCTCAGCCCTAAACCCTAAACCCTAAACCCTAAACCCTAAGCCCTAAGCCCTAAGCCCCAAACTCAAGCCCAGCAAGTAGGTCCTGCTCAGCACAGGCCATTGGCGGAGCTGCTTCCAAGTTTTGCCTGTGGTTAAGGCTTAAGGGTTAAGGGTTAAGGGTTTAGGGTTTAGGGTTTAGGGTTTAGGGGCTATCGGGTGAAAGGCAACCGTAAGTCTCAAAAGACCTAGACCCCCCAAACCGCAAACCCCTAACCCTAATCCCCCAAAACCCTGAAGCCCAAGCCACAAAGCCACAAAACCCCAAACCCTGAAGCCCCTAGTTTCTCCAGTTTGGTCCCTTAGACCCCAGGCCTTGGGATGCTCTCCCTGATACTGACAGTCCTTAATAGGGATCATAACAGGGGTATCCCTATTAAGGACTCTTAGTATCAGGCGGAACATCCCAACCCTAAACCCTGCAACCCCCTGAACCATGGGCCCCTACAGGGTTTAAGGATTTAGAGTTTAGGGTTTAGGGTTTAGGGTTAAGGGTTCAGGATTTAGGGTTTAGGGTTTAGGGAGTTTCCTACTAGGTACGAAGCGCGCCTGCAAGTTGAAATTGCTTGAGAATTTGGGGCTTTTGTCGCCATGCGGGCGCCGGTGTGGCTTTGGGGGCTTTTGGGTTTGGGGCTTTAGGGGTGTAAGGTTTAGGGCCCTAGGGCTTATAAGGTCTAGGGCTTATAGGGTTTAGGGCTCTAGGTGTGGGGCTTCAGGGCTTGAGGGCTGAGGTTTCAGGACTACCCGACATTAGGCTACAACTCTCCGTCCGGGCCTCTTCAGGCAGGCGCAGGTAGTGGCAGCTAGGCTATATGAAGTAGGGGATATATTTCTTGTACCCCCAAAGGGACACCAGGTACACTCACCAATATTAAAAGGAACCTTATATACACTCACCAGAAACAGAAATATGGACCCTGCTTCATATGAATCCTGTTCGAAGATGCTGACAGTGGTGTCTCAAGGCCCATGTTTGCAACAATCACTCCGTGCTGATGTGGACTCGCACTGCCGCTCGTATCTTGCTGCTCGCACTACCGCTTCCTGCCACTGGGCCACGGTACCGGAGAGCATGTGGCATCCAAACGCGAAAAGGTAGATTGAGGACTGCCCCTCGACCCCAGAGAGCCCAATGAGGAATCTACCTTAAACTCTATGGGTTTACGAGAACAGGGGACCCTTTAAATTGGAGGATTCCCTCATTATAAGGACCCCAATAAGGTACCCTAATTTCGGAAACCCCCATTTCGGGATCCTGAGCATAATGTAAAGTCTGTTCCTTCAGTAAGGGGTGTTGGGCTCTGTGGGCCCGTCGCTCTCAACCATTGCGCATCACACGGGATTGTACGACAATAGGGGACTCCTAAAACGGACCCCCCAAATAGTGAGATTTCCTTATAATCACGATACCCCTAATTTCGTAAACCCCTGCAATAGACCCCCAAATAGTAAGATTTCCTTATAATAAGCCCAACTTCGTAAACCCCCACATCCACTCAGAGCAAAAAAAGGGGGTCATCACCTAGGTTGGCCCCTCAAGCCCTCCGAAAATTCTTCCTAAACATGATTCCTCCTTAAACCCAGTAAGGATTCACCTAGCCACCATAGGAAAAGGTTGCAGAAGAAGGGTTTAGGGTGGTTTAGGGCTGAGGGTTTCGGGTTCCCCCAACCAAGCCCCTCTGCTACTCTAATTCCCATGAAGGCAGTATGCACCCTAAACCCTCTACTACGAATACTTCCTAGAAAGGCAATATGAACCCTAAACCCTTAACCCTAAACCCTAAACCCTAAACCCTCCCAGGGGTTTTTTCCCGAGCGCGCACACAACCTCACCGGCAGCTGCGGAGACCTCCCAGAGCAGCCCAGTGGCTGCCAGAGGCAAGCACCCCATCTCACAGGCGTCCACCAGGGCCAGCCGACTCAGCTCCTTCTTTTAGGGGTTAGGGTTTAGGGTTCTTTTTTTGCAAGGGAAAAGGTTCCTGTTTAGGGCTTAGGTTTTTTTTTTTTTTTTTGCGGGGGGGGGGGGGGGGGGGGGGTTGAGGGTTTGGGGGCTTCAGGGTTTAGGGGTTTGGGGTTTTGGGGGTTTTAGGGTGTGGGGTTTGGGGGTTGTGGAAGGTTTTGGGCGTGAGGGTCTGGGGTTTCACACAGCAAACAAGGCTCTGGCAGGACTGTCACGTTATTTGCACCCTTAAAAAACACACAGTACTATATAGCAGCCGAAAAATGAGGCCCACATCTAACTTGGACTACTAGGAAGCGATGCTGTGCGGTTTGCCCCTTACAGAGAGGACCCCCGAATTCATCTCTAAATCCCTAAACCCCTAAACCCCGACACCCCTAAACCCCGAAACCCCCAAAAACCCCAAAACCCCAAAACCCCAAAACCCCTAAACCCCTAAACCCCTAAACCCCTAAACCCCTAAACCCCTAAACCCCTAAACCCCCAACCCCCAACCCCAAACCAAATCGCCACAGCGGCCGTGGGCGCCGCCCCATCGAGGAGCGCCAGCGCCCGGTGCCAGTGCCCTTGTCGGGTGGCAGCCTGAATCACCACCTCAGCTCTCTGCTGTGGAGGGTTTAGGGTTTAGGGTTTAGGGTTTAGGGTTTAGGGTTTAGGGTTTAGGGTTTAGGGTTTAGGGTTTAGGGTCTAGGGTCTAGGGTTTAGGGGTTAAGGTTTAGGGTTTAAGGTTTAAGGTTCTAAGGTTTGAAGGTTGTATTCCTGCAGCTGGCACAGGGTCATTGACTAAGCATTGGGGCAAAGGAAGAGCCTGAAAAGAGATCAACCAACAGCAAGTCAATCCCTTTAGGGCCCCAGGCCGAGCAGGCATTCGTGGCTAGGTGGGGGGGGGGGGGATTTGGGGCTTTGGGTTTTGGGTTTAGGAAGGTTAGGCGCTTCGAGCCCTAAACAGCCCTAGCCGTTCAACCCTGAACGCAGAACCGTAAGATTCAAACGTTCAACCCTACCGGCCTCACACCCCCAAACCCTCTAAACCCTGACCCAAACACGAGAGCCTGAAAACCCAAAAGCCCTAAACCCCATAAGCCTTTCCACCAGTGAACAAGCCCAGTACTCACCAAAGGTGCAAAAACTTGAGCAAGCCCTTAGCGGCCTCAGGACCATCAACCCTAAACCCTAAACCCAGAACCCACATTACAACACCAGAAAAAGCTCCAACAGGCGCCAAGGCCCCCGACGCCCAACAAACCTTCAGCAACCAGCAAACCAAAACAAACCGCCCAAACCTAAAGCCTGAACCCCGAGCCAAACCCCAATTCCTAAACCCCAAACCCCGAGCCCTAAACCCCAAACCCTAAACCCAAACCCCAAACCCCAAACCCCAAACCCAAACCCCAAACCCCAAACTCTGAACTCCCCAAACCCTAAACCCCAAACCCCAAACCCTAAACCCAAACCCCCCAAACCCTAAACCCAAGTCGCTCCATGCCCCGCGTCGGAGGCCACGAGGCCCTCACGCCGGGCGCTGCTCAGCAGCACGAGGGCCGGCGGCCAAAGGGGACCTCGGGGTGTGGTAAAGGCTTTGGGGTTTAGGGTTTAGGGTTTAGGGTTTAGGGTTTAGGGTTTGGGGTTTTGGGGTTTAGGGAGTTTAGGGTTGGGGTTTCGGGTTTAGGGAGTTTAGGGTTTGGGGTTTAGGCTCCTTTTTTTCGGGTTGGGTTCGGGTATGCTCAGAGGACATGCAGTGCAACAGACACGCTTTAATTAGAGGCTGTGCTACTTGCGAGACGTGAGACCAGCGACTACCAGGTGCATCCTGAGGAAGCCTTTAGTCTGGAACATGCGGGTTTAGTGTTTGGGGCTTAGAGTTTAGGGTACGGAAGACACGAACCCTTGCGTGACTGGTGTATCTTGTTTTCGATCCAGAAAGGCCTTGGGTACGAAAACACGTCTGTGCGTTCCGCCTGAGACATCAGAGGATCGGAGGAGCTCCGCAAAGGGTTTGGGGTTTGTGGCTTGCGGCTCAGGATTCTGGGCTGAGGCTTTTTGCAGGAGTTTTGGGGGTGGGGGTGGGGGGGGGGTTCTCTTCAGGACTATAGGCCTTACTTGAAGGTTCAGGGGTACTGAAAGTTGTGTCTTAAGTGCCCTACATAAGGTTAGAACCATCGGTACCCTACTTCTAACCTTACTTACAAGTACCCATGAACCTCCTAAACCCTCAACCATAACTAAACCCCAAACCCTAAACCCTAAACCTCCAAGAACTGTAGGACCCCTAAACCCTGAACCCTAAACCCTAAACCCTAAACACTAAACCTTTCACAAAGAGTTTGATGCCCTGGCGCGAGCGGATGCCGCAAGGCTGTCGAGGACCAGCGCGAGGCCTCAAGGAGCGGAGGGTTTGGGACTTGTAGGGTAGGGTTTAGGGTTTAGAGTTTAGGGTTTAGGGTTTAAGGTTAAGGGTTTTGGGGTTTTGGGTTTTGTGTTTAGTTAGGGTTTTTTGTTTAGTTAGGGTTTAAGGCTTAGGGCTTAGGGTTTAGGGTTCAGGGTTTAGGGTTTAGGCTTTAAGGTTTAGGGTTTAGGGTTTAGGCTTTAGGGTTTAGGGTTTAGGTTTAGGGTTTAGGGTTTATGGTTTAGGGTTTAGGGTTTAGGGTCCGACAGCGCAGCTGGCGCCCGGAAAAAGGGAGCAAGTTTTCTTAAAGGGGTCGACCCTCAACCTTAGTTCGGTCACGCCCCCTGGTCGGGCCCCCTTTCTCCTTGCTATCGGGAGTTGGAGCCTTTTGGCTTGCTTTTTTTGCGACCAGGCCCCCTTTCTAGGGACCCTTCGTCGGGGCCCCTTGAGGAACCTTTCGACTGCTTTGGTGCCGTGCTAAAACCTTCGGGAACCATTTTGAGTTTGTTCTAGCTCTTTTGGGGGGCTTTTTGGGTCCCTTTCAGAGCCTTCTTAAGATGATCCTCCTCTTTTGTTATCCTTCATGGCTCTCTATGCCACAGATGAGAGGACTGAAGTAAAGTGAGCCTCTTGCCTCTGTTGTCCTTCTGGGCGCATAGCCTTTCGAAGATACCCGTCTTTCAATTAAGGGCGAACTTAAGGCACATGGCCCTCCTCTGTTCTCTTTCAATTAAGGCAAACGTAAGGTACATGGCCTTCGTTTGTTCTCCTTCACTTCAGATGATCCTCCTCTTCTGATAGCCTTCATGGCTCTCTATCCCACAGACGAGAGGACTGAAGTAAAGTGCTGCTGAGCCCTTGGGCTTCCTCTTGCCTTTCTTTGCAAAGGTGTCTTGGGCACACAATGAGGCTTAAGTAAATTGAGCAGTTAACCCTTTGGCCTCCCTTGCCTTTCTTTGCAAAGCTGTCCGGGGCAAGCAAGGAGGCTTTGTTGAAACTCTTCTTCAATTTACTTAAACGCATGCTTTGCGCAGAAATCACTCCTCGAGACAATCGCTTTGGAAGCCAAACCCAAGATGCGCTGGCGCACACGGGCGCTTGCGCCCGCAAAATTTAGGGTTTAGGGTTTAGGGTTTATTGTTGAGGTGCAGCGTTTCACAGCAGCTACGACAATGGCCGGAGCCACGAAATCTGAAAGTTTTTGGCCTTCAGCTTGCTCGGATACCCTCAAGATCCCTGAGCCCTAAACCCTAAACCCCAAACCGTAAACCCCAAACCCTAAACCCTAAACCCCAAACCCTAAGTAACCTTGCAGGCCCCGAAGGGTTTCGAGGCTTCCGGGAAGCCGAAACCCTGTGCCGCACGAGGTGCTAGCAGCATCGCGGCGCGCGCGCTGGCTCCCGGCCCGCGCCAGCAACCGCAGGCAGGCGCTCCAGCGTGGGCTGTTCTGTAGCAGCCGAATGCCTGCTTAAGAAAAAGTGCAGAGGGTCCCGAGGCTTTTGGGGGGGGTACGACAATAGGGGAACCCCGAATAGAGATCCCGAAATAAGAGGATTCCCTTGAACAGAAGGCCTTCTAAAGAAGAAAAGTGCAGAGAGTCCAAGGCTTTTGTTTAGGTTTTGGGTTTGGGGTTTTTAGAGGGTTCTGAGTTTAAAGCACCAAAGTGAACCAAAAAGAGACCACGCGGTGGAGAAAGGCAGGAACCGCGAAAGGACAAAAGCGTCGCAAAACACCCACGTGAAGCGATTTCCTGGGCCCTCAACTACCTAGAACTCTAGGGGTTTAGGGTTTAGGGTTTAGGGTTTAGGGTTTAGGTTTTAGGGTTGAGGCTTCATAAGGCGCATTGCTGGCACGTCGCCTACCCTCCATGCCCTCCCGCACCCCCACGGCGCCTGTGTTGAAGGTGATGATGGTCGGAGACACCACCCGCTCCCGCATGTGCCGCAACAAGGCCAGGAGCCTCAACCCTAAACCCTCAACCCCAAGTCTTCGGGTTTAGGGTTTAGGGTTCAGGGTTTAGGGTTTAGGGTTTAGGGTTTAGGGTTTAGGGTTTGGGGTTTACCTAAACTCTAAACCCCTAACCAAGGCTTTAGTAGGTTGGGGCTTGGGTAGAGGGTTGAGCCCCAGAAGCCACAATGCTGAACGCAGCAACGAAGGCCCTAAACCCGAACCCGGGGGGCCATGAAACCTGAAACCCGGTTTAGGGTTTAGAGTTCAGGGTTTAGGTTAGGGTTTAGGGTTTAGGGTTTGGGGTTTAGGGTTTAGGAAACCCTGAACCCCAAACCCGTGATCCGGGTTGATGTTTTACCTGGGACTTCACATACCTCCGATTTTGAGGGGGCTTCACCCTATATTTAAGGAGGTTATGATCTTACCCAATTGCAGGGCTTGGGGTTTAGGGCCCTACAAGCTCTAGCCTAGGGCCCTTTTCCCTGCACCCAGGCAGCCGGGACCAAGAAGACTCTGACTGCGACTCCACGGAGCCAAGTGCAGAGTTGAACGTCACAGCACCTTTGACGGCCCCCCCAACCAGAGGAGGGGTTTAGGGTTTAGGGTTTAGGGTTTAGGGTTTAGGGTTTAGGGTTTAGGGTTTAGGGTTTAGGGTTTAGGGTTTAGGGTTTAGGGTCTGAGGTTTAGGGGCTTTAGAGGGTTTAAGGGGGGTTTTAGAGGGCTTTAGAAGGTTCAAAGAGGAGACTTTGGAGGGCTGAGAGGTGGCTTAGGGGACTCAGCGGGTTGGGGGGTTTAGGGTTTAGGGTTTAGGGTTTAGGGTTTAGGGTTTAGGGTTTAGGGTTTAGGGTTTAGGGTTTAGGGTTTAGGGTTTAGGGTTTAGGGTTTAGGGTTTAGGGTTTAGGGTTTAGGGTTTAGGGTTTAGGGTAGGGGGGTAGGGAGTTTGTGGGGTGTAGGGGTGTATTGGTGTAGTGTTTAGGGCTTAGGGACTTGGAGCTCAGGTTTTGGGTGAGGTTGTTGGGGTTGAGGGGTGGTCTTGCTACCAGCCAGGGCACCCTCCGCGCTTCACGCTTGGGCCCTCTGCCCGCAACTCTGAACCCTAAACTTAGACCGGTTAATTGCTGCAATAGACCCAAAACAAAAACCGAGCTGCTGTGAAATTAAAAACTCGAACTAAGTTTCCGGAGTATGGTAGATAAGAAGCTTGAACTGTGTCATCATGGTATGAACATATAAAAGTTTGCAGCAAATGGCATGGCTTCCTCATTATGGCAACTTGCAAAAAATCCCAAGTACTAAGCCCTAAACCCTAAACCCTAAACCCTAAACCCTAAACCCTAAACCCTAAACCCTAAACCCTAAACCCTAAACCCTAAACCCTAAACCCTAAACCCTAAACCCTAGCCCTAAACCCTAAACCCTAAACCCCAGACCCCAAACCGAGCTGGGTGGCTGCTCCGAAGCCGTTGGAGCGCCAGGTGCAGCAAGAGCTGCAAGGCAAGCCGCCAATGCGCACCTGGGTTTATGGCTTTGGGGGGTTCAGGCGTTTAGGGTTTAGGGTTTAGGGTTTAGGGTTTAGGGTTTAGGGTTTAGGGTTTAGGGTTTAGGGTTTAGGGTTTAGGGTTTAGGGTTTAGGGTTTAGGGTTTAGGGTTTAGGGTTAGGGTTTGGGGTTTGGGGTTTAGGGCTTGGGGTGAAAAGTGTACCAGTCCCAGGGCTTGCGGGTTTTTGGGTTTAGGGTTTCAGGGTCTAGGGCTGTAGGAACCACTTTGGGCCTGTTTCAGGCCTGATGGTTTCAGGGCTTCGGGCTTGGTCAGTCTTGGGGCTCGCAGGGGGGCAACCCGAAGCCCTTATCCCCAAACCCTAAACCCTAAACCCTAAACCCTAAACCCTAAACCCTAAACCCTAAACCCCAAACCCTAAACCCTAAACCCTAAACCCCAAACCCGAAGCGCCTGCCCTGCAGGCGGCCAGAGCCGAATTCACGCTGATCTGGTCGGGTGCCAGCTTTGCCTCGTTTTAGGGCTTCGGGGTTGTGAGGGGCTGTGAGGGGTTTAGGGTTTAGGGTTTAGGGTTTAGGGTTTAGGGTTTAGGGTTTAGGGTTTAGGGTTTAGGGTTTAGGGTTTAGGGTTTAGGGTTTAGGGTTTAGGGTTTAGGGTTTAGGGTTTAGGGTTTAGGGGGTGGGGGGGTCTCCACCACCAATTTTCAAAGCCCGAAAACCCGTTGTTAAACCCCGTGAAGCCCTAGAACTCTATAAGCTTATCAGCCCTGCATCTAACCTTGTACACCCTGTATATAACCCTGTAAACCCCAGAAACTGATAAATGCTGTATACCCTATAAACTCTAAACCCTGCGAGCCTAAGTACCACCCAACAAACATCATGCCCTGTGTAAATACCCTGAACCTCTCCAGACCCAAGAGCAACCTAGGAATAAAGAAAGGGTAGCCTTGTTGGTATAACGAGGTTGTATAAGCAAATAGGGACCACCCTAAACCCTAAACCCGAAACCCTAAACCCTAAACCCTA